>OZ007562.1:145633220-146095142 GCA_963931875.1 Pollenia griseotomentosa | reverse complement strand
ATCCAATTCTATTAACTCCATTGAGCACCGACGCAATATGGGTTGTATTGGCCTGTTGTATCGTTACTACAATTTGAAGTGTTCCGATGAAATTAGGAATCTGGTTCCCGAAATACGTACGTTTGGTCTTAATACATGTTTTTCCTCAAGAGCCCGTCCTTTTGTAGTCGACTGGCCGGTGAATCGTTTAACGCATAACAGGGAAAAGTTGCTTTTTGGTTCGTATGTGGAATAACCTTCTGCTGAAGTCTCTCCCTTCCACTTTCAATATGTGGAGGTAATACGAATACGCGATGCCGTAAACTGGTCCTAAGAAAGATAGAAAGGATTGCAGGGTGTCTAGGGCATTATGGCTCAATTTGGACGCAGGGGCAACTAGAGTTCTATTAGGATTGGATAGGAGTGATCTCAGGACTCCCATGGGGTTCTTGACGTGTAATTACTCCGTAAGGGCTTTTACGAGTAAATGAGACAATACCATACCGGACTTTTGCAGGTAATGCCAGGATTCTGAAAAGCTAGAGACGCAGGGTCTCGGGCAGAAAGGGCTAGGAGATAGATTTCACGACGAAAGGGGGTTAATCGCTGCATGTATTCCAGTCGATCTACTGGGTTTTGTCAGGAAAATAGAACGGTTGTTTCTGATGAGGGACTGTAGTGGGAGTTTTTTTGTTCTATGTGGTCATCTCCTTTCTTCTTCCTCTATATTGAAAAGATTTACAATTGAACGCATTGGTCTCCGAGTGGAGGTGTGCCCTTGGGCCCATAACCCTTCTTAATTTAAATGTCCACAAGCACTACTCTCTCTATCTTCCTTCTCATAACCTTTTTTTCTAGTTCCAACTCAATGCAATGCATTAATAGGGCTATCCCTTGATGGTTACTTCTAACAAAAAACAAAAAAAAAAAAAAAAAAAAAAAAAAAAAATGCACATGATAGATTTAAAACCATATAGTTCTTTAGGACAATCAATAATCTTACGAATATAATATATTTTAACTGCAGATATATCCACTCTTTTTTAAAAAACAAGGTGACTACTGCGTTCCAAGTTCAGAGTTACTTAATTTATGGTAAGTAAAACGTAACGAAACTAATAAACGGGCCGCCCTAAACGCGAAAACAACGCCAAGAGCGCCAAAAATTAAATTTTACAGGAGAGATTTTTTTTATTTTATTTCATATAAATTTTGTATGAAATTTGTCGCTTACGATAAAATTGTTCTTGCTATAATAAAATCATAACGGTAAGTGTTGCCAATAAAGTCATTAATTAATTAAAAAACAAACATTAAAAATGATGTCGCTTACGTTATTTTCGCGGTTGCTAAAGGCAAGTATTATGAATATTTTAAACAATATATTGAAAAGAGCAGTCGCCAGTATTTTGTTCAAATCTCAGTAATCGATGGCGGAAGAGTCGTTGAAAACTACCAACAGGAAGAAGAACAATATTCTAGAATCGAAGATAGAGAAAGGGACAGTCATGTTTTTTATTAATTCATTTTTTTTTTAAATTAAATTGGAAATTATGAACTAGATAACCAAATTTTGTAATAAAAACTTATTTAAAAAAAAAGCTTCTTTTAAGTATGAATAAAAAATTTTAAGGTTTTAACAAGAGAAGAGTCTCAGGTGGCATGACTAAAATTTATGGGTTTTAAGAGGAAGGGAGACTTTTAAATACCAAATCTAACATTTCATTAAATTTGGCCCAGTCGTTTGGCAAAAAAAGGGAAAATTTCCTCTAGAGCGATGTAACGAAAAATTTTTCGTGGAAAATACGAAAAGATTCTTTTTTTTTAATTTTTTGAATAAGTTGTAAATAGTTAAAAAAATATTTCAAAAAGTTGACAAGTTTAAAAAAAATCATCTCTTATTTGCAGTATTAACATGTTTTTGTAATAAAATCTTGTTTTTTTATTTTTTGCTTAAATCGAATTGGCAAGCCTGGTTATGGGCGGACACAATAACAGATTTATGGCTTGATTCATGGCCCAATTAGTGGCTCTGCGTGCAACTACAACAATCCAACAGTAGAAAAAACAACACGCATTTTTGTTTGTGTAAAAAATGATAAAAATGTTAAGAACAATTGCACGTAAAAAATACAACTCTGCACAAAATCAGCAGGCGTTTCGCGCAGATTTACTAATTGGGCCATGGCCTCGATTATGGATAGCAAAACAACTGAAGTTGAGTTGCCAGCAGCGAAATCAGGCAACGCCGCCGCTCATGTTAAAATAACAACATTTTATTTTTTTATTTTATACGAGTGTTCGCCTAATGGTCAAAACTCGACCATAAATTTTTAGGTTCATATGAAGATACTACATCTAAGTATATACGAATTTACATGTTTTGAGCATTCATTTTTTCCATCTTAGTGGATCGATTTGGCAAGGGACCAACCTCTGGTTCATATTCCATCTTCTACTATAAAAAATATTAGAAAATATCAATTGAAAAACAAAAAAGTATCATAAAATCTCCTTTGTAAATTGTATTCCACTCAGGACATTGCATTTTAATTTTTTTTCTATGTCTATTATTAACGAAAATTAATCAAAAAACCAGGGGCCAAATTACGGCATTCGATATCGATCGAAATTACAATACAATTTGAATGGGAATTTCGATCGATATCGAATGCCGTAATTTGGCCCCAGATGTTGAACGAAAAAGTACCAACAAGCTCCCCTTACACGGTCTTATTCATTTTTCATTTTATAGGTTTTAATTCACTCAGGACCCTGCGCCTATAATATTATGTTTCTAAGTTAAATAAATCACCACATGCAGCACGGAAAAGTAAAATAAAGAAATTTAATTCCCCGTATTTTGAAAACCGGTTTCTTAAAAATGTCGAATAACCGAGCACCCTATTTTTTATTATTTGATAATTGAAAAAACAAATTTTGTATTTTGTACACATGTGTTAGTAGCTAATTTAAACGCTTATAACTCCGAAAATATTGAACAGATTTTAATAAAATATATATTGTGCACTTCTGTAAGTAAATATCTTTCAAATATTGTGTGTTTTTTTTTCAAATCGGTTGACATACAGAGATATTTAAGTATTTCTTTTAAGAGAATACCCATTTTTAAATTTTATGGGTTTTTATTTTTTATCCTTTTATTAAGGATCCAGTGTCTCCTAAAACAAATGGAAACCTATACACATATGTGTAGTTTTTCTGGCCCACTAGTTTAAAAAACTTTATTTTTATTTTGATAAATTTCTAGGAATTTGTAATCACTTTAAAGCTATTCAAAGGAATTTGATCTTTAAATAAATTGTATAGAACATCAAAGTAAAAAAAGTCCTTATCGTTCAAATAAAAGAACGAACGATGTTCCTGGAAATAGAAAGAAGCATTTTGCTTAACATGTTTTTATGTATTGCAGGTACATAAATGTAAAGGAATCAAAATGACTTCGACGGAATAGAAAGAATAAGAAGTACCTACCTTTTCTAAAGAACGTTTTCAATATCTCTGAGTCATTATGGAAAAGTAGCTTATGTCGAATATTGTTGATTGCAGATATCCACAGTTTTGTAAAAGTATTATTCGAGGATTTTTTACTTTATGTATGTATATCAGCGTATTTAAAACAACTTAAATAGAATCTTAAAGCAAATGTTTAAAAAAAACATTATTAAATATTAACTGCCGTATTCATAAAAAATAAAACAAGTTTGAAATGTGCAAAATTAACATACAAATTCTTCTTAAAATGAATTTCAAATCGATTTTAATTTTTTATGAATACGGCAGTAAAGATTTAACACTTTAGGCCCAACTATAATATGCTTAAGTTGGCTTAAGCAATTGTGCGAATAGATGTGAACTAAAGAAAACTTTTTGGTTCATTTTATGAACCTGGCATTTGCTTAAGCAAAGTGTGAAACTGCCAGGTACTTTTTTTCCTTGTCCCAAAAAAATTAAAAAAAATCCCCAAAAATTCCCAAATCACAAAAAAATAACCTTAAAAAGTTAATATTTTTTTATTGATTTTTTTTTGACCAAATTAAAAATTTTTTTAAAATAATAGTAAGAAAAAATAAAAATTTTAAGTAAAAAAATTATTTTATTTTGTTTGTAGCGACTAGTTTCGGCATGTTTTTTAAATCCTTTGTATGCGATTCCAGTGAGGAATAACAAGATCAAAATTCTGTTTTTGAAGACGAATGAGTCAAATTATAAAAGTTTGGAGCTTGTTCAATCGGTTTTAGCCATCCTTAAAATCAACATTAAAAGTACATATTTCCCAAACGTTATTATATTGCCTTTTGTATTTACTTATTTTTGGGGAAAACATATTTGCTTGAAAATTGTCTTTCAAAAATCAAACATTGTATGTGTTTTCAACGGTTTTTTTTTAATTTTTCTTTTTTAAAACACTCACTCAAGAATAATAACATAAGTTTATTAAGTACCTTTTACACACTTAACAAACATATTAATCTTAATTAGGACTCTTTACACCGTATAAGTTGTTGATAAGAGTAAGATATAAGTTTTGCTACTTTTTTCATATTTTATATACGAAACAAAGAAAAATAAGCGTAAATAATAAAAGAAGGGAAAATATTTTAAAAATGTGTAAAATCCCCAAAAAATCCCTGATTATTTATATTAAATCCCCAATCCCCAAATGAATTTCTTTGTCCTTTTTGCTTGCATGAAATCCCCAACTTTGGGGATAAATCCCCAAGTCTGACAGCCCTGGAAACAGATCGCACTTCAACTACTGAATAAAATATTTTTTTAATTTTATTTTTGTTTTTTTAAACGCTTTTTTAATTTTTTTGTTAGTTTTTGACAGTAGCTTAAGCCAGCTTATGCATATTATAGTTGGGCCTTTATTCTGATCGCATTAATTCAATTTTGTCTTATGTCGACTTAAGTCACTCTTCCATATGACCACATATTTATAGATTTATCAAAGAAACGTTTTATAAAAATGCTATTTCAAGACATTTTATTATTGAAAGATTTACTTTGGCATAGCAACCACAGAGTATAAAGTTGTGTTGGGAGACTGAGAATATTTAGAGGATTTTTTTTTAATTCTTGACTTTAAAAAGGACTATTTTTAGACTGAAAATAAATTATGATTCGAAATAAGTTTTAAATTAACTAAAAAAGAAATTGTTTCTGATATTTACAAAAAATGTTTAAGCCCCCAAACTGTGCCGTAAGCACATATATTGTTCTACCTGCACAAACTTTTGGTATAGACATCCCATATGGCGAAGCTAAGTGGATGTCCCTATGGCTGGGTTCACACTATGAAAGTTTTCATATCAAAAGTCTGAGTTTATTGTTGATACTCACACTTACACTTGATAAGAGAAAACTTGCATAGTGTGAACCCAGACCAGCCTAGTGCTGTTGCTATTCACATGAAACCGCTTTGCAGTAGAGAGAAGGTACCTCCAGTTCCATTTTCTCGAATTGCGACTTGCAAGTTGTGGCCCATTACACTGGGACATTGTTAGAAAATGTATTGTGTTCATTAGGTATTTGGGACTAATGTGAGAATAATTATGTTAATAATCTTTATTGAAAAAACCTTATATTTAATTGATTTTAGACTTTTTTATACGCGACAACCCTCGTCATTTATGTTACTGAGGTTGGCCTTTACGCATGTTTGAAGCAAGCGCGGATTCAATGTTTTAGCGGTGATTATAGGAAAAATTTGTTGTCCTTGATTCTCTTTTAAGCCTTCACGTACGTTCATATGCATTCAGTTTGTGTGGTCAATTTTCTTGCTCTTTACCTTTAACTCATAGTCATTGCCCAGACTTGCAATTTTTGTAATAGCAATTTTTATGAATTCTGCTTTGAAATTTCATTAGTGTTCATATTATGAAATTCTAGTTTGGCAATTTTTGTATTTTAATGCCATCTTTCCTCTAATCCTGTTTAAATTTTATGTATAAATCCCACCTACAACCAACATCAAGTTGAAAAGTGAGAATTACAAAACAAAACAAAATTGCAGAGCACATTAAGCTGTTAACCATTCCCGAATTTCTCACCTCTCTCACCAATAAACTCATAAAATGCTACAACAGTTATTGAAAGTCTGGACAGGGACACATTAAGAATACAAACGCAACAAAGAAAAATAACGAGTCCGGTCAAGTCTGTGAGCTCTCCCATTCTATTTTTCCCTCTCTCCTAAAAACTCAAGGCTTGACGAGTCAAACTTGATGTGCACCAGCACTAAGGCAATAGCTTCAAGTCACAAGTTCTACTCATCTCATCTGATTAATAAAAAAAATTTTAACTTCCAACTCTAAACGTCAGATAGAACCATAGTATAATAAGTACCAGGTATGTTCATAACATGCAGTCTACCACTGACATGAAATACTTAACTAATATGATGTTAGTGTTAAGTATAGACTCATCATGTTAGAAGTTTTCTCATGTTATAACACGGTTGTTAATGCAAATGTTTTAACAACGCTTTTATAACATCAAGTTATAACAGCAAATCATGTCAAGTGTAAACGAGCAGTTAGGGAGACTTTTAATTATTTACCCAAGTAATGTCAAATTAATTTATTTAATTTTTGACAATTGTTTTAATTTTTTTCCATATTTTCTTTTGTTTGACGTTATATGGGTTTTGATATTGAGAACAAAATTTCTAATGACTAGGGCAACCAAAAAAAAGCAAATGCTTATTTTTAGGTTTACAAGATAGAAAGATTTTGATTGAACACAAATTCCGATCATAAAAAAACAAAGAAAATGAGCTTTATTTGTTAGGGCTTTTTTTGCTTATTTTGGCAATATCGGCTTATTTTTAGTTATTTTTGCAATATCGGCATTTTTTACTTATTTTGCCATTTTAAGATAATTTTTCATTTTTTTCATACGAAAAAAAACTTATTTAATAAAATTTTGCAAAAATCGTTATTGTTTTTTTTATGTGCATTTTTTTATAAATACTTTCTTTGCTGTAAAAACTCTGGTTAAAAAATCGTTCAACGTAATGGTAATATTTTGTGCTTCCCTTTAACAATTTCATCCCAAAAACCTATATTATCGCTGTATGTTATTAAACCCACACTAAAGAGTGGAGAGGGTATTATGCATTTGTGCTGATATGAGAATCACCTTAAAATATTGGTCCTAAAGTATACCGATCAACTCAGAATCACTTTCAGAGTCGATCTAACGATGTCCGTCCGGCTGGCTGGCTGTCCATGTAACCTCGTACGCAAAGTACAGGTCGCAATTTTAATGATAAGTTAATGAAATTTGGTATGTGTGTTCTAATTGGCACAAGGGCGAATCGGTTCATAATTTAACATAGCCCCCATACAAGCTGCTATCCAGAAGAGGGTCTTTGTGCCCACTATCAAACCAATTTTAATGCAATTTAAGACATATGTAGATATATCCATATTTATATGGAGACGTAAGGTATGCATTTTTTAAAAAATAGGACCACGAGGGGAGATTTAACCGATTTTAATGAAATTTAAAACATAGATAGATCCCTATTCATATAGCCATACACTCTTGAAACTTGTTTTTAAATACTGTTGTGTTGGGTATCATACGGTCGGGCTTGACCGACTATACTTTCTTACTTGATTTTTATGCAACTATGTCTTAGCGGTACTGTAACGTACTTTTTATAGTGTTGTGTATAATTTTTATGTGTTTTTTTTATTAGTATTAAGCCTTTTTATCAACTTTTTTTATTATTTGCTTGTTTAAGTTCTTTTTTCTCGAAAAGTCCATAGCTGTATTCTTACGATCAAATTCCTCAGTCTGTGACGTCTTTTACCATCATACTTTGTAACGTCTTATTTCTTTTTAAAAATAGTTTTTGTATAAAATAACGTCTATTAGCTCCCCTTCTCTCTGTTTTTGGTATCGTAACGTCTTATTTTTTGCTTTTTTAATATAGTTTTAGCTATTAAGAATTTCTCTGTTTATCAAATATTGTTAATTTCTGCAAATTTTGGTGTTTTACACGAAGTTGTAACAAAATTGGAAACAAAAAATCTTTCATTGGTTTTCTAAGTGTTCCAGGGGATATAGAAGACGAAGGGAATACAAAATTAAAATCAGTTTCATTAAAAAATCAAGGATTTTCGGTATTAAAAGATATTGGGGATATTTTGGGAGGCAAGCGGAATTATGAGTCCAATCGTATAAAATATACTTCAGAGCAAATACTCAATTTTAGATATGCTCCCTTAACATCTGTAGACGTAAGAAGAACTTTTTCTATGTACAAGAACTTGCTGACTCCGAACAGACATAGTTTTCTATTCGAAAATTAATTGCATCAACTTATAATTTACTATAACAATGTATTAAACGAATTAAGTGGAAAATAAACAAGTTTAAATTGCTTTTTTTTTAATTTTAACAGCTTATTTTCATGTTTTTAAACCCTTTTTTAAAGAGCTTAAAACTGTTTTTTTAGTGCTTTTTTTTGGTTGCCCTACTAATGACTATACCTTGTACTTATTCCACCATGAGATAGAACTTGTAAATACTCAGTGTTGCCAGGGCAATACTTATATTTTCTCTGTTAAATCTTAAAAAAATAGTGTAAAATCAGTTTATGTATGTAACAAATATGAAAAAGTCAGGCAGTCATTGGTTCATTTTTTGCCAACAGATAGCAAAAAGAAGTATAAAAGAAATATTAAAGTCACTGAACCATGATAAAACATGAAACACGTTTAAAAATTGTATGTGTTTTTCTCTGCTTTCATAAAATAGAAAACAAATTCGAGTAAAAAATTCTTCATAAAAGGACATAACGACTAAAAGCAGGCGTAACAACCAACACCAAGCTGTCGGCAAATAAAAAAGAATAAACAATTTATGTTCCAAAAAAGATAATTTGTTTATGGCTTTTTAACCCAAAGAGAAACCTGAAAGTGTTTAATTTTTATTTCAGTTTGACTTTTTTGTTTGCATTTTTTAAACATGATGTCAAGGTTGGGCTTTTTTTTGTAATATAATTTCATATTTTGGTTGGGTTTTTATGCCTTTCACCACTAGTTCTGAATGAGTGTACACTAAAATTATCATCCTAGTAAAAGTTTCTCTTTTTAGCGCATTTCAATAAAACCTTGTTTTTAAAAAGGGTTTTTACTTTTAATTAATTTTTATTAGGCAATGATTTATATTACCGTGAGGTCAGGTTTAATAAAGACTGACTTATAATTTATAGATCCCTAAAAAATTTTTTAGTTTCGGTGGAGGGTGTCAAAGATTCGGTAAGGCCGAATGTAGCACTCTTACTTGTTTTTAATACTTTTGATAAATAACACTATGGAACATTTTTGGGATTATTGTCTGGGGGGTGAGAAATTCCAAGTCAGGGTGATGGTACTAGGTCAGTATAGTAAAACCCTCAAAGGGTTTGGCGTTCGTATGTGTCAGTTTTTTTTAATGACATTTTAAATTTTTTCCTTATCTTGATGTTTTTTTGTTTAACATAACTCGAGAACCACTTGTCCGATTTTGCTAAAACAAACTCAAAAAAATTTAGAATTACAACTTCTTTAATCCGTTCATATAACGTTTTTCTTTATAATCAACAGTTTTGCCGGCAAAAATAAATTTGTGGAGAAAACAAAAAATTTTTTGGCCTAAAAATTAAAATTTATTTTAATAAATATTGCCTATTTTTAGGCAAACAAATATTTTTTTTTCTCCACAAATTTATTTTTGCCGGCAAAACTGTTGATTATAAAGAAAAACGTTATATGAACGGATTAAAGAAATTGTAATTCTAAATTTTTTTGAGTTTGTTTTAGCAAAATCGGACAAGTGGTTCTCGAGTTATGTTTAACAAAAAGACATCAATATAAGGAAAAAATTTAACATGTCATAAAAAAAAACTGACACATACGAACGCCAAACCCTTTGAGGGTTTTACTATACTGACCTAGTACCATCATCCTGACTTGGAATTTCTCACCCCCCAGATAGGCTGTTGTACTGTGTAATTCGTGCTTATAAAAATTTTTTGCATTATTTTTTGGCTTTGTTTACTTTAATGAAATATTATGGTACTTTTATAAGTAGCGCAACAACAAACAAAGCAAACATATTTTGTTGTAAAATTTTAATGACTTAATTAAAATAAATTTTAATGGAATTAATTAAAACCCATTAATTTTAATAAGTACAAGAATATTTTTTTTTCGGTAAAATAAAAATTTGAATAATGAAAATGTATTTTTTTTATTTAAATTCAATATTGTTTAGTGTTTATGGAAAAACATACCGACTGACAAGAAAATGCTTAATGGGGTTTTATTTTATTTGTGGTTTTTGATTTGATTTTTCCTAAGTATTTTGGTCTCCACAAGTAATTCGTCGGAGTTATAATATATAAAACTCCACCAAGACAAAGTTGAAAAGTAAAGTTAAAAATGATTGTGTATGGTTTAGTTTAAAAACCGCAAAGACTGTAACTATATTTTATTATACCAAGCCACAAGTCTGTGCGAAAAAATACGCACAAAATGAAACCACAAACAAAATCGGCCTGATAAGGCTAAAAAATTGACAAGGCTGCTGCTTCCCTGCTTAAAACAGTTTTACGAAATGCATCACTTCGATGCATTTGATCGGCAGCACGTTCGTAAAAGCATCACTGCAAATGTCAGCTGTTCGAAAATACACAGCAAAAGCAGATGATACGCAAGGAAATCTAAGACACGCAAATCCAAACACCTGACTTAAGTTTTCTTCTACATAGAAAAAATTTTAACCAAAATTTTTTTAATTAATTCAATAATGCTGTTTTAAACAATTTTTTTAATTGTTCCAATTAATTTGCCTTAATTGAAAACAAAAATTATAATGTTTGTGTGTATATTTGCAAATATGAAAACATACGCACAAACTTCAAAATATTTTAAATTCTCAAACAATTTTTTAACTGTTCTAATTAACTGTGTTGATTGAAAAAAAAATTTTGATTTGTGTTTACGTTTTATAAAGAGGCTTTTACTGGTGGTTAAATTTCAATTAAACCTATTGATTAAAACTGAACAGCAAGAAAAGCTCAAATTTACAAATGCATTAATTGATGTGATCAATTTGTTTGCAGGCGGAAAATCAGTAAACAATTTAATTAATAGTACAAATTTCTAACAAATACGTTAATTGAAGTTGGTTTTTCATTTTTTCTGTGTACCGAGCACAGATTTATTTTAAAACACATTCCCCATTTTAGCTTCTCAAAAACGAGGTTTCTCTAAAAATATTACTCAAACTCGATATTGACACGAGAAGATTGGTAGGCATTAATATATTGTTTAATCCACGTCAATCTGCTAAATAGTTCAGAGATATTACAAACTCGTTTGCGAAGAGGAAATTTTGACATGTAACATAAAAAAAATTATAATATTTAAAACCAAAATAGCGGCGTAAAGCATTCGATAAATATGCAAATATTTAAGGTACATTTTAGTGAAATTGCAGGTACCGTAACGGTTATAAGTTTTATTAGAAAAAATACTTTTTAATCAATATTTTTTGAGTTTTATTTTTCGCTTAGAAAATAATAGTTAAGCTTCGTTCAAAATAGGCAGCAACATTTTCACTGGTGTTCATAATAGAGGCACAATTTTTTCGCGGCCACACATTTTAAGTAAAGAAACCGTTTGCAAATTTTGTCCAGAACAGTATTACGTATTTATTATTACTAAAATCGCCCGGTGGTCGAAATTCGACCACTTGACATTTACTTTCGAGAGAACCTGTGGGTTATACAACAAAAACGTACACATTTTAAGAGAACAACAAAACACACTTTTTCGCCCCTTTGTGCTAAAATTTAGAAAAAAAATTATATTGTGCATATCTACTAGGGTGTTCAATTAATCGGGTTTTATATTAGTTCGATTTAGCGATTATACGATATTTGGCATTTTTAACTTATTCGATTAAACGATTAAACGAATAAAATTTTAAAATTAATCGATTAATCGAATAATTCTAAGTCCAGAAATTTAATAAAATACGAAATTTGTTTCCATAAATTTAGACAAAATTAGTACTTGGGTAAATAAAAATCCTTTTTTAAATAAAACTTGTCAAATTGTTGCTTCACTTTCGGACACTTAGATTTTAAACGTCAATATAACTTCTGCAAATAATTTCCTCTAGAAAATCGATCGAAGTATCTTATTTAAGCTAATTATTCATTGGACCACTTGTAGCCCGCTTTGATTTTGTTGGTGGAACATCTTCTTCAAGTACTATATTATAGTCACTGTGTAAGTGGTAAATTAGTGAAGTTCTTGAAGAACATTTACGTTAATACATTTATGGACACCAGTTACATTTAGCATTATTAGATTTATCCTTCGTACAATATTTTTAAACCAAACTCATTCTAAAGAAAGAAACGCATGAACTATATTGTTAAAAAATACGGGCGTGTTCTAGAAATCGAAATGAAGTGGATTTAAAATCAAATAAATTTTAAAAACGACCCTTTAATGAAAGTTCATAAAAATATTCCATTTTATCAACTTCATTCTTAAAGTATCTATTATTTTTGAAAGAACAACACTTAAAACCAAGAAAAACTACGGCCATTTTGTAAAAATACAACAAAAATATGTATGAGCTAAATTACTCACTTAACATGACTGTTTTTTTTTAATTCCAACGGACACATACATTTGGTGTGTCTATTCGGCTTAAAACTTTAAAAAAGTTATACATTTAACAGAAATACTAAATATTATTATCATTCGATTAATCGGTATAAATTCTTTGATTAATCCTTTAATCGAAATTAGCAATTTTAAATTATTCGAACAATTAATCGTCTAAAATAGTTCGATTAATCGAATAAGAAGACGAATAAGATTTGTTCGAACATTTTGTTAAAATTTTCATTCAAAAGTAAATAAAATTATTATAAACGTCATAAACCATTTCATACAAATTGTTGCAGAATAGAAGTTGACTCAACTTTTTAAAACAACTTTAGTTACATTTTTATTTGAAAAATGAAAAGAAAATATATGTGTCAGTTTCAGTTAAAAGGGCCCTATGGGCAAAAATAAGTTTTGGAGAAAAACGATTTTTAAATTAACAAGTTTATTTTTAAACGCCTGAATGCTTTTATAGCTCGAAACCCGTTATAAGCGGGGTTTGGGGGTCGCTGATTACGGTTTTGGTATTGGATTTTATAAATTTAAAATGGTGGATCCAATATGGTTGAATATTTTTTGTAATGCTATTAGATTTGTTTGAAACAAGTGGAAGCATGAATGCTTTTATGGCTTGAAACTCGTTACCTGGTTGTTTTTGGGTTCGAAGATTACGAATCTGGTATTAGATTTTGAAAATTCAAACTGGCGGATACAATAAGGCGGACTTTTTTTGTAAGTTTAAAGAGTTCAGTTTGATACACCTGAACCCTTTTATAGCTTGAAACTTATCATCCGGGGGTTTTTGAGGTTGAAGCTTACGAATCTGGTATTAGATTTTAAAAATTCAAAATGGCGGATCCAATAAGACGGATTATTTTTTATAACATTATTGGATTTGCTTGCGGGCTCTCTGGGTCACTGATTACGAATCTGGTATTAGATTTTGAAAATTCAAAACGGCGTATCCAATATGGCGGACTATTGTTTGTACATGTTAGAGAAAATAGTCAGGCATATTGGATTCGCCATTATGAATTTTCAAAATCTAAGAACAGATTTATAATCTACAGTCCAAAAAACCGCCGGATAACTAGTTTTAAGCCATAAAAGCGATCAGATGTATCAAAATCGACTTGTTAACTTAATAAAAAAAAAGTCCGCCGTATTGGATTTTGAATTTTCAAAATCTAATACCAGATTCGTAATTGTTGGTCCCGAAAACCCCCGAAAGGCGAGTTTACAAAAAATTTTGTTACATCGGGTTCTTTTCTTTTCTTATTAAAGGTGTATGTATTTTAAAGCTTACTTATTACAAAAGTAATGCAGTAATCCTTGCTGCATTGGAAAGAGCGTATTGTCTATTTTAAGAACCACCAAAAATGTAAAAATTTTTTTTTCATCCATAGGTCCCTTTTAACTGAAACTGAGTCATATTATGAAATACTTTGGAAAGAAATAAGATGGAAGAAAAAACGAAATTGTTGCTCTCATTGTAAACAAAGCTTTGTTTTCTATGATTTATTAATTCCTCAAAAAAAAAAAAATTTTGTTTTGAGTTTTATGCCAACGAAATAACAGTTACTTTTTGAAGTTTTTTTTTTCTAACAAAAAAAGGGAATTTTCTGCGCTGAAATTGAATCGTTTATTTCAGAAACCCGTCAACTCTCATTTAAAATAGGACCACTTGACAGGCTTCTGAAATAATCGATTTAATTTATATTAACCGATTTAAAAACAACAAGAAAAAACCGAACCACATTAAAAAGTGTTAAAAGAATGCTTAGTTTGAAGTTGTTAATGGTTTTAGAACGTTGTGATGTAGATTCTGACTACTTATTAAGCAAAATCAACTTTAATGTTCCTGTGAGTCCTACACCAAATTTTTAGCCGTTGAAATTAAGGTATTACCGTTCAGTTTACACTAGCAACGACTCCTTTCGTCAAATTTGCTTAAATTTTTTTAATCTGTCATCTTTTCTGATAAAGAAAAGTTATTGTTTATTTAAATTAGTTAATATAATTTTTCTTTATTTAGTGTATTCTAAATTTTGCACTTATGTTTGTAAGGATTTATAATTAATAGACAGAAATAAACGAATAAATTGCGAATTTATGCAAAAAAAACTTACATGTTAAATTAAATAAATTTTTTTTAAAATGTATTCAATTTAAAACTAATTTTTTTTAAGCAAAAAAAAAAATTCAAAAAAAAATTTTATTAGTGAGGAATAAATAAAAATTAAAAATAATATTCGAAAAATACGAAAATTTGTTTTTGTTTTAAATGTAATTTTCTATGCGAACGTTAACGTTCGAAATCGACGAACAGGCTGTTATTTTCTAAGCAAAAACGAAAATTTTAAAAATAATTTTCTATAATTTATTTATTGTTTGACCTTTATTTTATTTATTTATTAAGCATGAGGTCTATTATTTTTTATAAAAATATTTGTTTTTTAATTAAAATTTTAATATTTTTAGTCAGGCTAAAGTTCATCAAATTTAATTTTCATTAAATTATTTTTTTGAAGAAAAAAATTTTACAACATAAAATCAAATAAATTTTATTAATAATTTTTCATTCTTAAAAATAGTAAAATTTGGATTAAAAACCATGAGCAGTTCAAAAAATAACCACATACTTATCAATATTTGTTTTATTTAATCCGATATTTCTTCAAGCCTTTGTGTGACTCCTAAAGGGAAATTTAACAAAAAAATAAAAATTTAAATTTTAAAAAATAATTTTGATCTCTGACTCTCTAAAAACTCAACCAATGCATTTTTTCCTAACAAAAAATAAAACTCAAAAATAATTTTTATTTCCTTAGGAATAAATAAAATTTAGAAAATAATCGGTAAATCTTAGTTTTGAAATACTTAAAAAAATAAAAATTAATGCATCTAAAGGTAGTCCATGTTACAAGGATTATCTGGGCACATTCTTATGCACGTAGCACTTTTCTTATATGTAGTTTGATTTTTTTATTTTTAACCAGGGCTGTGGAGTTGCCAAGAAAAAGTGATAACTCAGACTGCATCCGCTGACATTTTTTAAGTACGACTCCGACTCCAACTTCAACTCCTACTCTAACCTTGATGCTAAATATATATGAGACTGGTCCTTATTTGACCTTAAACATTTTTTAGTGCACTACCATTTAAATGGTTAAACATAGCAAGAAAACTATTCTGAAAAAATTAATCGATATTTTAATTCTAACACGTGCCGCATTGAGCTTTAATGTACTTTTTTACATATGAGTAGGGGAGAGGCAAAACTCGTTCGTTGCATTTTTATTCGAATTTTGGGAAAATGCAATAAACATTAGCGTCCGATTTAATGGAGCAAATTAGTTTAACTTTTTGATTCTGAAATGTTATGCCATTCAACATTAATTAATTGAAACAAACTGAAATATGGAAACAAAATAGATATAATTTTGGAACGCACGAGTTTTGCTACGAATTTTCGAAAGAAACTAGTTTTGCTATAATCCATATGGAATCGAACTAGTTTTGTAACACGCTATAGCCCACCAGAAAAATTAATCATTACACCCTATTATCATTTACTTTGAAGGTTGGAATTTAAAATGTAGTTCACTACAAAAATGTTTTTTTACATCAAATATGTCAAAGCGAACTTGATTACAAATTTGCATTTTTTAATTCCCTATTTCGACTCCATTTCGTCAACGATATCTTGGCGCACTTCAAACAATAGTGAAACAGCGAGGTTTATTATAGAAAATGCTAAGAAATAGTTTTGAAAATGTCTGGTGAAGTGGAACGAACCAGTTTTGTTGCCAATTGCAATTTTAGGTCACATAAAAATATAGAAAAGGACATGGTTCGATACAATCTATATATTTATTCTCACAAAGTGCTAAAAGATCTGTCAAAATCAATTGTATCTCAGTTTTTTAATTTTTGAAACAAACGAGTTTTGCAACTCCCCTACTCATATCCCAGTAAAAACTTCGCTTACTTTTTCAAAATGAATAGCTTCTCACACTCATTATTTAGTAGCTTTCTTCTAAAACTGCTTCTATAACAACTTCTATAACTACTTATTTCTGGATGTATGTAGGTAAAAAAATAGTGACTTACATTTAAATGCGTTCATTTTAAGACATCTTTTGCAAAATTCATCGGTTCTTTCAGTAGAATTGTAAGTAGTGCCTTTATGTTTTTCTGATTACTCAACACATTATTTAGTAGGCGAAGTTTTTACTGGGATGTAGACTGATTTTTATTATCTGATTTCAAAATTTTTAAAGCAGACCCTCTAACAATTTTTTTATTTTTTCTTCATAATAAATCTTCAAGCTCAAGGTCACTTTTATATAAAATATAAAATATTTATTATTAATTAAAATTCAGACCGATAGTTTATAAGAATGAGATAGGATAGGAATACAAACATTTTATAAAATTATACCCAGTAAAAACTTCGCCTAATTTTTAAAAATGAATAGCTTCTTTCACTCATTATTTAGTAACTTTCTTCTATGTAACTATTATAATTACTTCTAAAACTACTTAATTTTCAGATGTATGTAGGTAAAAAATAATGACTTACATTTAAATGCGTTCATTTTGGGACATCCCTTGTAAAATTCATTGGTTCTTTCAGTAGAATTGGAAGTAGTATTTTTACTTTTTCCTGATTACTTAACACATTATTTTCTATAAAAATGGAATAGAACAATTTTTGTTTCCTGTGTATAATTTTTCTTATTTTTTCATAATATACAATTTTGTTGTTTCATATGATTTTGTTTTTAAAAATTTGTTTAAAATTAAAAAAAACCAAAAATTACTGAAGATTCCTGAAGAAGTTATCTATTGAGATAAAAAAATATTGGATTTATACTAAATATTTTTTATATAAAAGTGGCCTTGAGCTTGAAGATTTATTGAGAAAAAATAATATTGAAAGGTCAAAGAAATTGAACTCAATATTTTTTTATTTTGAAAAATATTAGAAAAATTTTTATGCTGAAAAATTTTGGAGTCGGAGTCGCGAGTTTTTGTGGGTACTTCGACTCCGACTCCAGTACAAAAAACCCCAACTCCGACTCCACAGCCCTGGTTTAAACTAAAGAGGAATAAACAAATCTCAAAAACCCAAATCAGATGCCAAAAAGATAATACAAAGTAATCCCTGTGTTTGTAAAAAATGTATACATTTTGTTGTTATAAGAAGGTTATGAACCGAAATGTTGTTCAACCTTCAAAAAAATTCCAATTTAACTTATATGTATATCTGTTTACTGGATTTACTTTGAATTATGAAATTCTGTGGATGAAAATTGATTAAATGTCTGGCCAAGGTTCAGTTTTATTAAAAAACTGGCAAACTGTCAAAGAAATCATTTTTACTTACCATAAGAATCAGTTCTTATGTATTTGAAGCATAAATACTTTAACGAATTACACTTAAATCAAGAAATTGCAGCCACACACAACATTTATTTACAACTAGTTGGGTTCATACACGCTTATTTTTGTTGTTATAATGTATGCTATTTAGAGGCAATGCTGGCTTTTAGACTTGAGTTTATCCATTAGGGTATCCCGTATACGGACCAAAATTTTATTTATGGGAGATTAGATACGCATAATCTTTTTATTTGTTCGATTTGGTTCCAAGCACTTATTTGCAAATACATTTCCTAAAATTCCTTTTACCCGTGCCGAATTGAAGACAAAGGTGTGAACCGAACCAACAGCGTTTTTAAAAATACTCTCGGGACAGTGTAGAATAACAATTTTTGAAATCCAATTTTATACTTTTAGCGCGTTCACTTCGTATATGTGTACAAAAGCGTGAACAGATAAGTTAAGCCCCAGTTAGCTGACAGTAACATTATTTTAACCGTACAGTAAAAAAGTAAGAAAAATCTATTTGCTACAGATTTACCCCATATTCATAAAAAAATTTTTGATTTATAAAAGGTTTATTGTACAAGTTTTCATAGAAAATTCGTTTCATAAAGCTTTTAGAAACCTCAAATAATTTTTTGAATATGGGGGTTAGACGTTACGGTTAAGTTACATCTTACTGCTAACTATAATCGTTCTAAATACTTTACATACAACAAAATGAAGCAGCTGATTTGGAACGTTACTGTAACTGTCAGCTAATTGGGGTTTTATTGATGGGAAATTTACCATTCGTGTACCCAAGAGCATAAATATTTGCTTCGGTAATAAAGACTGACAGCCGTATTCATAAAAACTTATTGATGATTAATTAATTAACCGTTTTTAAGCAAAAATTGCTAAAGTTGTATTCATAAACGAAAAATAGTCTATTGAACCTTTAATAAACCATTCATAAAGTAAGAAAATTTATTGTTGGATTTGCCCTTCTTTAAACCAAAAATAAAATTACACTTTGATAAGTGTTTGCATTTTATGATATTATTTTTGTGAAATATGTTGAAAAATAATGACAAAAATGTTTTATTTATTAATATGGACATGTTAAATACATTTAACTATTTTTGTTTTATTATTTTAGACAACCAACTTAAAGTTATATTGATAATTCTATAAAAAAATGTATATATTCTCTTTAATTATTTATTAAATTTTTGCAACTAGTTGTTTTTTTGTTTTAAAATAAAAATAAAATTAACAAATCATATTAATAGTGTTGTTAATTAAAAGTAAACAATCTTTTTATTCGATTCGAATACTTTCTTATCGTATATTTGAAAAGTTTCAAACAAAAGTTTTGATGATACCTTTCGGCAACATTTTGTTCAGAAACTAAAATAATATGTAGTTTTATTTAATAAGAATAATTTAAAGGCTACAATTAAAAAAAAACTATAAAAAAAACTTAAATATAGAATATAATGTAATCCGAATAGAAGTTTCATGCATCACTAACAATAAAATGTCAGCAAAATATAAAGAAAGTTGCTATACTTAAACAAAAAATCGCTACAAACAGTTAATAGTAAAAAAACTGTTAATGTACGTTTATGAATACAAATTTTTATAAGAGGTTTATAAGACAAAAAGCGTTTAATAGTTATAACATACTATAAGCTTAAAATAACAACTTTTTATGAATATGGCTGTCTAATATCTAATGTAATCGCCAAAAAATCATAAATTCCTCGATTCATATCAGGTTGTAATGGAAGGCATTCTGCATTAATACATAAATTCACAGGCAATATGTAAAATTCTGTTTTGTTTTGTAATTCTCACACTTTTCAACTTGAAGCTGGCTGTAGGTGTAGGTGTATTTGTATTTATATGTAAAATATAAAGAGGAGAAAGAGAAGATTATAATACAAAAATTGGAAGACTAGAATTTCAAAATCTGGACACAAATGCAATTTCAAATCAGAATTTCATGTCTGGACGATGACTAACAAAAATTAATGTGTATTGTTTGTTTGGAAACTAGCTAACATTTGAATCGGTGAGTGATACATTTTTTAGGGTTATGGGTCAGAAAAAATAATTTTATTTGAATACGAAAATCAACCAAGTTTATTGAGCCAATAAAAAAAGTTGTTGCTCAAAATAAATTTTTTCAACAGAATGTTAACGTGATTTGTTAAAAAAAAATTGTTGGAAATGTTGAATAAATCAAACAAAATGTTTATCGAATCTTTATTTATTTATTAATTATGATGTGCTCAATTCCCAATTTTTATTCTTTCATAAATACACTAAAATTTATTGTGGGGAAAGAAGCTAGTTCCAATTCGCATTTCGCTGGTTGCTTAGGCCAGATCATCGGGAAACCTTTTTTCAAAGACTGTGGAAAAACTAAAGATTTTATTCAACTAAAACTTTAAAGCGAATGAGAATTATTAGCTAAAAAGTGGACAAAAGTTGTAAAAATACTGTCCTTACTTTGATTCAAATATTTTTTTTATTGAATATGAAGAAATATTTAATTATTTCATTATTAAATATGTTTTATTGAGTGCTACTTTGCAAAGTGTACTTTTGATAATTTTTTTCATTGAATCAAATAAATAATTTGTTGAACTAAGATTTTATTTTTAACAAACTGTGTTGTTAAAAATTTTCTTGAGATATTTTTTTCTGTGCACTCTAATGTCTGAAACATATTCCAAACAACACAAACGATTCAGTTTTACTTTTCTGATTCAACACTTTGTCATGTTTTATTCTTAAAAAAAAATGCACAGCAAATTTTTGGAAAGGAAACATTTTATGTTCTCCCGGGAATGCAGTCAGTCCGAAAAATTAGAAACCCTATTAACAGAATATTTCAAGCATATTTTATTTACTAAGTCCTGTGTAAAAGCTTATTTCTTATTTTTCTACTATTCTTCTGTTAATAATTTTAAAATTTTTAGTTTGATAGAAAATCAATAAAATCTATTATTTGCTTACTTTGCTGTTGGTTTGTTTATTTTATTTTATTATTTTTTTTTGGTAAAAAAAAAAAAAAAAAAAAAACAAAAGTAAATAAAAAAAAACAAGAAATTTCATTTGGATTTTCCACTTGTTTTATTGTCTGTTTACAAACTCCCCCATCTCCGCCTTTTCAATTCAATTTATTACTCCGGCAGGTTTACAAACAGGTACAGACGTAAAATATGTTTGTAATAGATGAATTTATGTATGTATGGATATGTATCTAGAATAAATATGTATACAAACATACATACATATGGACTTAGAAAGGGACAATTTGTTGTATTTGATTTTATTATTGTATTATTGTCCTTATTGTGTCAGAATATTGTATAGAAAGAATTTCACTATAAACAGATTTTCTTGCTTATTTTTTTCAAGAACTGAGTTATACCAGCCCTGATGTTCCAATCAAATTGACAAATTGTTGTCTAATTCCCCGGAGCTGAAATTCACAAAATCGTTTTCATGCATCGTTTTGCATGTTGCCAGAAAAACTAATAAACGTTTATACCTCCACATATATACTACACATATACATATACAGCTTTACATAAAAGGGACAAAGGACACAATTTGATATTTGAATTTTTATACCGCTTTGACTATTGGGGGTAATATACATATAGATATTTTTTAGACGTTTTTGAGTCTTTTTAGAGATTATTTTTCGTTGGTTTTTTTAAATTGTATTTTGCTTATATGTAAATTAAAATAAAAAACATAAAATATTTATCATTAATATAAAAAATACAATGGGTTTGTATGTATGTTTATGCCTAGTGGATATGCAATAAAGAAAAACTAATAAATCAAAAGGTCCCTTGAATTCTTTGTTTCAAACTCTTTTCAATAAAATTTTTGGCAGAAATAATTTAATGCAAAACAATGAACTTAATTTTCAATGTTAAATTATATTTGAGATTTAGTTGAAAATTTCTACTTATATGTTTATATTTTTAAGCTAAGTCAAGTGCGTATCCATAAGTGGGGGCTAGTTGAGATTTCACTATCGATACTATCGATATTACTATCGACTGAATGTTAGTACTTGTGCAGGAAATCTTTTACTAGTTTTTTATCTACTACAGTTCGTTTTTTAGTCCCTTTATTGAAAGTATGAGACGTATGTACTGTGAGCGTCAAAATAAAGTGTACAGCTAGTTTTCCAATGTAAAAAGTTTTGTAAGTTGTAAAAAAAGTAATATATGTATCTACTTTGTCAAATTTGATCAGACTTCAAGCTTGCTGTCATCTGTGAAAAATACGTTACTCCAAAAATTGAAAGCAAGTTGGACAAAAAAAAAACGTGATAAAAGGTGGAAATAAGAAATTCAACGGAAAAAATACAGTATCTATAGTGAAGCTTGATAGTGTTGGCTTTTGTAATATGTTATAAAACAGATGGATCAGCCCAATAGTCGCTCGATATCAACTCAACTAAACATTTGGGAACATTTGGACAGACAAATAAAAAAAAAACATAAGCAGCAAGCACTCTCTGAAGAAAATTCTGCAGGAAGAGTAGCCAAAATTGTCTACTGCGCTATCTTTAAAATGGGTGGAATCGATGCCAAATAAACTAGAAGCCGTCCTAAAAGCAAAAAAAAATCAAACAAAGTATTAGCCACTTCACTTTTCTTAGTATTTTAAAACTGTACACTTTATTTGACGCCTTAAAAACGGAGTAAATTTGTTTTTTATTGTACTGGTTTTGTTGTTTTTGAAGTATTTTCAATTTTTAATTTTAATTTGTAATAACATTGTCCAAAGTTTTGTAAATGATAAAAAACTTCTAAAAATTTGAATTCTTTTTTACTAAAATAACACTTTTTATATTGGAAAACCAGTTGTACACTTTATTTTGACGCTGACAGTATATATATATATATTTGTTCCTTTTACCCCTCTGGGGAGCATAGGGCCGAAGACGTATGTATGTACGCACGTTATTTTAGATGACAGATTTTGAAAAATTGTGCTGCTGATAAGCACCTTTCTGAAGGAACCGAAGTAGCAGGGACTATAAGATATTTTTTTGCAACTTAAGATAGCTTTCTAAATTGGTTTCGATTCTCAACCCAAAATGTAATCAATCTAGCGGACTTATCCTCTAATGGTCGTTCATTGCTTCGTCCCATGCTCGCAATTGCATTTGCTTTTTTTCACTTACAAAAATATTTGACATTCCAGTCCCTATGTAAACATATACAAATTTCGATACAAAGTCATTTAATTAGCAATAAAAAATCACAGCTAAGCAATCCATACCACCTGCCATTCTTGTTGCTTGTATTGATTGCTGTAATTCAGCGCGAATTAATAATAGCAAGTAAAAACTTGCAGCAAAAAACTGTGTGTATAGCTGCTGTTACATGTCTTTATAGCTGTATTTTAAAAAATAATAATATCGATATTGACATTTTTCCTATCGATATTTTCGATATTTTAAGACTATCGATAATCACGATAGTACTATCGATAGTTTCCCAGCACTGGTTCGGAGGCTGTCCCGACTGAATTAGTAGTATGTGATTCCTTCCGAACTGAAGGCTGGATACGCCCTTGGATTAAGTAATTAAGTAGCATATGGAAGATTTAGTTTTTTGATTTAACATTCGGTTTCAACTTCGATTAAAAAGTATAAAAGTAAGAGTACCTTTAAGTATAAAATTCACTTAATTTGTATTAAAAAATTCAAAAAAATCTGCTAAAATATGCTTAATCTTAAAATGAAGAAAATATGCTAAAAAATCTTCTAAGATTAAAACAAGTAGAAGGAAACAACAAAATTACAAAGTATTGTTGACTTTGTTTTTGCTTTCAATGTAATTTTTGGCGTTGCGTTTTACACAATTAGGGCCTAACTCTCTTATTCGTGGAGTACACGATTTCTTTTTACCCATTTTAAACTAATGGTGTTTTCTTTTCTGGCAAAAATGTTCCATGTATGCTACCATTTTTTGTTTGCTACCGGCTTTTTGTTCTATTCTAAAAATATATGCAAAAATGTGAAAAGTTGTCGTTTTCCTTTCTAAATATGTTGCAACAATAAATGGCAAATTTGTTCCATTTCTTACCCGCAGTTATAATTGAATGTGAAATAATACCATTTTTTGCATCTGCGTAAAGTACTTTTTTATGCAAGCCAGTATTTTTTTCCATTAACTTTTTTCTTTTGTTTGCGTACAATTTGTGGTATATTGTGATTTTTGGTTATATTGTGATGTATGTATATTAAAACTTTTTGGTTTTTTGTTTATTTTACTTTTAACTTTTTTTGGCGTATAATTTTTAATAACAGCTGACATTAATTATTGAAAATCAGTGTGGTTAGAGCTTATGGAATTTAAAGAAAGTTTAATGTTGAAAATTGCTACAACCGTGGTGAATATCGTTTTTTTTACACGCTAAATACCATGGTGGAATAAGCAGGTGGCATCGTTACGGCAACAAATACAACATTACAACAAAAATGGAAATTACATCACCGTTTACGTCAAAAAATACATTTAAGAAAAATCACAGCGTGCCACTGAACGTGATGAAATAAATAAATTTCTAGCCAATTTTTATTTAATTATGATCACTATCTTATTTATTTTAATTTAAAATTATCAAAAACTTTAATAAAATACAATAATCACAGCACAAAACGTGGACTTTTTGTAAACATAAACAAAACTTTGACATAAACCTAGACAAACAATGCAAGAGCAAAAAATCGTCATCTGGCGTAGTGCTGCCACCTGTTTATTTCACCATGGCTAAATACACATTATGCATTAAACACATTCACCACAGCAGGCTACACGAACACAATACTACAAATGCTGCTGGCTGAAGTTTTAGTCGTGTAGTCAGCTACTGAATTATTTTGAAGACGGCAGCTACAATTGAAAAACTACAAACAGCTGTTTTTGTTTACTATGACTTTATATTTCAGTGGTGCCACTATCATTTTTTTTTCTTTTATAAAATGGAAAAACATGCATAATTGCAGACTCTTATTCAAACTTAATTTAAGATTATCAACAAATGAATTTATTTAAAAACAAATTAAAATATTTTAATTTTGTTGTTTTTGTAACTAATAAACAATATAATTTTAACGGCATATTAAACAAAAAATACATATAAAATACTTTTAAAATAAGAAAATTTGTTCCTTCAACACACGTGGTATAGTTCGTAAAAGTTTCAGAACACTTTGGGTACGTACGTAAATGCATAAAAACTATGTATCACTGCTGCAGTGATGCAAAATGTTGTTGCTGATGCGTGATTACCAGTGGCAGTTGTGTTGCTGATACTTTGCACAACAGTTGTGCAAAGTTTGAATTATTGAAATTTCAAAAGTTTAATAAGCAAAAATTAAATAATAATAAAAATGCTTTTTACAATAAAGATGACAAATTTAATTGAAAATATTGAACCAAAAAGTAACAGTTTTCCTGTAAATGACAAGAAAATTAAACGATTTCTTTTTTGTCAAAAGTTATTGATTCAGAAAATTAACTGAAGCAATAATTGCCAAAGTTTGCTGCAGAGCTGCGGCATTACTGCATAAAAACTTTTGACATATGAGAGTGATGCCAAGTTTCTTACAAGTGATGCTTTTACGAACATTAAACTTTACTTCTGCGCAAGTGATACCCAACTACTGCATTTACGAACGTACCCTTTATCAATAACTTTTTAGGTAAAAACTGGATCTAAGAAGTAGTGGTATTATTAGAAACTAATCCGAAATGGCTTTTACTTGATCTTTAAAAAATTCCGATTTATTAGCCCGTTAAGGGCAAATTTCAAAAATAAATATTTCTTGAAAGATTTTTCTACAAAACTTAAAATTTTGCCAATATACATATTAATTAAAACATAATATCTTTAGGGAAGAACACTTAATCTTTTATATACCATATTATTAGTAAATTCATCATATAAAATTTTAAATTTATTAAGCTTTAAAAAATTTTATTATGGAAAATTAGTCAATTTATTTAAAAGTTTGATTAAAAATATATATCTGGTAATGATTTATGTACTTCTTACATATTCATCCCAATTATGAATGAAAATTCCCCGGGAGTTTTCTCCCTTCTCTTATTTTTCCCATGTTAATTCAATTGTAAAAGTAGGAAAAGGGAAAAAACTTCCGGGGAATTTTTATTCATGATTGGGCCGATTGAATTATTGTAATATGTACATAAATAATAAGTGTTCTGCAACGCCGAAAAACCGCAATTCAGAAAAACTTTATTAAGCAAATATCTTAGGGTTAAATAATTATTATATCGATATGATTTAAAGATAAAGCCAATTTTGTAAAAAAAAGTCAACCACGGAGTATAAATAGATAAAATTGGCTCTTAATTGGTTAATCGGTGTGCCATAAACGGCATGTGGAACACACTTTAAAGAATTTTCCAATGATTCCCATATTTTATAGATTCATTTTATACCTAAAGAGATATGGATAAAGTATTTTGAAACTTTTACGACCTATAACTCCTGAACTAGAAGCGTTGGCGCGAAAAACATCTTCCTATAGAACTTCTTTCAAGGATATACAAAAAATTATATAAATAACAATTTGGTGTTGAGGCGAGTTAATATTCTTGTTTCAAGCCGATTTTTTTCTGTTAAACAAAAAAAAAAAAATTAAGCACTTATTTTTTAAATATTTTTTTTATATTAGCAGCACTTTTTCTGTTTTGTAGTGGACAAAAATAGAAATTAGTTTAATTTGACTACAACGACAAAATAAGCACAGACAACAACCTGCAGCCATGTATCCGTATCGTCGTGAAAATAATCATTTCCATATGCACACATGTATTCTAGTTTTGACATATTGAAGTCGGTAGCTTGCTGTCTCGAATGTGTTTAAAGCATTAGTGTTGAGTGTAAAACTTCGCTATTATTTTGTTCCATTGTAATTTTGAAAAATGTATCATTTTGTAAGGGTACGTGTAAACTGATAAATATATTACACAATTATAATGCATTATTATTTTTTAGAAAAGAAAACACCATAAGACGTATTAAAATTATTTAAATATATATATATAATAATTATTGGTTTTTAGATTACATTCGCTTTTTTAACTATTAAAAGATAAGCTAGGAAATTATACCAAAAACTGCACGTTTCTTATTGCGTGGCCAGTCAAAACAGCTACTTGGAAATGAATTTTAATTTTTTTCTTCAAAGAAACTTTAAACTTCATATTGTTTGCTTAAAAGTTTCAACTCTTTGAACAATGGTTTTTGTATGCAAGTAACTATAAAGATCTTTATAGAAGTTACACTGCAATAGTTTTTTTCTAAAATCATAGTTTCTTGTTATGTGGTCGCCACTGTATATGTTTGTTTGTACATACAATTTTTCTCTTCTTTTTTTAACTAAAAAAATTGTTTCTAAAAATTTATTTATTTTTTAAGAACCATTTATTTTCCTAAATACTGTATAGTTTTTCCAAAAAAAAATTAATATCGATAATAACGGACTTCCCTTAAACAATTTTAAGTTTACACATGATTCATCCCACTGTGCAACGTCTAAACTTGTTAGTCTTCGACCACTTTTTGACGGTCTGCGTCTTTTTAATTTCATCTAATTTTGCGACTTTTTCAATTTTGTTGCGACCTTTTCCCCTTTATTAACAAAACACCGTCAAAATGAAATGACCAGAGATCCAGTTTGGCACCGTCGTCATAATCCTAAAAGCAATCAACAAATTATTCTTCGTTTGGCAACATCATTTTATATATTTTTCAATACATTGAGATGGATAATATTTTGGACAGCTTTTTAGAGAATTTTTACAAAAATAACCACAAATATAATATTGTTACGAAAGTAACTTTAGTTAAGAATTAGTTGTAATTATTACTTAAGAATTAGTTGAATTTATTAGTTATCTTGTATTTATTAGTAAACTTGTATTTATTAGTAATTTTATTAGTTTACATTGTTATTAAAAATTGTTATAATTTAGTACACTACAATCCCAATGTGCAGAAGGCCCTAGAAATGACCGTTAAAAAAGCTTCAGTATAAGAGGTAAAATTATGTTAACATAAGTGCTGCCAAAAATCAAGTTAAAGTGTGGTGAATAGTAAAGCCTCGAACCTTCGAAAAACATTTCGAATGTTCTAGACAACCAAATTGCAGTATAAATACTAGCGGCGACTAGCACAGTAAGATCACTCTAAGTTCAGACTTTGTCAATAACGTATCACGCGCAGAAAATTATAGTTGCTTGTGAATAAAAGCTATAAATTACGGTTGTTAAAAAGACTTAGAACTTAATAGAGTTGTGTAAATTGTAAACAGTGTTAAAGTGTTTGTGTTTTATTTATTTTATTAAAGTTGCAATAAAGAACTCGAAACGGTTTATTATAAAGGAAATAAACCCAAACGTTATTGAAAGGCAGTAACGTAACAATATGTTTTGGAAGAAGTGATTTAAAATCGTCAAACATTTAAACAACATATTCTTTAATTAAGTCAGAAAATGTCAATAAAGCTACATGTTTTTTGTTTTTCTTTTTAATTCGTTTTCTGTTGGTTATGTTTTTTTTATATATAAAAGTGATTGAAAATGGTTTGCGACTGTATTTTGATAAAAAGACCTTTTGTGCCATGTTTTAAAAATTCCTCACGGTAACCCTGCTCAGTGTTTAAATTAAAAAACAATGCCTCAGTTATGGCCATTTTTTCAATGCATCGACAAACTGTCTGTTACTTAATGTAAACATAAATTTGTTAGACCGACAAACTGTCCGTTAACGATTTTGGGTTTTTCAATATACCAACAAAAACATTGATTTCAGTTGGCAGCACCTCTCAAAATACATGCCAAAGTTGGAAGTCAGCTGATTGAAATTATCAGTACGGCAAATAAGAAGAAAATATGTAAATAATTGACAGATGAGTACTGGTTAGCTTTGCAACAGAATAAAAGCAAATGAGACATACAACCAAATTTCTTTAATGTGCAATTTTTCGTTGGGGAAAAAGATAATCGCGTAATGAGAAAACGACCATTAATATTTGAACTTAATAGTGGAAGGCCAATGAACGCGGCATGCGACTGCGGGCGGCGATCAGCTGCTTAGTTTTTCGCTTGAAATTTTTTTGATGGGCAAATGAAAGCGGCACATTTTAAAGCGGCAAACGTTGAATAAGCTGTTAAAAAAAATGTTCAATCTATAAAAAAAAGAGTTATTTGAACAATATAAGAATTTACTTATCAAATTATTTTTTTTCCACTTCATTTGTAATGTTTTTTAAATTTATTTTGTTAAATGATAATGTTTGTGTATGGCAACGTCTATTTCACGCGGCTTAAAACAAAAGTTGAAAAAATTCAACTTTGCCGCGCGGCATCTTTTTCAAGTAATACCAAGTCTTATTTTTTGTGATGTGCATTTTTTTTTATATGAACATTTTTGTAAACATTGCTAACATTTTCACAATGGCAATGCTATTGCCGCCCGCAGCCGCATGCCGCGTACATTGGCCTTCCACTATAAGTCTGTCTTTCCTCTCTGATTTAGCCAACTCAGCTACCTGCATATACGAAATACTTTCTGTTTTTCGAGAGAGTAGCTGTAATGTAATGTTGTGGGCAGCGATAAGTTATGAAAGGTAAAGGGGTTGGTAAGCTCTTCGACATTTAGGTAGATGTTATTAAAATGTAACTAGAGTTTCTCCCGTATTTTTTTAGCTCAAACATTATTACGAAAAAAGATCCGCGTTTTAAATTTCATTTAAAAATTTAAAAATATTATTTATCGTTTCTGTTAATTAAAAACGATTTTTTTTAAAACTTCAGAATAATGTTGTTGATAAGCTTATGTAGGTATGTATTTAAGCCTCCTTTTAGCTTATTATATTTTGTAAAATTACATTTGGACAAAAATTTTACAAAACATGTATGAATGAACACAAACAAAAAGTAAATCAAATCCTCTTTAATGTTTTTTATTTTAATACTAAAATAATGTTTCTCTTTATTCTCTCTCTCTATTGATGACAAAATAATCTTTATGGAAAAATGTATGCAGGCGGTGTTGTATTATTAAACCTTTTTGTTTAAATAATTTAAAGTTAAAAAAAAATTCTTAAATCAAATAGAATAAAAATAGTTCTACGGTTGAAAAAAGTTAAAAAATAGGATACAAAGGACCCAATTATGTGAGTGCTATAGCAAGTAAGAAACAACCGTTTAAAAACATTTTAATAATGTGTTATTTTTGTTATGCTTACTATTTTGTGTGTTATTATTTTTAAACACTCTATGAGGACTTCCATAAGAAAATTATATAATTTTACTTGATATTGTTACGTTTTTCTTTTAATAAACGCGTTTGAGTTTTTTAATTGCAAATCCGTATAAATACACACATATTCAACTTAACAAACTTTATTGAAATTAATTATTTTGTTCACAAAATTAATCCAATATTTTAAGTTACGAACAAAACCGTTTAATGTCTCATAACAAACATTTAAAAACCAGTATTTATAGTCACCACAGGTAGTAGTTGTAGTCAAGTAGATTCAAGAACCTTCTATTCGAATCCAGACCAGAGCTGCCGTTTGTGGTTATTTCTAACCAAAATTGGTTATATTTTTTTTCAATGTGGAGATGTGAATATTTTTTTTCATTTTGGTTACTTTTTTCTAAAATAATTATACGTACGAATATGTTTTTCTTGATACAATTATTTACGAGCTCGAATAATTTGTACTGTGTACTACGATTTTTTCATTATCTGCGTTCGTTTACCTCAAAATTGTAGAAAGTATTTACATAAAATGCATTTCGCATATCGGCAATCGTTTTAAGTTTCGCCAAAATAATCGCGATATCGTCATACGTAAATTTCCATAGACAAAAAATTCAAGAAATCGCCACATTTGACAGTCCTGTCAATAACAGCTAAAAAGCGGAAAACAATTCCCCATTTTTGTTTTTTATAAAAAAATATTTAATTTATTAACTTTTAATATACTGAATTTTGTATGAAAATATTACGGGCTTAACTCTTGTAAAATAAAAAAATTTTACGCAAAAAGTCTCAAATAAATAAAAACTTTTAATTAAGTTTCTCGTTTTTTTTTTAATATGTAAAAGAATTTCATTTTTTGTTTTGTTTTCTTGATTTACAATTATTATTTTACTACATATAAAGTGCAAATAACCTTTGTATTACAATGCAACTTGAAATAAGTTTTAATGATTTTCTCAATTAATAAAAGGCCTTTTAAATTTGGTTATATTTCTTTACATTTGATAATTTTTTTTTTTTTAAATTTTGGTTGTAAAAATTTTATTGGTTGCGGCAGCACTGATCCAGACCATTCTGTTCGAATTCGAGATTCTATTACTAATTCTAAGTTCTAAAATACAGTGTAGGAAATAATATTTCAAACTAATACGACATAAATTACAATTTACAAGACAACTTAAACTACAAATAAATAAAATACAAATAATAAATCTAATTTCGTAACAATATATATTTATTTAGTTCAATGAAAATATTATTTTCGAAACTTTTGTTTTTGGTTGTCTCTAGAAATCTTAATGTGAGTTTTGCAGTTTGATTCGGAAGACTGTAACTATTTCCTTTTCACTATAAAAATGTTTCTTTAAAACACGAATTGAATTACGATTAAATTGGCTAAGTTTTGTAGGATAATGACAAAATATTTCATCTTATCAACTCTCGCTGCAGGATTTTTATTGAATGTAAGTTGTACTGAAAAGCTCAATCGAGATGGCTTAAGGAGAACACATCCTCTTTGGCCGGAATTCTGTGGCGTAAATATGACGCGAAGACGACCCGCCAGCTACTAAGCTTTGGTAGAAACCAAATTGCAATAGTGACACCGGTCTTTTCGGCTCAAGGCCTAAATTACAATGATAACAGTAGTAGCCGTCAGAAAAAAGAGGAGGAAGAGACGATACTTCATTTTGTCTACCAATGCCGTGGTCTTACAGATTTATATTAGGATAAGGTATTTTGAATGACCAGAATTGCCCTGTTTGGATCAATCTTTATCTTCAGCAAGAATTCGAATTGGTTAGAGGCTGTAGTGTTGCCTATGGGTATTACAAAAGCACTATTATAAGGACCCAAATGAGACGTTCTCATGAACCTTACCCCTTTGCTTTCGAAAATTGAATTTTTTGTCATTAATCCCTTAAAAAAAATGCTATTATAAAGATAATATTTAAATTTAATGTAAATCATAATTGTTATGGAACTCCTCATATGTAAAATATCAAGATATCCAGTTACTTTGTGTTTTTATAGAAGCAAAAAATATTATATGTAATTGTATCCACTGACATTTTCGCCATTTATCTATTATTACACGCCACACTACACTAAAGTTTTATTTTTATTCTCCTGCAAACAAACAGAACATTTTGAAACAAGCACGCGCATGTTTCCACTTTTTTTATACTCGTTTTAAAAAGTTCACCTTTTTGTAATTGCATGTGTATAAAATATGTGTCATGTTCATACTTTAATGGTTTTCACTGGAAATATATTTTTGTTAACGTGTAACCTTTTTTAATAATAATAATTTCATTAAAAAAAGTGACATATTAATTATAACTTTTAAACTTGGCAGAATTAAAGCGATGGTGTATTTACTTTAGGCGGACTCGGTATTACAACAAAAATATTTTGTGTTTTTTTTACTATGCAGTTTGACATTTTTAATACACCATAATGACGTGCATAATATACCAACTTCAATACACTTTATACATACATACATAAGCACATATAAGCAAACAATAAACAGCTGGCTTCTCCAGGCCATCTTCTCATAACACTGCAACAATATCAACAATACAACAATTTCAAACTTTAACCAAAACAACAGGGTTCTGGTAGAGGAGTCGAAAATAAAATAAACGTATGTCGGCGGCTTTTTGGATGATCATATACTTTTAAAATACATATCTTTGTAACTTTAAATTCAGCAATGATTGTTAAAGGATTAAGTTTAAAAAATCTTAGAAAGAAACATAAAATTAATTAGTCTTATTTTTAGCTTATACCAGGGAGTTCCAATTTGAAAAATAAAATGTTTAATGACTTATAGTTAAGCTCTCAGCTCACAGCTTAGAAAAAGGACTTTCAGTTTTAATTCATAATTTTTTATTACAGTAATTTTGACTCAGCTGCACAATCTCCTTTGAATTTGAATTTTTGTGCAGGTAAATAAAAAATGCAGCTATCTTATATTTATTTAGCTGCCTTAATATTCAGGTACGCAATTGTGGTTACCTGTATAAAAGTGCAGCTAAAGTAAAGTGTTTGAAAGAGGAGTAACAAAGTTGATATTAATAAATTGATAATAACAATGACGTTCAAACAACCTGTAGTCATTTGTTATGCATTTTTATAAAGAACGAGATAGCCAAATTGGTAACAATAAAGTGGGGAACAGAAAAGTCGCTGTAGTACAACGTCAAGAATAGCGCTGCAAACTGTCAAAAGTTAAAAACGGCAGTTTCAAAGTAGTGTGAACAGAATACGTAGTTGTAGTAGTCGTTGCCGTTGAAGCGCAAAATTCGAAATTTTGAACTTCGTTGCGCTATAGATTATTCGTCAGCTTCAAATGCTACTACAACTACTTTATTCTGTTCCAGACCTAAGATTTACTATTCCTTTCATATAATCGTGGTAAAGTTGCTGTAACCACAACCCATATGGGCATTTTCATTTTGACGTGTCGTGATATTTGTACCACAAAATGTTAAAAAAAATAAATGAAGAAGTCAACTTTTTAAAAAGGGTTTTCATATATACAAAGTAATGAAGTAGCACTATATCCAGAAAAAAAATTACAGCAACCGACGCTATGGATTTGCAGATATAAGCAAAAATATGCGTTGCGCGACGTTGAAAAAACGGAAGTGGATTTTGACTTGCATTACAAAACTGAATAAGACTGCGAATTGAACAAGATGTTTTTTTTACTGAACTTTACTGCATTTTACGAAATTGCGTTCGAATACACAAAATGCAGTAAATGAGAACACAAATTGAGAGCGAAAAGTGACAGTTCTTGTCTGAGTATTTACAAATTTTTACTGCAGAAATTTTTGCAGTAAATTTAGTAAAACAAAAAAACATATGTTTCAAAAGGTAAACAAACAAAAGTAACAAACAAAATGCTTACAAATTGTGAAAAAATTGTTAAATAAACGAAGAGTTGATATAAAAATTAAACAAAAACAAAATGTGAATAAATATTAATAAATTTAACTTGTTTCTGAATCATTTACTTGGCTAAATACGAACATTTGCAACTTTTTTCGTTATGTTAATTTTTTAGAGTTGTAAAAGTGCTAAGTACTTGGGTACTTAAGTAATCAATTGCAAACAATTATTCATGTTCTTTTAATAAATTAACCCGCCACAAATTAGTAACATCAAATAAAATTAAAAACAAACAAATATGAAAGATTACATAAAACAATTTGTTTGTATTTTCCAAAAATGTTTGTGTTATAAAAAGTATTTAATCGAGCACCGATAAGAAAACGAGCTAAGTAGTCAAAAGTGTTAACATTTTTCAACACTTCAATTATTTGTCATCAGCTGTTGCCTTTATTTTACGAATTTTTACAAAATTTGCGTTCGCGTACTTTTTTGGACAACAGCTTTTTTGTGAGAGCAAATTTTACAATTTTCTCATTTACTGCATTTTACTGTAAAAGTACTCAAACGCACCTAATGATACCAACTTGACTTGTTTGCGATTTTTGTTTTTATAAACAGCTAAAATTGGATATTTATGTAAAAAAGTGGCCACCATATTTTTTGATGTGTGCAGCTAACTTTGATGTTTTAAATGAAAATATTTTAAAGCTGCCCCAAAATATGAAAAATTTGCAGGTATACAAAATGCACGTAAACAAGGATTTTGAAGAATATTAACAGAAAATATGTATTTTGGGCAGTTAAGTCAAAGTGCAGCTATCTTGAATTTTTTGTCTGAAAATAATTTTAAAATGCCAAAATTTTGGGCACTTATCTTAAATGTGCAGGTAAAGAAAGTGAACTAAAAAAAGGAATAGGATTATAAAGAATAATGCCAAAAATTATCAATTTTGTGCAGTTAAGTCAAAAGTGCACGTAACTAACAGGCAGTTAAGTCAAAACTACTGCATTTAAAGTTATACGCCATATTCAGCAATCGGAGATGCATGAATCAATTTTCTTAAAGACATTTTTTAAATAATTAAAAGTATCTTAAATATTTTAGAAAAAGAGAATTAAGTCTGTCGATCTTTAATATTTTTGTGAGTTCTGTGAGGTTTTATCTCGCTATTTTTCTTTTTATTTTGATGCAAATTTTTAAACCAAATCTCAGTTTTGCATTGAATCGAAAAAAGTTTGAATTTACAACGTTTAAGTTTTAAACGTTAAAATTTAATACAAAATCCTAAAGAAATTTGCGGCTCACACTAGACATATAAATTAAGTACTAAAACAAAAATTTTTTATGAAACACTTAATTTAGGGATAATTGAAACAAAAAAAAAAAAAAAAATCATAGGAAACCATATAATCAGGCTTAAAATAAATTTCGTGGCAAACCATTAATGTAGTAAATATAAATAAAAAATTTAGTAGCATACCATAATATTTAAATTTAGTATAATACTAATGTTTAAGTAATAAAACGTATAACTTACTAAAATAATAAACAAAAACATTTTGCAATGAGTCATAAAACTAGCAGTTTTAGAAAATAAACATTATATACTGTTATTTAGTGTTCTGTACGGTAGAAATGTGGAAACACAAAGGCTTATAGTGTTTGTGCAGTAAATAGCTTAAAAAACGTTTCTCTGTTTGTGATCTTCGTACACAATAAAAATATTGTACTAATCCAACTCAACATATAGATGAGAACATTTAATTGCGTTCGGATTTTCATAGAAAACCACAAACTTCGTTGTGTTCGGGCCAGCAGACTAATGTTCGTTCGTTTTAGTTGAGTTACCAGCCAAACGGGCTTGGCTGGTAAACACAAAAAATAATTTTTCCAAAAGCAAAATACATATTTGGGGCATTTTGACAAAACATCTTTAGTTTAGATAAGAATCATTTTTTATTAATACAGTTGTTTTCGGTTAATTGAGCCCCGCTTAATTGAGTTTCCCGTTTTATTGCACTAAAAACCATGGAACGAAATCATTCAGTATAACAGTCTATGTAACAATACCCGTTTAGTTGAGTTCCGTTTAATTGCGTCACCCGCTTAATTATTTCGCAAAATAAGACCACATTGCGAAAAACAAAAGCAAATGTTTCGGTTAATTGTTTCCCTCTACTTAATGTGTTTTTGCTCCACAAAAATCAAGAAAGTCATGTTTCATGTTTCAGTTTTATAAATAAATGTTATATAAAATAAATAAAGAAATGAGTTACATTTTCTATCTACACATGGCTGTTTCGCTTTATTGCACATCTTGCTCAATTAAGCGATTCTCGTTTTAATTGCGTCGGCGACTCAATTAACCGAGTACTGCTTAATTGAGTTCCCGTTTAATTGCGTCAAAAGTCGTGCATTTTTAGAAACTCAATTAAGCGGAAATAACTGTAATAAAAAAAGCCAAACTTAAAGAAAAATTTCGTTTATAATACAAAATTTTAAAAACGCAAGCAAAAATGTTTATTGAATGAAAATTCGTATGTTTAACAACAACTTTTTCAACATTTTAAATTTTACTTGTATGAATGTGTTTTTAACTAAATAAAAAAACGAACAGCCAACAAAGATTGTTACAAAAACTAACCATGTATGCAATACACATACGGCTATTCGGCTATTCGCAACAACAACAATACTGGTGAGAAAAAGCGTTGTTAAAATTTTATGTTTGCCCATTTCTTTACCAATGTAAAAAAACACTAAAGAACATTAAAATATAATGTTTGTGTACAGAGAAGTCTTTTTCATACGGAATTTCCCGGGGCAAAAATCCCGGGATCCCTCAAATTTTTCGGGAAAAGAATTCCGGGAAATTTGTGCGGGAATTCCCGGGATTTTTTTTTAGATTTAATTATGTCAACTTTACTGCTGATATAATTGCACTATGCTTGTTGAAAAAACAGACAAGCCGGGCACATGGCGTTTTAACATAATTCGGGCCGTTTTTTAGATTGGCTCTGGTTTTTGAGATATACCGTTATTTCGAAAATGAAGGAGGTTGCACAAAATATGTTCGCGTAACTCAAAAACGGTTGAGTTTATAGTTTATACGAAAAAAGTGTCAATTTCTTGCACAGTGTTGTTAATAAGTTGTAATAAATATTTTTCAGTTTATCGTAACGAAAAACAGTTTTTGACTTAAGACAGTTTTGCCAAATGCCAAAGAGATGTTAATTCATATCCGAAAGGTAATACCGTGTTCAGATATCCCTTTTTTATTGAGTCAATATTCGGTTTATTGACATAATTATCTTTCTGTTCATATATACTCAATTTAGCTAATTCAATTTATATTACTACTACATACAACGTTCAACGTAAACAAAAATGTACATGTATAAGCAAAATGTAAACAAGTTTTGATATCTTTAAGGAATAAACATCTGGCTTTTGCAACGACCTAATTGATGGGCATTTGTTTTGTTGTAATTTCAGTTGCCAAATGTCAAAACCCGGTTTAGTAAGCTGTGTTATGCTCAATAAACACACTTCTGACAGGGTAGCATTTTAATTTTACTCAATATTTATAACAATTTAGTATTAATTGAGCAATAAATAAATTGCAATTTTATATGGATAATTGAGCTCAATAATGTCATTTATTGCGCAAAACTCTATTAAGGTGCATATCTGAACACGGTATAAGGCAATGTTTAATATTTAATGATCTGAAATTTCGAAAGAAGAAGAGTAAGAAAGCACAGACTTTTTATAAATCTTTTTTTTTTAAAGGTATTAAAAGTTTTGAAGAAAGTGCGTAGAAAACTGAAAGTGACTGGAGATTATAAAAGGTTCCTTTGACTATAAAGGCAAACATCCGTAGAAAGGAAACGTGTTTTCTCATTGAAATCTTCTTGATTAAAATTAAGGCCCAACCATAATATGCATAGCCTTACTTAACCTACTGTCAAAAATTAACAAAAAGTCTTTCAAATGTATTTAAAAAAACAAAAACAAAATAAAAAAAACATTTGATTCCGTACGGAATGTGCGATTAGATTCGCACCTTGCTTAAGCAAATGACAGTTTCATTAAACTTAGCAAAAAGTTTCCATAAGTTCAATATGGTTTGCCTCATACAATTTACATGTATTCGCACATTTTCTTAAGCCAACTTAAGCACATTATGGTTGGGCCTTTAGAAATAGGCCTTCAAACGATTCTGTAAATACTTATTCTGAACTAAAATCCTATTTTAAACGAAAAGAAATTTGGTGCTAAATGCGTTAACATTAAGCCCCTATAATTCTTATTAAAACATTTAACGCTATAATTTGTATATTAAATTGCAAAAATTTAATTTTTCTAAGAACGTAATCTTTGCAAAACAATTAACATTTCAGAATAATTTTTGTTTTTCACAATATTTCCTTTTATGTAATAAGCAAAATTTTTTTTCTTCTTTTTAGTTTTAATTATTTACCAACAAGGAAAACAATTTTATTAAACGACTTACCTTTGTTGTTGACTTTGTTCGCTGTCATCCTGTTTCTCTTCTTGTTTTGCTAAATTTAACCAAATATTTGGTAACGACATTCTTGGACGTCTGCAATAGCGTTGAGTTTTTCCAGCTATTTTAACCTTCAAATTCCTTCTTTTCCTGCATTTGCCCGCATAAGCAGTTGTAGAGGGAGTTGAAGTCTTTTGCGAAATATCACTACTGCAATTGTTGCCGCTAACACAGCTACTTGTAATGCTACTTTCATTGCTATTGCTGCTGCTAGTGCTACTTCTGCTACCAGTACTACTGGAGAAGTCATTAGCCTCGTTTTCCTTTATTTTTTTCATTAGAATTTTATTGGAGTTTTTTTCCTTAAATATATTTGTTTGAAATTTTCTTGTTTGTTTTTCATTTGCGGTGTTGTTTGTATAAAGTCTAAGATTTTGTAGTTGTGTTGTATGGAGATGATGAAGAAGAAGAAAAAAAAATGAATATTAAAATAGTTTTCTAATTGGAGCATATTGTTTTTGTTTTGAGGTGTTCTTTTCAAATTTAACATGTGCTATCTATTTATTTTGAAGAATTTCGATTTAATTTGTAAAAGAAACAAATACGATAATTTTATTTTTTTTACAACAAGATTTAAAGGAAATTAAGATTCGTTTGTGGTTTTTACGGAATAATAGAAAATTAAACTTAGCCTCATTTTTTCCACAAAGTCAATTCAAAATCAAAATCATTTATGTAGTAATTGCAAGTAAATTAAATATGCAATGAAAAAAAAATAATGACAAATGTAGACCAAATCACATAGTTTGGCACAAAAACATATATGTAAAATCGAACTAAACCAAAAGTTTAGCGCCACATCATTAATTTTGTCCCTTATCAGAGGTTAAGTACTAAATCACAACGAATAAATAATACATTTCGTACTTAATAAATAAAGTACAAATTGATAAATTCAGCACACAAGCATAAATTTAGTACAAAGCTAGTTCAAAGTAACGTATTCGGAACCAGTATTAACAATTTATTGTTGCTTGGATTCAACTGAAATTTTTTCCAAATCAAAAATTGAGAACAATATTATTTATTTAGATCCGAAATATAGTATCATATCCAAATAATTTTGCACTTTGTCATTAATTAAGTACTAAAACAGAAATTTTATACTTAACCAAAATTTGAGGATTAAATCATCAAAAATTTAGTACTATCGTAAAATAATTTGCATTAAGTTATAAATTTAGTACCCAAATAATTAACTTTGAGCAATAATGTTAATAAACATTATGAACTTAAAGCAAATATGACATTTAGTACAAGCTCATTTGAAGAAGTTTTTCAACTTAATTTGAGTACTAAATTAAAAATTTTGTAGTAAATTGAATACTTACTATCAACCATAAGCTAAAACTTAGTTATAAATAAGATACAAAATATTAGTCGTTTAATCATAAATTTAGTACTAAATCATTAATCGGGTATTTGAAACAATAAAAAATTTATCGTAGTACTAAATAAAAAATTTTGGAATTGAATAATAAATTGATTGCAAATTTATAAATTTAGTACTAAAGTAGACAAACAATTTAGTACTTAATAATAAATTTTGTACTAAATAACAAATTAAGTACTTAATCAAGCACTATTTTTGTAATAAAGGGTGGTTAAATTGGAAGGGCCGATGTTGAATGTGAACCACACCTAAACGCCAAGTTTTTTTCCGAATTTTATTTGACATTTCTCTATTTCGGACTTACTCAATTTGAACCATGGAGAGATACACAATCCAACAACGTGTTAAAGTTATCCAGACTTATTATGAAAATGGATGATAAATTTCGAAGAAAATCATCTTCAGTGATGAGGCACATTTTCACCTCAGTGGAATTGTCGATAAGCAGAATTTCCGCATTTGGGCGAATAATAATCCAAGAGTGATTGTCGAAAAACCAATGCACCCACAAAGAGTGACTGTTTGGTGCGGTTTATGGGCTGGCGGCATCATCGGGCCGTATTTTTTCCAAAATGAGGCCGGTCAGGCAGTTACTGTGAATGGTGTTCGCTATCGTGAGATGATAACGAACTTTTTATGGCCCGAATTGGAAGATATGGATGTGGACGATATGTGGTTTCAGCAGGACGGTGCCACTTGCCACACAGCTAACGAAACAATGGCTCTTTTGCGCAACAAATTCAATGGCCGTGTTATCTCACGTAATGGCGATGTCAATTGGCCGCCAAGATCATGTGATTTGACACCGTTGGACTTTTTTCTTTGGGGTTATTTGAAAGAAAAGGTGTACGTCGATAAGCCAGCAACAATTCAAGAGCTAAAGGATGAGATAATTCGGCACATTAACGGCATAGAACCTCCATTATGCCTCAGGGTCATCGAAAATTTGGACCATCGGATGGAGGTGTGCCGCCGTGGTCGCGGCGCCCATTTGGCCGATATTTTGTTCCATACATAATTGTGTAATACCAATATATCATAATAAAATAAAATTAAAATAATTTCCTAAATAGTTTGTGTTTTATTCAAAATCAACATCGGCCCTTGAAATTTAACCACCCTTTATATTCAAAAGAAAGTAATAAACTATAAATTTAGTACTAAGTCATAAATTTAATAGTAAGCCTCTAATTATATACAAGGAACTTTATAATTTTTTTATTTTGTAGTAGCAAATCGCAAATTAACAAAATACTGTGATATAATTTATAAATGATGTAAACTGACGAAAAAGATTATTGTAAGTTAATTTGTCAAAAATTAAGATTATAATTATTGTTATTATTGACTACTTTTTAATTTGTGTTTTTACAATGTTGCCAGATTTTAATAAAAACTCAATCCCTGAAGAAGTTGGAAAGAATACCAACGAAACGTCGGATTTTATTGAGAATGAAATAAATAATCTTTTATTTACATTAAATTAATGACCTTGAAAGCCTGCATATAGGAAACTATATAAACTATTGTAAGAAAATATATTTAGTTATAAATCTTAAGTTTAGTACTACATTCTCTAGAATTAAGTATTTAATCAAAAATGTTGTTAAAAATCATAAATTAAGTACTATATCATATATTGAATACAGAATCATAAAGTTAGTATGTACTTAAATATAAATTGTATTACTAACTCACAAATTAAGTTCTGAATCATAAACTAAGTCATAAAATAAGTACAAATTTTCGAATTAAACAAACACAATAAGCATTAACAAAAAATTTTGTACTTATATCCCTCATTTCGCTTTTTAATTATTCTTAACACGAAACCTTATTTCCTACTTTGCTGAGAAATAACTTTCCTAATTTATTATTTTTTTTCGTTGTTTAAAGGTTCTTTACACAAACGTTTTTAAATATTGATTAGACGTTTTAGATAAAATTAAAAAAGGACAATAAAGTTGATTTATAAACTTGAAACATAAAAAGGCACATTTAGTTTTTAATGACTGAGAAAAACTTTTTTCTAAGTGATTTGAATGTTTAATACAACCAATATCAATCAATTTAAAAGTTGACAGGTTTATTTTGAAAAAGACAACATTTTATGTTAAATAAATTTTATAGCAGGTACGATGATAGTTAAGCTATACCCACAATAGGTAAATATTTAATGAAATAAGTTTAATCGCTGTAAAATTAAGAAAGAGAATCTCAAAATTCCAAAGAATATTACAAAAACTTTTTGAAAAATTCACTTATAGGGAAGACACGAAGAGATGTATTTAGTACTAACGGTACTAAGCCTATCAGTTAGACATATTTAGTACTAAGCCTATCAGTATAAGGGTTGCAAGTTCGATTCGCACCAGAGACGCTATCGCTATTTGATCTCTCTCAAAAAAGCTTAAGTGCCAAACTACTTTCAAAATAAGGTAAATAAGGAAGAGATACGAAAGAGATTGTGAACTGCTAGACTTTTAGACATGTTTTTATAAAATATTTCCTTTTTTTGGAAAATACAATATGGCTAAAAAACTGCTAGACTTTTAGACATTTTTTTATAAAATATTTCCTTTAATGGGAAAATATTGAAGTACCTTCCCGTACCACAGGAGGAGATTTTGAAAAAAGCGTGAAAATAATTCAGGATTTTTTAAACGGTTACTCCGATTGGAATAAAATTTCAGAGGACAGTTAAGGAATTTTTGAGTTTAAATATTTGGGGTCCCCTAACATGTCAGTAGGGCCGCAATTAGTTACCGAGGTAGAACACTTTAGGTTTTAGAAAAATTAACAACGATCCAAAATTCTTAATTTTAGCCCAATTTTAAAATTTTTTGTATCACTGAAATGTTCTAGTTCTACTAAAAAGTTAATAAACTTTTTATTCATCAATGTGTAGGGAATTGTGTCTAGATTTCAGAAACTAAAACAATTTATAACAATTGTTAAATTTATGAAAGACATTTTGCAAAAAATAAATAAAATAAATTTTTATTTATACGATAAAAACTTTGTTAATTTACATTTTTTATTGAAATTTTACAAGTAAATAGATTTTTAATTTAAAAAATCGGGCTTAAACTAAAATTTAAAATTGGTTTTTGATTTAAAGCCCAACTATAATATGCATAAGCTGGCTTAAGCTACTGTCAAAAATTAACAAAAAGCCTCTCAAAAAAAAAAAAAAAAAAAAAAAAAACAAAAATAAAATCCAAAAATATTTAATTCCGTACGGAAAGTGCGATCTGTTTCGCACTTTGCTTAAGCAAACGCCAGCTTCATAAAATTATCCAAAAAGTTTTCTTAAGTTCAATATGGTTCGAAACATATGAATCACATTTATTCGCACAATTGCTTAAGCCAACTTAAGCATATTATAGTTGGGCCTTTAAATTTTAGTTAAGCGAACGATTTTTGCGCTCGTGTTCTACAAACAGGCAGTAAGAAATCTGTGCCCATGTTCTGCTACTCTTGCGTCGTGAAACTTAACGATTGAAATGTGAGAAATAAAACAAAAATGCTTGAAACATTAGCTGTCACATAAGAAAATCACTCACCAATTTACAGAAAAAGTGTGTCTGTAAAATTTTTGTGAGATAGCTCCCGCTTTAAACTGTCAAATAAACTCACGAATAAAAATTGGGTGAGAAAAAATTTCAACCAACAAATTATATTAAAAATGTAAAATGCAATGAATAACAACACTAAAAAATTAGTATTTTGTTCTAGGTTGAATTTTACATTGTTTTATTATGTCAGAACGACCAAGAGTGGGACACGACCCCTTCCGATTTTAATGAAATTCGGTAAGAATGTTCTTTATAAGATAAAAGGATAAAATAATACAAACATTAAACTCGCACTTTACATTATTTGGTATAGCCGACGGTTGTATTTTCGCTGCCGTCGTTGAAAAATTTTCAGTTTTAGTAAATTTTAGTCGCAGTCAACGATATATGTGACTGGCGTTCTCAATGTCTGCAATGTCACATCGGCTTCGAGTTCAATGTTATGACTAGGCCAACCAAAAAAAAGCAATTGCTTGTTTTTTGGTTTACAAGATAGAATGTTTTTGATTGAAAACAAATCCGGATCATGAAGAAACAAGAAAAATAAGCTTTATTTGTTAGGGCTTTTTTTTTGCTTATTTTGGCAATATCGGCTTATTTTTAGTTATTTTTGCAATATCGGCATTTTTTACTTATTTTGCCATTTTAAGATAATTTTTAATTTTTTCATACGAAAAAAAAAACTTATTTAATAAATTTTTGCAAAAAAACTTTTTTTTTATGTGCAACTTTTTTTATAAATACTAAAAAAAATCAACAATTTTTTTGCTGTTACAGCTCTGGTTAAAAGATCTCGTTCAACGTTATGGTAATGTTTTGTGTTTTCCTTGTACAATATCATCCTAACAACCTATATTATCGCTGTATGTTATTAAACCCACACCATAAGAGTGGACAGGGTATTATTCATTTGTGCTTGGGTTTTTTCCCGGGATTTCCCGTCCCGGGAATTTCAATTATTTTATTTCCCGTTTTCCCGGGATTTTTCTTGCGGGATCCCGGGAAATAAAAAATTCCTCATAATTTCAGAAAATAGCTATTTATACTTTGAAATTAAGTTTTCTATTCTCTAAAAACTAGCAGCTGTGGATGGGTTGTGGATTAGATCAATTACAAGAAGTGAGTACATGTATTTAAATCAATGTCTCCTGATGCAATAAATCTACTAAAAGCAGAATGGACAGTGCAACAGTTTATAATTATTACATTTAGTGAAGTACATTAATTCAAAATAAGATGCAGGCAGTAAAGTTTCATTGTCCATGAACAAGTCTTAAAAATAGGAGATACCTAAACATATCGCTCCTTTATTGCAACATAGTCATATCCACAAAAACAAACGATCTTGGCAAAATGCGATTAAAGTTTTCAAAATGTACCAATTTAAAGATATATTTTGCTATAACTTCGGTTCAGTTTGAGATATAATACGAGAAGGTATGAAGGAAAACTTTGCTTAAGTTACTTAAAATTTTGAGATATGACTATGATGCAATGAAGGAGCGATATGTTTATTAGGTGATAAACACAAATTTCCAATTTCAATTTAAATTTGTGTTGGTTTATATACCCGTGAAGTGCGGGGAAACCGAAATAAAATAACATTTTGGAGACTCGTGTAAGATACTACAACATACAACTTGAAAAACACATTGTCCTAAAGATTATAAAGGGACCTATTAAAATGAAAAGGTTTGGGAGAAGCAGTCCGGTTGATGCTATTTTTGCATCAACCTTGTTTCTCAAGCTTTTGATAAAGTCTGGCATGTAGGCTTGTTACATAAATTGAAGCTAAACCTACCGGTTAACACACACAAGCTGCTAGAAAGCTACTTGGTCGGTCGAAAATTTATTATTAAAGAAGGTGATTTTTTAAGTTCTCCTCAGCCAATTGAAGCTGGAGTGCCTCAGGGAAGCATCCTGGGCCCACTTTTTTACCTTATATATACCTCGGACATGCCAACAAATAATTACACCCTAACCTCAACTTTTGCTGATGATACAGCTTTTCTAAGCGTACACGAGAACAGTCGAGAAGCATCTCGATACCTGCAGGATCATATATTTCAACTAGAACTGTGGTTAAAACAATGGAGAATAAAGGTCAATGAGCAAAAATGCGTACATATAACATTCACCTTGCGTCGGGAAACTTGCCCCCCTATTAAAATCAATAATCAACTAGTGCCTCAACAATCGCATGTCAAATATCTCGGTATTCATCTAGATCGTCGTTTAACATGGAAATGCCATATAGAAGCAAAATTAACCCAAATGAAACTAACAGCAATTCAAATTAACTGGCTTATTGGAAGAAATTCTGTTCTTAGTCTCGATTGCAAACTACTACTTTACAACTCTATTTTAAAGCCAATATGGTGCTACGGTATTCAACTTTGGGGCACTGCCTCGGCTTCAAATATCGAAAAAATTCAAAGGCGCCAAAATAAACTTCTTCGAATAATCACAGCTGCCCCTTGGTATGTTAAAAACTTAAATATCCACAAGGATCTCAATGTGCCACTGGTAAGGACTATTATTACGAAGTGTGCGGTAAAATATTTAAAAAGGCTAGAGTTGCACCCTAATCCACTAGCTCGAAATATTTTAAATGATAGTGGCCACACTCGCTTAAGAAGAAGAGACACTGCAGCACTTACCCATTAAGATGAGCGATAGACACCTACATATGTGAACAGAACCCGTATGAAGAAAATTTTTGTCTGGCACTGGCAGGACATAAAATAAATTATTAGGATAAGATTTGATTAATTATTGTTAGTTCATATTTAATATATGAAGATTCAATAAATAAATAATGAAAAAAAAAAAAAAAAAAAAAAAAAAAAAACCTTGACATACATTTGACATGGCCCATAGACGTTGTTTATGAAAAAGCCAAAGCATGCTACAACGGTGCACTTTTAACTATTTGTACAACCTCGAGAAAATGAACGAAGTTTTTCGGACACATGATAATAAGTAAATTAAATCTGGAATATACTTTTTGACGACTTAATAAGCGCTTTGAGTGTGTCAGAAAGTTATTTCCTAAGCCGTTAAAAAATGTTATATATTTCTTTAAAGTATTTTATATATTTTATTAATTAACTTTTTGATTTCATATCTTGAGTACCTCAATTCTTATTTTGTTTTTATTATTGTTTTATGCATTATCCAGAGCATAATAATACTGAATAAAAGCATAATAATAAAGAATAAAGGCGTGAGGTGATAATAATTCAAGTTCCTATTTCAATCTTCAATTAATTTTTTAGTATTGAACCTTTTCTTTAACTTTCTTTGTAAACAAGTTCCCTTACGTTTTTTTATAAAAGTTTTTTTTATTAAGTAAAAACTAAATTTACTTTGTATTATTTATATGGAGCGGGATCCCGGGATCACGGGAAATTTAAAAAAAATCAAAAAGTCCGGGAAAAAAAACTCTAATTTGTGCTGATGTGTATAACACCTCAAAATATTGGTCCTTAAGTACACCGACCGACTCAGAATCACTTTCTGCCTGAAACTATTCTGAAACTATTAAACCGATTATACTGTGGTGTTGGGTATCATATGGTCGGGCCTGACCGACTATACTTTCTTACTTGATTTTTATGTTCTTTTATCTTAGCGGTACTGTAACGTACTTTTTATATTGTTTTGTATATTTTTTATGTGTTTAAGTTTTTGGTATTAAGCCTTTTTATCAACGTGTTTTATTATTTGCTTGTTTAAGTTCTTTTCTCTCGAAAATTCAATAGCTGTATTCTAACGATCAAATTCCTCAGGTACACAGTCACTTCATACAATTACACTCTTTCTGTAACGTCTTTTTTCTTTTTAAATATAGTTTTTGTATAAAGTAACGTCTGTTAGTTCCGTTTCTCTCTGTTTTTGTTATAGTAACGTTTTTTTTTTGTTGCTTTTTTAATATAGTTTAAGCTTTTAAGAATATCTCTGTATATATTGAAATGAAAGTGATTTGCGGAACCAAATAATGTTTATTTCTGCAAATTTTAGGCTTTAACACGAGTTGTAACAAAATTGGAAACAAAAAATCTTTCATTGGTTTCCTAAGTGAATACAGGACCCTATTTCGGTTTACAACTCAACTCAGTTGAGTTGTAATTAAGACAACTGGTTGTGATCATTTGTAATTTTTGCTATGTTTTTGTTCACCGCAATATAGCAAAGTTGTAAACCATAATAGAAAAATTAAGAAATTAACTAAAGAAACAACTCAGTTGAGTTGTAAACCGTAATAGGGGCCATAGTTTAAGACACCGTAAGAAAAATGTCCGGTGTTCCGGAGGCTAAAGCAGATAAAGTTAATAAAAAAATTAAATCAGTTTTATTAAAAAAATTAAGGATATTTGGTACTAAAAGATATTTTGGGAGGTAAGCGGAATTGTGAGTCCAATCGTATAAAATTTACTTCAGAGCAAATACTCAATTTTAAATATGCTCCCTTAACATCTATAAACGTAGAAAGAACTTTTTCTATGTAAAAGAACGTGCTGACTCCAAATAGACAGAGTTTTTTTTCGAAAATTTATCGCATCAATTTATAATTTACTGTAACAACGTATTAAACGTACAAAACAATAAATTTAAATGGCTTTTTTTTAAATTTTAACAGCTTATTTTCATGTTTTTAAATGCTTTTTTTAACCCATTATTGCCCAGCCGGTAGTTTTACTTACCAGCTCTTTAGTCAAGTATAAATCCTATCGTATAAAAAATATCTAACTTTCGTTTGTTTTATACTTTAACTTTATGTCTTTGAAGAAAACAATTTGAAGGATATTTATTTTTGTTATCCTTTCGCGTTAAGGAAGGATTTTCGCTAAGCTCCAAAAAAGACCATATTTTGAATTAAATACAAAAATTATATAAAAAATAAAAATTGTTTTGAACTAACTGTTTCTAAACCCTCATTTCGGCTACTTTTATTATATTTCATAATTTCAAAGTTTGAAATAACATCAATCTATCCTTGTGGTAATTTTACTTACCATTGGGCAGAAACATATAGCAAATTAGGCAAGATTTAATAAAATCGTGAACAAAAGCATATCACTTTTTTTAATGCGCTATGGTTGGTTCAAGGCGCATTGAATGAGGTGGTGGCAATGGCGAATTCAATACGCCGTAAGCTAAATTTATCAGTTCTTTTACATGGTATTCAAGGCGAATTTACTACATGTGAACTCGAGAAATCAGCTGACTATTTTTTGCTCCGTGTATTTTGTTCTATTTCGCCTTGTAAGTTTGCCAACAATTTTAATTTTCTTTGGGATTTTTGACAAATAAGCTAGATATTTTTCTGAGCGAATTCGGGCGAGTTATGAATTTGCCTTGACGGTATTTAAAAGTTCTTCGTTCCAAATAAAATGGTCTAATAAAGGGTGATTCATTGTGAGGTTTGATTTATAATGTTAAATAAAACACATACATTTTAAAGTGAACTTTAAATTTGTATTATCGGTTGAAAGAACAATTTTTGGCATTTACTGTTTGGAAATGATATTATGTAAATTTCGGTCACGAAGGTCCAATTCCGGAGACTCGTTCGAGCATAGCGATTAGTTTCTCGCGAACAACACGAGTAATGTTTGCTTCCAAAGTGTCAATTAATTGTAGCTGGCTTATTTCTGCAGACCTCAGGCTTTACATATCCTCAGAGAAAATAGTCCAAAGGTGTGTTATCGCACGATTTACGGGGCCAATTTACCGTAGCAATACGTGAAATTAAGAGCTCACCAAAATGATTTCTCAACAAGGTCATTGTTTCCCACGCTGTAAGGTTGGTAGCGCCGTCTTGTTGAAACCAGAACTCATCGAGACCATGCGCTTGAATTTCATGAAGCACATAGTCCGTTAACATGGTGCAATAACGGTTACCATTGCCGAAAACATTCTGATTTTCCTCATTTTTGAAGATATATGGACCAATGTTTCCACTAGCCTATAAATCACACTATACCGTTGTTTTAAATGGATGTAATGTTAGCTCTTGGTACTCTTCCAGGAATGTGCTTCATCACTTAACAAAGTTTCACGATAAAACACCGCATTTTCATTGAGATCCGAATGAACCACCTCAGACGTAGTCATGGCCAACATTTACGTGATAGCATTTTGAAATAGTAAATACCACAAATAGTTTTTTTTTTGACCTACAATAACAATTTTAAGTTTCCCTTCAAATTTATGTTTTTTATTTTACATAATTATTCAAACGATGAATCACCCTATTATCAGTTGGCTTAATAACGCCACCTGGTTGTCATTTAGGTGGATTGATTTCTTACTAAAATCGACTTGAAGAACGGGGTATTTCCTTTTGATCGCTTTTAGATCTGCGAGGTTGGATTATTGTATTATTCCAAAAATACTTAACATATCGCACCACTGGTAAGTAAACTTACCAACTCATATCTCAGAAACCAATCGTTCCATTTTCTTGAAACTTAAAGTATATTTTAGTTAGACCAAACAAATTATATGAGCAAATTTTCAACGAAATTGGTTCACGTTTTCGGTTACTGGGCAATAATGGGTTAAGAGCTTAAAACCGTTTTTTGAGTGCTTTTTTTTGGTTGCCCTAGTTATGACATTTATAACGTAAATTCGTAATCTCTTTTGATAGTTTTCGACATGAGTTACAGACACACTTTTTTCTCACTTTTCGAAAAACGAAGATTTTCTTGGGTATTGGATCGTTTTTACCATACCCGAGGTGCCCTACTTTGGGAAGATATGGCGGTCCTACTGATATGTCAAAAGACCACAAATGCAACACTTAAACTCAAATACAAGTCCTTAATTGGCACCTGAAATTGTATTCCAATCGAATTAAAATAAAATCCAGAACTATTTCCATTTCTTTTTCCTTGCCATAAATTCATCATCCATTATTTATTAGCATTCAGTCATCTTCATGATTAAAATAATATTTATATTACTCACCTCTTTAGATTGTCCTGAATTTTTGCTTCATAGAAGGAGAAATTATTATCGAGATTATTCGGTTTAGATGGTACTGCTGAATAAGAAGATGATGATAATGAGGCTGTTGTTGTTTCATAAATGGCATTAACATCATCGTTCATTCGTTCCCGGGTAATAGGCATTTCGAAGTCTCCTAAAAATACCAAAGAAGTAGTCGCCAATGGTATGACTCGTGGCTGTTGATGCACGGACACCACTGTTGTGTTGGGTTTTGATGGCAATAAGGACATTGCTGAAGATGACGAAGATGCTGATGATGAAGAAGATGATGATGTTGTTACTGTGGGTGGCAAGAAGGTGGTAATTGAAACTGGTGGCGATTGTTGGGCTGTTGTTGATGCCGCTGTCGCTGTTGTTTTCGTTAAATTTGTTGTCAACAACGGTGATATTTTGACATTGACAACGGTATTGTTAGATGTTCCACCAGTAGTATCACAAGAAATATTCGATTCAATACTAGTCTTATTGTTGTTGTTGGAAGAAGATGTCATTATTTTTGAGGCCGAGGCATCTTTGCATAATAACGTCCATTGTGTAGAGGTAGATTTAGGCGGACGTAATGCCATTGTTGGATAAGTTAATTGTTGTTCCATCATCATCAATAGGGAATCTTCTGCTGGTTGTTTTTGTTGTATGGGATTTGTATTAATATTTATCTTTACACTTGAAACATTGGCACTGAGTTGCCTCAACGGTTTTTCATTATTTGCAACATCTTTTGTATTGTTTGTTGAAGGGAACTGCAGCAAATCTTTTGTTTTCAATTCCTCCGAAACTGGAGGGATGTTGTGGGAATTTTGCCTTTTAAGTGGCAAAGATTTTAAATACTCATAGTTGGGTTGTTGTTGTAAATTTTGGCAAGCTCCGCACTGTGGCCAATAGGAGCACGGTTGGTTGTTAGAACACTTTTGCAGGAGCTTTTGTTGTTGCTGCTGTGTTGTTAGAGGTGTAGTTGATGTTGTTGTAGTTTTGTTGTTAGTGGTGGTCGTATTGAGTGGAAAATTTGTCGTTTTTGATTTAAATAAATCACTATAAAACGAAAAAAGTAAATTCAAAACCAAAAATAGAAATGTTAACTAAAACAAAAAATCAAAAAACTTAATCAAAAAACAAGTTGGTTTTAGGGTTTCAGATAATGTTAAAGTGGTGAATATTGTTTTTGTCTCTTAAAATGTACTGTGAATTCCATTTAGTGGTGAGTGGTGAGTTTTTTTTAATGTAAATATGAGGTTTTTTTTAAGCATTTGTTTTTTGAATTACACTTATTTTTTTTCTTTCCTTCTTTGTTTTCTGGTTTGTTAATTTAACACTACTTTTTGGTTTTCTGTTAGATTTAAACTTAATTTATTATTGTTAATTTAATAATAATATTAATTACTTTTTTTAATTAAGTTTAGTTAGTTATACATACTACTACTATTTAGTTGATCCTTAAAAGTTCAGGTGTGTTGAAATTTATTTTAAATACTTTTAGTTTTAAATTTAATATTTGCCAAGCAGTCTTCTTTTTTCAAAATCATTTTGAAATATTTTCAGTTCTTTTTTGGTTTTAGTTAAAGAGTTTTAGTAGTTGACTCTTTAGTTAATTTTGAATGCTAAATATGTTAAACTTATGTTAATTATTTGTTTTGAGTGGTATTAAAAAGGAAATCACTACAGTTTCTTTTATTTATTTATTTATTTTTTTGAATAAATTTAAACATTCCATTCATTGGTGTATAAAAAGGAGTGGGTGGTTTAAAATTAAGTTTGTTAAATTCTTCAAGTTAATTGTTTTTTATTTATTTTTTTGTTAAGAGAGTGTTTGTAATTATTCTATTAGTTTTGTTTAATTGTTAAATAATTCTCACACTCTCTTTCATTTGGTTTTTCTAGGTGTGTCACTGTCATTTCAAGCAGTTTAAATTGATCCAAATAAAAGCATTTTAGTTCAACATGCAACAAGCATAAGTTTTGTGTCAGTGTATTTAATACCTTCCACGATTGTTACTTCTTGTTCTACGATACATTTCGTTATACTCGTTACGATACTCATTTGGATCGTTTGGTGTTACGTCATCTCTGGAACTGGCATTGTGGCTTCGCTCTAATGAATATTGCGTCTCATTGGGACTATGGGTTCTCCGTAAAGATCTTTGCTGTTTTAAAGAATTCGAACTTATGTGCTCGTATTGTCTATTGTCGCTGTTCATAAAATTTAATTCGGAATTGCCGCCCGAGTTAATGGTCTCACGATTTCTTAGCATAGACATGGGTATATCATAATCTCCGCCACCAGCACTGTCTCCTCTTCTGAAGTCCATAATGGGCGAACGATCTAGAGATTTACGCATTAAATCATAAGTCATTTCATGATCACATAATCGGGTGCCATAGTTTTGTGGACTAGTGGTAGAACGTGGCACACTTAGATTATTGCACGAGGAACCTGATGACTGAGGACTTCGAGTGTTTCTACCATTTCCCTCTACCGGTGAGGAGCGTCTTATTCTGGCCACATGATTTCTTTCGCTATTCTCATTCGCCTGTAAGTATCTCATGGCATTGGCGCTTAAATTATTATTAGTTACTACTGTGGCCTCCCTGTAGTCCTCATCAAATGAGCGACTTTTGTCAAATTCCAACCTTAAGGCGGCCTCACGATTTAACAGATTTTGACTTCCTATTAAGGAGTTATTGCTATGTTGGCCTTTGATGTTATTGCCCGTGGCATTATAGTTGCAATAATCAAAATCAAAGGAACGACTTTTATCAATATCACTTTGACGGTGGCGTGTACTGGCACCTGCCACGCCCCCATTGGTGTTATTGATTAATATCGATTGAGATTTGCCGGTAGTCCTAATAGTGGGCGGAAAGTTTGTAGTTTGCATGTTGCTGAGATTGTTTCGCATATTCGATTGTTGATACAGGGGTGGCTGATTGGTATTGGCATGATTTTGACCCACGCAAACCACCATTTTATGGCCGCGATTTGGGGAACGTTCGGTAAGTTGCAGAGATCTTGGAAAGTAAATAAAAAAAGTGAAAAAGGGAAAAACTATTAACTTTGTGGGTCTATTGTCGGTCTTTTGTGTAGAATGGAGCTTTTTGTATAAAATGGTACTTTTGTGTATAACGGGTGAAATAAGATTTTACTTGTGAACTTCTTTTTGTGTAAAAAGTAATAGTTTTGGCGTTAAAGTAAATTTATGCGTAAAATGTAAGTTTTTATGTATTTTTGTGTAAAAGTGACTGATTTGTGTTAAAAGTGACCATGTAAAAAGTGATGTTTTGTCACTTTGTAAAAGGTGACTTTTTGCGTTTTAGGTAACTTTTGTGGTGTTAAACTGACATTTTGTGTAAAAATCTATTTTTTTATAAAAATTTTTATTTTGTGTAAAAGTGGCTTCTTGTAAAGGAGTTATTTTTTGTGTAAAATGTGAGTTTTTACGTTAAAAGAAATTTTAGAGTAAAAATGAGTGACTGATTTGAAATAATTACTAATGTATAATATTTTATGGTTTTTAATTTAAATTTTGATATTTTAATCAGGTTAAAGTTCATTGAATTCAATTATCATTAAATTATTTTTATGAAGAAAGGAGTTTTACAACATAAAATGAATTAAAATTTATTGATAATTTTTCAGTCTTGACTGAGCTGGGAACCAAACCCAGGTTCTCACGGTTCTTACGTTTCGATTGTAACCACACAATCTCTGCTCTCCTTTTTTCATAAAAATAATTTAATGAAAATAAAATTCAATGATCTTTAGCCTGACTGATTTGTGTTTAAAGCGACTGTGTAAATAGTGAATTTTTTTAATTGAGGTCAGTTTTTGTGTTTAAAGTTTCTTTTTGTAGGAAATTTCTAAATTTTTGTAAAAGTGACTTTATGAGTTTAAGTTAAATTTTTGTAAAAACTAGTGTTTTTTGTGTAAAAAGTGGCTTTTTGTGCAGAGCGTGATTATTTTTCGGCAAAAAAGTTAGTTTTTGTGTTAAAAGTAAATTTTTGCGTAAACAGTCAATTTTTATTTTAAACAAGACTTCTTGTTTAAAAAATAAATTTTTTCTATAACAAGTGACTTTTGTGTAAAAAGCGTTACTTACCTTGATCTTCTTATACGATGTTCATCAGCCTGCTTTGCATTACGGCCTAACGACCGTCTATGCTGATTGTTGCCGGCATTCATATTAACAACTCTCAGACCACCGCTCTCCATGACTCCTCCGCCACCAACAACACCGCCACCATGATTCTCATGCTCTCGGCCGCTGTAACTCGAACTGGACGAGCTTCGTGATATATTAACCTTCTCATGTTTACGCTCTAAAGTATTGCTTCTAGAACTAGAATTTTGTCTTGAACCACTTAATGATATCTGAGAACCCTTTTTACGACGATCTTCGGGTGTCAAAGACCGCGATTCAGGTGTTAATGAACGCTGTTTGCGCACACTACTCGAAGAACTGTGCGATTCATTACGATCGGGTGTTAGAGAGCGTTGACGTTGTGTTTTAAACGGTGACGTGACCGCATGATAACTGTTCGTATTCAAAAACTCTGAGCTGCCAGCATCATCCTCTTCAATGTCCAATTCATCATTGGAGAGATCTGCAAAGAAGAATAAAAAAAAAAAGAGAAGACATGATTAGAAGTTTCGTAAAAAAGTATATATTTCGTAATTTTTTATTTTTTCTTCTTTGTTGTAATTAATGTGAAATGAATTTATTCAGTTCATCCATTCAGCTAATAAATAACATTTATAAATAATTTATTGTCTGTGCTTGATGAGAAGTTGTGTCGCAGAGAAAAAACTGTAAATTATTGTTTCTCGCTTATACCGTCAACTAATATTTTATTAGTTTTCTTCAGTTTTTATTCCGCCACCCCCTGCTTCATAAAAAAACCATAACTTGTTTGCCATTAAATCCAGTAGTAGCAGTCAGTGCAAGTTTGGTATTCATCTGTCTTTAAACCATGGTAACAGAAACTAAATAACTTAAATTGTATGTTTGATATAAAGAGAATACAGGTGAGTGTATAATCGTAGCACATTTCTACACTTCACGGAAATAAGGTGAAGTTCTTTATATTGCACAATATGACAGTATCACAGTCTGCCATTTTTAAACCGCTGGATTTCTATCTCAATGGCCTAATTTCTTCGAACTATCCCAATTCTTATCCAAATATCTTCTTATATGAGAAATAGATTAGCGATCGCAGCTTGATTTCCCTTTCTAAAAAAATATACAATAAAATTAAAACAACTTTATTCGTTGCTATTTTCCTGGCCTGGCCTGCTGCCATGAACAATTTTTCTATCACAAAAAAAAAAAAAAAAAAAAAAAAAAAAAAAAAAAAAAATTTTGGCAATTCTGTCCACTACCAGTTAAATAGTTTAACTGCTAAAACTTCTACTCAGTTCGTGCAATAATTCTTCTACTTCGACTATTTACCCATTTAGTTTTTTCATTTTCAGTTTTCAGTTTTAAATTCATATTCCTTTAAAATTCCCCCTCTGCTCTGCTGACGTGTTAAGGGGGCAGTTCGAGGTTAAATTTTGAAAATGGCAAAACTTTAAAGTTTTTTTTATCACAATTTTGCTGACAGATTGTTACAAACTTGAGAGCTAATTTTTTTGTTCAGAGCGTGTGCTCTGGCAATAAAATCTCTTAACTTTAATATTTTTTCTATTAGTTTTTTTTCTGCAGTTTTTTTCGGCGAATAATTTTGTTGGGTTTTTAGGTTGTCGTCGTTTTTGTTTTTGTTTTTGTTATAATTAAATGATGCAGATTTATTGTCATCCTGATAACAACCAGAGATGAAAATGAAGGAAGAAAAAAACTAGTAGCAAAAGGTAGAAAGAAGTAAAACTAATTTGTTTAAGGATTTTAGGAAGCAATTTGGAGATTTAGTTTTATTATACTGCACAGTTTAAATGGCCAAACAAAAATTAAGCTGAAATGATTTAAATATAAAATTATGAAAAGGAAAAAAAGAAAGAAATATTTATTTGAGAGAAAATAATTTTAAAAGTTTTTGATAAACAAAAATTCATGTTTGGATATTATTGCAAAATATGTATTTCAACTTTAAGAGGCTTAAATGTAAAAAATTTAAGGATGGATAATAAAATAATATAATCATAATAAAAATCTTATAATTGCGTTAAATAAATTTATGGAAATTTCGTTTTAAAATAAATTATCTTTGTTAGTCTAGATTTCTATTAAGACTTTTTTGCTTGGCTGAACAAGCATGACTTTAAATTTTTTTAAGGGGAAGGATGTTAAAATTCTTATTTACTGCGCATGGTTTTCTACATCCTACGCCTATAAAAAAAGTCATGCTTGTATCCTCAAGTATAAAAGCCAGAATGAAATTTTAGTGTTAGAAATAATAAACAGATTTATTTATGAACTGTTTATTTAAAAAAAAGGACTTCAGCCAATTTTCCGTTCACCACAAAAGTAATGGCAAGTAATTTTGTGATTTTCCTTGAAAAGCTTAAAAAAAATTTGTTTAAAAAGCATTATTTTGGAATTGCTTTAAATGCAACGAAACTGTTTAAAGGAACCTACGTAGAACTCAAAGTACAGTACCCGAAATACGATGCTACCTTGTTAGTTAATTTATATTTCAAAGAGTAAAAAAAGTCGCGATTTGCGTTCTTTAAAAATCTATTTTCGACTACTTTTTTTAGTATTTGCGGATTTAATTAGGGTTTGTTGGCCCACACTTTGTTTTCTTTAGTTATGGCAAGCAACAATTTATGGGTTCGCAAAATTTTTGCTTTCGTTAATGGCTCGTAAATGACTCGCAGTTTAAAGTTCAAATAAATGATAGTGCTGGCTCTAAATCGCTCCCCCATTGAACTAAACGTTCTTGAATAACTTATAAAGAGCCAGGTCAAATCGATCCACCATCCTGTTAGTCATGACAGTGTTTATTGTAGATGTAATGGCTCCTTAATCAGGGCCGGCGTTAAGGCCTCGTTACTTGAATAATTTATAAAGAGCCAGGTCAAATAGATCCACCATCCTGTTAGTCATGACAGTGTTTATTGTAAATGTAATGGCTCCTTAATCAGGGCCGGCGTTAAGGCCTCGTTACTCTTGTAAACGTATACGTTGCGTATCGGCTGTTCCGTTTTCCTTACCAAGATTATGTGCAAATAGGTACTCACACGTAAACGTAATGTTGCGTTGCGGATGAACCTGATAAAATTGAAATTTTTCTCCGTTTTTACGTATCAGCTGTTAAGAATTTTATTTTTGTTTTCAAGTAGTGTTGTCAACAAAACTTATTAACCAGCGGTTTACTTTAAAATTTTATTAATGAGATTCTCATCAAAACATTAATTTAAATTTGGTGTCACAGAAACCAATGTTATTGGGTTTTTTTTATTGGAAAAAATATTGCTGTTAAAACCTTAATTTTTTATTTTATTTTTTTTAACAGTAAGATTATTTTCATAGATGGAAGTAAATAAAATTGATAGTTAAAATAGTATTTTTGGCATGTTTCCGGCAGCGGGCTGCTGCAAATTTGCAGAAGCCTTTTTCTCACATTTTCTATGGTCATTTTATCTATTTGTAAGTTTGAACAATAAATATTTTTGTATTTTTAATAAATTCGCTTTATATATTTACAAAACAATAAAATTACTTAAATATAAACAACAAATGCTTGTTCTACAACGATGGCATTTATTTCATATGTATATTTGTATGTTTTTTGTATTTTCACTTCTTATTTTCTTTTCTTTTATTTTCATTTATTAAAAACACAAGTTTAAACAATATTTTAACGCAAAATTCATATTTTACAAAATTATTAAACAAAAATTGAATTTAAAGCTGTAAACACATGAGCCAAAACATAAAACAGCTGATTCGATTATCGGTTTTATTATAAAATAAATATTTGCATACATTTTAGACAATGCAAATAGAAAAAAAAATCATCGCATAGTTCCGAATATTCGCCTTAACCTAATTAATTAGTTTAATTTAATTTAATATATTTATTTTTCTTAATATTTCGCTAACCTTTGGGTAGCATCTTTAGGAAATTAAATTAAGTTTACAATAAAAAATTATAACAATTTTTTTTTTCACTTTTTACTTATATGTACACATATTGGTTATATCAAGTTTTATTTAAAGAGATATTAATAATTACTTAAAATATTTTAAGGTCAATAACTCCAAAACTAAATCCTCAGGCGCAATAAAAACTACATAAAAGTGCTGTATATGTAAATATTCTGTGACTTTTGCCAAAACATCCTAAGTAAAATTTAAAAAGTTGAAAAAAATGTTGTTTATCATACGAATTTTCATTAAAAAACCTTTTTATTTACGTTTTTAAAACTATGTACAATTTGTATGGATGAAAAAAAAAATGAAAAATCGTATAGAAAAACGTAATCTACATCAAATTCTAAGAGAACTCTCCGAAGAAACCATGGGTCTAAAATAAAATCCTAATCCGCGCCTCTCGACTTAAAAATTTATATGCCCGCCTTTGCCAAAAAAAAATTTTTTTTTGAAAAAATAGCCAAAAAGAAATCGAATTTTCTGAATAAAATTGTTTAGTAAAGTAGTTCTTTTGCACTTTATATTTTTCTACACTTAACATTTTTTTACATTAAAAAAAAATATTCACCCAAGTAAAAAGTTTGTATATAATTTTATCCATATACATAAAATTGTAACGTTACGAACGCCTGAAGCTAAAAACTTGAAATTTGGACCGGAGGTGGGTTTCTCCCCCAAATCGGTCCACTAAGACGGGATTTTTGGAAATTCGAATGTTTTGGCGGTAAAAAAGGGTAAAAACAGGTAAATTGGATAATTTATATCTCCAAAACTAAAAGAGACACAAAAAAAAACTGTGATACTTATCGTTGTTCTTTTGAAAAATAAGCGCACAGGTTGGTGGTACTTTTTTGAAATTCGCGTCTTTTAGGAAAAAGGGGTAAACCTGAATTTTGGTACTTTTTTGTCACCCCATCTATCTTTTGCACCAATAAACTTAAAAGTAAAGTTTATACCACATTCGAAACTTATTCAAAAAATTACGAGTATGAATTTGGTACTTTTTATGAAAGAATATTTTTTTATCTATGTTCCTTATAAAAATATTAGATACAAAATTATTTACAAACTTTTTTACTTTGGCGAATATTTTTTTAATGTAAAAAGATTTTGAGTGTAGCAAAAAAATATAAAGAGCAAAACAACTACCTTACTAAACAATTTTATTTTATTCAGAAAATTCGAGTTCTTTTTTCAAAAAAATTTTTTTTTTTGCCAAAGGCGGGCATATAAATTTTCAAGACGAGAGGCGCGGATTAGGATTTTATTTTAGACCCATGGTTTCTTTGGAGAATTTTCTTAGAATTTGATGTAGATAACGTTTTTGCTATACGATTTAAAAAAAAAATCGACCCGTCCTAATGTACATATTATAAACGAAATTTTTCTTTAATTTAGGTTAATTTTATTATTTAATAAAAGTAATTTTTTTACTGAGTTTTTTTTTAACTTTTTTCTATCTTATCTCGACTTAAGATGTTTTACCAAAATGCAACAGATATATATGTAAGTATTTTATTTTTTTGTACTTAAGCGCCGATATCGTTATGTACTGGCGTTTTTAAACAAGAATGTTAGCAACATGCTTTGGAACAAGACTGTGAGAAAATCAAAACCAATTATAATTTACATACATACATATGTACAAGTACAAACAGACACTTCAACATCATTTGACACGTTTACGTATTTTTAGTAACTACCAACATTTCAAGTCAACCGCAACGTTTACGTATCCGCAACATTTACGTAAGAGTAACGAGGCCTTTAGTCGAATCGGCGCCGTGTGCGAGTTTTTGTTCATCGCCCCTTTCTAAGAAAATATGTTATGAGTAGGGATGAGATTTTCATGCACAAAAAACGCAAAAATACAAGCTTAAAATATGCACTAAAAACTTAAAACATTTCCATACAAATGGTTTTTTAATTTTACTAAAAAGAAAAATATAAGAAATTCAGTCTATTGTTTAAAAACTTAAGTAACTAATTTAAATTTTTGTTTGTTTTAAGAAATAAGTACTGTTTTATTAAAAGTCAAACTTTGTCTTGTACTTGAAGAATGCCAATGCATATTAATACCAGATAAGATCAAGAATATTTTAAATTTATTTTATTTTTTGAATTCCTCAATTTTTTTGCAAAACGTTTTGGATTTATTTTTAATTTGTCGGGTTATTCTTTCTTCCACATTGTTAATTTTACTTTCTGCAATATCAATATTTGACTTGAGTAATTATTTATTGTTTCACCAATATATCCGTAATTGGAAAATGCAATTGCTAATTGACTTCTGATGTTATTTAAATTGAATATTTCTTTTACTTTTTTAATAAATTTAATAAATAAATTTAAAAAAATTTTATATTTTTAATAAAAAAAGAGATCTCAAGCTTAATTAAAAAACAAGTAAGAGTGCTATATTCGGCTGTGCCGAATCTTATATACCCTTCACCATTGTGCGAGCAGAATACAGAGCAACTAGACAAAACCAAAATAATTTCTACCTAAACATACATATATACAATACATAAAACTTCATTATAAATTAAATTTAAAAAGTTAAAACTGGTAAATATTTTTTTTTAATCGTTTCAGAACATAAAAAAAGTTAAAACAAAATTTTCTTTTTGAAAAAACAAGATTCGAACCAGGGACTCACACTTTCTAACCTAAGCAAACCCCCTAGACAACTGGACCATGAAGGAACGTTTTATGAATATCATTAAAAGTAAATATGATCAGTTTCCAGTTCTCAACTGAACACAGTTGTGAACTGGAAACCACAATAAAGCAAAGTTGTAAACCATAATACCAAAATTTTAAATCAACTACATATTTGAGTTGTGAACTATAATAGGTGGCCTATAATCACCAAAATAGTTTGTACCATGTATGTGTGTTTGTTTGGTTTCTATTTGTATAGGCACTGTTGTCATACCGTGGATTTATCTTTTTTGGCGAGTTTTTAAGAAGCAAAACGAAACAAAAATTCCTAGTTTCTATTTGTTAAAATTATTTCAATAGCAAGAAATGGTAGACTATATGTGACATAAATGTAAAACAACCTAGTCGCTATCGTGTCTGGAGTATCCGGAAAACACATATCAAACGTAAGACGGACAGACGGACGGACAGACGGACATCGTTAAATCAACATCTCTCCTCATAAGGACCCAGAATATATATACTTTATAGGGTCTAAGATCAATATTATAGAAATTACACACGGAATGACAAACTTATATATACCCTTTTCCACCTGCGGTGAAGGGTATAATAATAATAAAAATTTTGTAAAGGTCGAATAAGAATCAGTTTATATTCTTAAATTTCTCTAAGTTTTTTGAATATAATTCTGAAACATCTAGACCGGCCACCAAGCTGGAGTGGAAGGAGAACCAAGGGATATATTTCATTAAAAATTGCAATATAATCGAGTTGGCGTCTAAATTCCTCTGTAACGCGGTATAACCCATGTGCCAAGCAAGTAACTTCTAACAGTTTTGGATAAAATATTTTGAATCCATTGAAAGCCTTAACCATGTTAAGTGCTGCATCGGCTTAAAACAGAAGGCTCTTTTGTCGAAATCTTGAAAATCTTAAAGCAAAGCGCCAAAGGAATTTATTTTTTTATTTTTAAATTTTTTTTGGAAGGTTTTTTTTTGTGTATTTAATGGTGTTTTCTTTTCTACAAAAAAATGTGACATTTTATTTAAAAAAAATGCAATTTGGTGTCTGTTTCTTAAAAATTTTGCTCCCGAAAAGGGTGGCTTGTTTTATTCTAAAAAACTCATCCTTTTCGGGAGCAAAATTTTTAGGAAACAGACACCAAATTGCATTTTTTTTAAATAAAATGTCACATTTTTTGTAGAAAAGAAAACACCATAAAAAATTTTTTAAGAACTTTTTTTATAATATGGAAATTAAAGAAAAAATCACTCAAAAATTTTAAAATATGCAAAAATACGCTTTTTCACCAAAATATGCAACAATATGCAAAGACAAATCGATTTTAACGCAAATTTACTGATCCGGAAAGATAATTGGTTGGCATCGTTTTTAGACTATCGACAAAGCACATGCAATTGCATGGCAATCAGATTCCTAGTTAAGAGCATGTGTCAACTGATTTTTTAGATGCAATTTAGGCCTTAATCACGGTTCACAACTCAATTTAGTTGTGTTGTAAATAAAACAACTGGTTGTGGTAAGTTGTAATTTTTTGATGTTTTTGTTCACCGCAATATTGCAAAATTGTAAGCCATAATAAAGGGTGTTTTTTTATAGAGTGACACAAGTTTAAATCATAATAAAACAAGGAAGTATATTTTTAATATCAATGAAGCGGGCTTTATTGGAAAAAAAATATTGTTTAAATATGATTTCTGCCTTATGGCCGCCACGTAGAAGGCGCAATCTGGAACACCAATTTTCAACAACTTTTCGCATTCTGACCATCATCGTTTTTAAAGACATATGGGCCAATGCATCCGCCAGCCTATAAAGCGCACCAAACAGTAATTTTCTGTGGATTTTATGGTGTTTTGACAAAGCCTTGTGGATTCTCCTCACTCCAAATGCGACAATTCTGCTTATTTACGTACCCATTCAACCAGAAATGGGCTTAATCGGAAATTGAAATTTTGAATGGACATTCGAAATCAATATCGATTTGTGCTTAAGCCGATTCGCCGAATTATTTTGATGAAAATTTTCAACAATTTGCACGCGTTGCTCTGGTGTTAGTCGACTCATAATGAAATGTCAAAGCAAACTAAACAAAAAGCAACTACCAGCTGTTAAATGGGTGCTCAAAAAAGCAGTGATGCCAACTTAAAGTTGTGACTCTCTAAAAAACAAACTTTACAAAAATTAAAAAATTACGACTCAACTGAGTTGAGTTGGCAAAGGACGAAAAATTCTCATCATGGTTTTCGTGTTAAAAACAAAAATTAAGTGGCTTCAACCCCCCTCCAAACAATCCATACATGAAACCTTATGGCCATCGCTGTCCCTGAAAAAGAGGATAAGATCATGTCAAAGGTCAGGCAGCCACTAGATAGATTAGCAAGGTTCCACTATACCGACTACACGAAAGGCGTTTTTTCTAGAGAGCGACAGGTAGCAGCCCCATTATCGTAGGACTTGCTACTGCGCACCAATCATCTACTTAGCTAGAACAACAACCGATTAACGAAACTGATACAAGGCAAATGAATCGATACTCCAAGAACCAGGACAGTGAAATCTTAAATGGAGAAAAAAAATATGTAAAAAGAAGACGAGGAAAGCCGATGTTTGATTCTTGTGTTTTTAAACGGGATTGCAACTCTGATTGAAGAAATGATCTATTGCAACGATCCAAAATGCGAATTGAAATAATTAAAACAGATGTAACTAAAGAGAAGAGAAAAAAAGTCATATAGCAATTATGGTAAGATAATCAGTTTTTAGCCAAGTTAAAAGTATGCTTTATATTATGAGCTTAAGCATATTCAAAATATTACATAAGAGTTTTGCAAACAAAAATGTTTTCCTTTAAAGAAATCAAATTCAAACACAATTTCCAGACTGTCCCACCAAACATGAGTCCAGCCAAATATTTTCCTTTAATTTGTAAATTCTTGTACTCATGTTTTATCAATCGATTAAAAACTAGCTGGCTGGAATATATTTCACCTTTGTTGAGGGCATTAAAAATCTACTTGATTGGTTTTGAAATAATTAAAAAAAAGGGATACACAGCGCTGAATTAAAAAAAATAATTTGAAAAAATAAAATGAAAATATAACTTTTATTTAAAAATTTTCGAATTTTACTTTACAAATTGTCATTCAATAAGAAGGGGTACCCGCAAATCTGGTTAGCAGTGATCTAGAGTTTATCAGCGTGAGGCTTGGGGGCGTGATTGCCGCCATTTTGGTCTATCTCACTACAACTGGCTGAAGTTCTGTATTAGTATTGATCGTTTAATTTAGTTAAAACGTAATTTGTTTGTAGTTAACGTATAATAAATAAAAATATACATACAATAAGAAAAATAAAAAAAAAAATGGCATTTTTTGCTTGTAGTGCCGTTCCACTGTAATCACTTGGCGCTGACGTCCATAACATCCAATCAGGGCTGCCAGAAATTTTCAGCAAAAAATCTTAATTTCACCAAATAAAAATCTTATTTTGGAAAAAAAATCTTTTTTTTTGGAAAAAAAAATCTTTTTTTTTTGGAAAAAAGTATTTTTTTTATTTAAATTAACTTTAAAACATATCAATATGCATTTCCACTGCTGCCAATTTTTTTTGAAGATTTCCCGCCAAATCGGACTTCAAAACCGCTAAATATAAATTTAGCGGGAATTTTCTTAAAAATACCTCTAAAATCTAAACATTTTTAAACGTTTAGTTATATAAATCTAGATATACAGGGGTGTCATGGAAATTGAAAATTTAAAAAGAAAGAATTTTAAGAGTCGTTTTTCAATAAGATTTCTGTCATAAAAAAATTTTATGACAATTATTATACAAATAAATAATGCTCCATTGAACAGAATTTTTTAATAAAAATTGTAAAAATTAGATTAAAAGTTTAATAAAAAGAACTGCCAAATTCTTTCGTTTTACGTTTTCGATTACCATGACACCCCTGATAAGCTGCTTTTTCAAAGGTATTTTGATGCACTTAAAATTACTTTTTTGGATTAAACATTTTTCCATTAAATGTATTTGCTATTATTAAATTTTTGCGGACCTTAGTCTAACTTGCAATTTTTTTTGTTTTTGCAAAATAAAAAAACTTACACCTGAATAATCACCCTTGAACGCCAAGAACGCAGAGGTTGCTTTTTAAAGGCCCAACCATAAAATGCATAGCGTTGCTTAACCTACTGTCAAAAATTAACAAAAAGTGTCTCAATGTATTAAAAAAAAATTAAATCAACAAACATTTAATTCCTTACGGAATGTGCGGTGCGATCAGTTTCGCACCTTGCTTAAGAAAATGACAGTTTCATAAAATTTAACAAAAAGTTTCCTTAAGTTCAATATGGCTAGCCTCATATGATTAACATGTATTCGTATATTTGCTTAAGCCAACTTAAGCACATAGTGGTTTCTTTTTTGTCCAGTAAACCGCAAGGTTGCATTATTAAGTTTAAAAATTTTCAAATGGGAACAAAGGTTTTTTTAATTGAACCTAACCTTCGTCTAGACAAAACAAAAAATCTTGTTTTTGAGGAAAAAATCTTAAAATCTTTTTTCAGTTTAAAAATCTTAAAAAATAAGGTAAAATCTTACTTCTGGCAGCGCTGCATCCAATTCAGGCCAGAAGCTGTTTGCAATCAACGACCAAAAGTTCTCGCCGTTGACGGCGATGGCCTAGCCAACGTCGTTTTCTAACAAATATTGACCGATTGGAGCGCCCTCCATTAAAAACTAGTTTCATTCATTTGTTGACATACCCCCCATTCATCTAGAAAGGAAAATAAGAGTCTGTTTGGAATTTTTAAATATAAGTTAAAATTATCAAAAAATAATTTAAATTTTTGGGAATACAAAATTTTAATTTCAAAAGATTTAGTTATTCGTGCTTAATTCCCAGTTTTTATTATTGATAAAAACACTTGCAATTTATTGTTGATGGGATAAGGTATTCCTATGCGCATTTCACTGGTTGCTTAGGCCAGATCATCAGGAAACTTCATCCATAAAGATTTTAGAAAAACTAAAGATATTAAACCAAATAAAACTGTTAAGCGCATAAGACTTATAGCAACAGTTCTACTTGTAATAATATCAAAGTTTAAACAAAACACATCAACAATAAACAGTGGGTTTATCTCATCTTACATTCCCCACTACAATTAGTTGAAATTCTCTCAACATTAATTGTAGTTGTAAGTGGGTTAAGAAAAACAAAATAAAAACAACAACAACTTTACAAAAGATGTTGCCAATTAAGTGTTTTTTAGGCCGTGCACTTGCCTGTTTATTATCAAAAAGTAATTTCAATTTTTGGGAATACAAAATTTTAATTTCAAAAGAATGCGCATAGGAATAGCTTATCCCATCAACAATAAATTTCAAGTGTTTTTATCAATAATAAAAACTGGGAATTAAGCACGAATAACAAAATCTTTTGAAAATATAAGTTAAAATTTTATTGTTTGCACATGCTGTTAAAATCTACAACCGTCCATTGGGATTTTGTAAAATGGCAGCCATTTTAACCGATGAAGCTTTAACATTATGGCCGCTATAAGCTCTCAAAGTACGGAAGTTCCCTTGCATTATTTGCCTCTCGATATGGTTTATTTATTACCGAGTAAAAGCTTCGCTTACTTTTTGAAAATGAATAGCTTCTTTAACTCATTATTTAGTAGCATTCTTCTATAACTACATCTTTAACAACTTCTACAACTACTTTTTCTGGATGTATGTAGGTAACTTTTGAATGCGTTCATTTTGGGACATCCCGTGTAAAATTCATTGATTTTTTCAGTAGAATTGTAAGTAGTGCTCTTATGTTTTTCTGATTACTTTGTATTATTTTGTAGGCGAAGTTTTTACTGGGTAGTTACGAGTTTTGATATAATAACAAATTTTTCTTAACCCTCTTCTAAAACTGAATTAAAAACAAATACTGCTTTAAATATTTTCCGCTAGATTTTAACTTTTTTGAATACCTAAAAATTTCAATAAATTTCACTTAATTTTCTATTCACCGTGTAAATCTTGTACACTTTAGAACATTTTTTTTTAAACTTTTTGTTCATTTAAATTTCAAGAATGTTCAAACTTTTAATTCAATAAAGACTATTTGAAAACGACTAACGTTAAAGCAAATTGAATTTTTGAAATGTTTTTCACTAAAACTATACAATTTCACCTCGACGTTTAACTAAAAGACTTAAACAATGAACAAGTTGAATATGTTACTTTAAACGAAACTAAGACATCAAATCAACACATGAATGGATGAAAAGAACACACATTTTCAATTTCACAGAAAATCTATGTATGTATGTATGTTAATATAGAGCGAATATAAAAGCATGTGTGTGTATACAAATCAATGGCCGAGGAGACGGAAGTTAAGGAACAGACACTCATCTGCAATGTGAACATGTACAATGAACATTGAAGATGTTTGTACGTTAAACATACATCTACATACGAAAATAATACATCAATGCAGCAAACCAAGTGTTCATGAGATTGAATGTGCGAGTGTTTTTGTTGTTGCTTGTAGGTCTATCTCAATATTCTGCATAAACTCTTGAACATTATAATGGACTGAATGCAAATCGTGAAAGGAGTAAAAAATAAAAAAAAACAAAAATATTTCTGAACGATCATGTTTATCATTATGTTTGGCTTGATTGAACACAAATAAAAGACACATTTTACAACTTGACAATGACAAAAACGGCAAAGGAATTGTTAAACAAAAACATTAAATTCCAAAAAAAAAATCTTTAAATGCAAACAGTAGAAGACAATGACGAAAAAGGAAATAAAGAATAACGAAAATCCAAACACTTGAACCCTAAACGTAATGCCAAGTACGACCACTATTGTGTTTTTTTTTTTATACAGGGTGGCCCACAAACAATGAAGGTGTTTAATTGCCTAAGACTTGATTATTTCAATACGATTTTCTTTAAAATTTTTTTTAATTACCCTAGAGGGAAGCGAACTGCCACCAAAGTAGTCCCGTGATAGGTTTGGTGGTAAAGACCGGTTCTAGTTCTAACACTTTATATGAAAAGACCTATCACTTTTACATGGGGTTTCATTGGAGAGGGTCAATTGACACCATTAACCAGTCACAGATCTATTCTCAATGAACGTGCTTAGTGTCAGTTACTAAAATGAAGTATTATTTCAATACAATGTAGTATTATTTCAAAAAACCAATTCCTAGAATTAAATACAAGAACCAAATTTTAGAAAGTACCAAAAAATGTATCACATCACCGGTGAAGACTGTACTGTAATTTATTACACAGAAAAAAATGTTGCACCAGTAAACGCATTAATCAAAAATAAAATCAGTTTTAATTAAAAATTTAATCAAGTGAATTAAACGTTTAATCAAGTGAATTAAGCGTTTAATCAAGTGTATTAAACGTTTAATTGACAATATTAATTTGAACGAGTGAACAAATTAGTTTTAATTAAAAATTTAATCAAGTTAATTAAACGTTTAATCAAGTCAATTAAACGTTTATTTAAGTTAATTAAACGTTTAATTGACAATATTAATTTGCACGAGTGAACAAATTAATAATATCAATTGCACGAGTGAACAAATTAATAATATCAATTAAACGTTTAATTCACTTAATTAAACGTTTAATTGACTTGATTAAACGTTTAATTAACTTAATTAAATTTTTAATTAAAACTAATTTGTTCACTCGTTCAAATTAATATTGTCAATTAAACGTTTAATACACTTGATTAAACGCTTAATTCACTTGATTAAACGTTTAATTCACTTGATTAAATTTTTAATTAAAACTGATTTTATTTTTGATTAATGCGTTTACTGGTGCAAAATTTTTTTCTGTGTACTTTTTCTACCTTTTTGTTTTGTTCTTCATAAACCAGTTAAGGGATTGGTTCTTCTTTAACTGGCCATGAGTCCTTTCTTTTTGTACTTGTTCTATTTTCACAAATCCCAGGACCAGTCTGTTGGACCAATTGACAAAAATTTCCCGCAGGGTACATTCATATTATAAAGGGTGTTATTTTAGAGTGCCACAACTTTATGTTGGCGTCACTGCTTTATTTGAGCAGCCATTTAACAGCTGATAGTTGCTTTTTGCTTAGTTTGCTTTGGCATTTCATTATAAGTCGACTAACACCAGAGCAACGCGTGCAAATTGTTGACATTTTTAATCATAATAATTCGGCGAATGGGCTGAAGCACAAATCGATATTGATTTTGAATGTCCATTCAAAATTTCAATTTCCGGTGAAGCCGATTTCTGGTTGAATGGGTACGTAAATAAGCAGAATTGTCGCATTTGGAGTGAGGAGAATCCACAAGCTTTTGTCGAAACACCATCACATCCACAGAAAATTACTGTTTGGTGCGCTTTTTGGGCTGGCGGATGCATTGGCCCATATGTCTTTAAAAACGATGATGGTCAGGATGCGAAAAGTTGTTGAAAATTGGTGTTCCAGATTGCGCTTTTTACGCGCCAGCCGTGGCGGCCATAAGGCAGAAATCATATTTAAACATTAATTTCATAAAATTCATTGATATTAAAGTGTATTTCCTTGTTTTAGTATGATTTAAACTTGTGCCACTCTATAAAAAACACCCTTTAGTTTGTTACAAATACTTTTACCAAAAATATATTTATTGTTACGAAATTAGATTCTTCTAAGAGTTATTTATAATTTTTTTTTATAAGTTATACTTTTATATCGTATTTGCTTAAAATTGTTATGAACACCACTGTATGGAAGTTTTAAGTACATAATTGAGCCTAAAAATAAACTTTAGATTTAGATGTATAAAAGTAGTTTTAAAGTAATTCGAAGCAACAGTTCTGGAATTGACTAGAACTATAAATACCTGCTAACTCATAAATGTTTAGTTTAGTTTGATTTGGGATATTTAACAGTTCAGTTCGTTACTAACAATAGTCAATACATTTTGTAAACACTATTATTAACTTCAAGGATATACGAGCTATAAGTTTTATTTAATTTAATTTCAATAAAGTTGTTAAGTTGAATAAGTTTGTGTATTTATTTTGTTTGCAATTAAAAAGAACTCAATGGTTTATTAAGAAGTGAATAGACCGAAACGAGCCTTATAAAGGAAAAACGTAACAATATATAAATTCTCATCATCCGTCAAGGGAGCATAAAACCCTAAAACAGCTGGTTTAGATGTCAGCCGCATCATCAGAAAAGGATGCAGTAGGCTAATCATCTTCTTATTAAAAAATCAACGATTTACGGAACCTCAAATATACTAATTACCAATTATATTCTTACTTAATTTGCCAAGCCATAGTTCAGTCTATTGTAATGGAATGGGCATTGGAATTGAACCCGCAAAATTGAACATAATATACCGGCTCACTGCCAACTAGTCTAGTTTTTAGGCAATGCGCAAAATGACCCCAGGAAATATGGCCCCAAATTTTAAAAAATAAAAAATCACCCCAAACATTTTTACACAAATTTTATATACAAGTTTCTAGCGATGGTATAAAAAACCCGAATTCGTATACCAAAGTGTAGAAAATCCTTGGCGGCTATGCAGAGATAAACCATACAAAAGAAAATCCTTGCGCCCGGCCGAAGGTCGGCTATATAGAGAAGATTCAGTAAGCAAAGACAGTGTTCGTTATACCATAGAGGAAAAAATCCTTTCGCATGGCCGAAAGCCCAACCATGCTATCAATCGTACGATTTTTAAAACCAAAACTGTATAATTATTCGAATTAATCGGGATTTTTAGTTTCGGGCATATGAACTCCACCCAATATTTTTTTTTTTTTTTTGGGTTAAAATTCATTATAAATTTTGAGGTGATTTTTAATAATGAAGAATATCCCCAAATTTAGGGCCATATTTCGTTTAATTTTTAAGGGCTATTTTTAATTTTGTTGGGGGTAATTTTTCATTAAAAAATGGGGTCATATTGCATTATGAAAAATAGCCCCAAATTTGGGGTCAATTTTAATTTATTTTTTGGGGCCATATTTCCTGGGTAGTTTTTAGTCTGTCCTAAAAGAGTCTTAGGAAACTAAAAATGGAAACAACAAACTAAATTAATTGAATTTTATTTGAAAACTGACGATCAATTTCTTTAATGCATCAAGCACATCGCCTTTTTTAATGGAAAAACATGAACATCAGATTTAACGCCAAATGGTATGATTGCAAAATATGGGCAATCAAAAATTCCAGAGTAATTAAGTGTTTCTATCCAAACGGGTTATTAGTGCATATTTCTTTAAAAATGAAGTAGGTAATGCAGTTCTCATCAGTGCCGATGAATTCCGCAAGATGTTTGAAAATTTCTTAAGGACGCTTTGAAGAACTACCCACAAATGGGGAAAACAACCTGTAGCCACAGCCACAGGGCTGCCAGTGAAATACACGGAAAGAATTATTTACTAAAAAAAACAGAAAATATGGCTTAAACCAAGAAAATTTTGCACCATTTTCGTCCAAGCCAAAAATGTGTTATTGCAAACATATGTATATATGTATGTGTGGCTTGGTTTAAGCAAAAAGTAATGACTCAAAGTGAACTAAAATTTAATTAAATACAGGTTAAAAAACATCATGTTTTTTTTATAGTTATTTAATTTAAGGTTTTGTTGCTTATAGCCAATTTCAGCAATTCAATTTAAATATCAAATCATATTTAAATATACAGGCGTGTTCTGGAAATCGAAAACGCAAGAATTTGGAAGTTGTTTTTAATACACTTTTAATGTAATTTTTATAATTTTTGCTATAAAATTCTGTTTAATAGAGCAATATTTGTATAATATTTGTCATAAAACTCTTTTATTACAGAAATCTTATTAAAAAACGACGTTTAAATTCTTGCGTTTTCGATTTCCAGATTTTCCTATAATTTTATTTTTATTTAAAATGAAAAATGAATTTTAAACATAAATTGGTATTTAAATAAATTAGTGAAATCGGCTATTAATATTTTACAAAATACGAAAGAAAGCCTGAAATTTTAACAAAAAAACGTGTGGCATTAGTAAGTTAAAGGAAAACTTAATATAAAAATAAGATACTTTTTATTGATTTGCTTAACATGTCAATTCAAATAAAAATTAATTGAACCCAACCAAGCTTTCTTGAACATTTTCTGAAAAATTAAAAAAATCCCTAGCATTTGTTTCTTGATACAGGAAATTCGATTCTTTTTAATAATCAAGAAAACCAAGAACAAGAAATATTTTTCTTGTTTTTAATAAAAACAATCTTCGTTTGCATTTCGTGTCTAAAGAAATTTTTGATCATATAAGAAAATTTTACTAAATACGAACAAAATAAGTTAAAATTATAAAAATATTATTGGATTTTCTGTTTTAAGAAACGAAATTGCTTACTTTAGAAAATAAACTTATTTCCATGTAAAGAATATGAGTTTAATTTTTGTATAGGAGACAACTAAGTTTCATGCACACATAAACATTAGGATGGCCATTTTTGCAGTATCACTTAATATCTATCAATGAGCATCGCGTAAAAAAAGTTTTTTTATCTAAAAAAATATCTGAAAAATTTGTAGCTAATAATACGGTCATGTATGTATAATAAGTCCAAAATTTGTATTTTCCTAGAGAAGTTCATGTTTGTACATAAGTTTGTACATAAGTATACAGGTGTTCAAAAAAAAAAATTAAAATGAACTCTTAAGTCAATGAATTGGCTAATTTTGTTTCTTTGTATATAAAAACATTAATTATGAAATTCGGTGGCGATTGGGCAAAGAAAAGTCGGTTGAAAAGTTGAATAGTGAATACAAGGCAAAAAAATCACTTATTTTAGTTTTTGTCAATTTTTTTAAAGTCGTTAAAGTTTTTATTTTTGATGATAAATTAATCAAAATGTAGATACAACTATGTTTTTAAAAAGGTATAAAAACCCAAAATCGGCTTAAAACTAGCCCAGTAAATAATGATGCCTAGACCACTAATGTGCCAATTATTACTTGAAATAATAATACAGAGAAATGCAATTTTCAAATTGATTTGTGCAATATTATTTTTTATTCAAGACTCAAAATTGTGAGATACTACCAATTGCAAAAAATACAATACGTTACATTATATTGCATTACATTTACGGACGGCTAAAGCAACCTGAATTCTTAAAATTTTGCACTAAACGCAAAAGGTTTCAAACCCATATTCTTAGGGAAATTAATAAGGCAATGTTCAAATGGATAACAGGTGCACGCGGGAGTGTAATCCAAACTAGAACTGCCTGTTTTTTTTTTTAACAAGAGTGGAAATAAAATTAATTCTATATACTGAAGTTTTTTCAAAATTAATTGATTTAATGGTCCCATGCAGATTCATTATAGGGAAGTTCGACTGTACATATATATGTTTTTAATACAACTACGATTTCCTTACAATAAAAATTATCTCTTGTCGAACATAGTACAAGTAAAACTGAAATAAATATTAAAATAATCCGTTAAAAATGGTGTTTTTTTACAGGGGCTTTTTTTTGGGGATTTTTTGTTTTATTGGGGGATTTTTGGGGAAAATTTTTTTTAAGTTTGGAGAGGACGAAAAAAAGTACCTGGCAGCCCTGGCCACAGCGCCTACAGCAAGACAAGCAGTGAATATTTTCGGCGAATGCATTAATTTAAGATGTAGCGGTTTTGATTAGCCACCCTGTTCCTCGGACTTAACCCCTATTAGTTTTTTTTGCTTTGGTGTTATCTTAAAGAACTTGCGACCGTAAATAAATTTCAGCAATAGCTCCAGAAATCCTAACGAAAAACTGGAAAAATGTTTTAGAAAGAGAGCGACTAAGGCCACCACTAAACTGAACAAAATCTTCATGAATTTTTAAATTCTAAAAAAACCTCTTTGTTTCTTTTGAGCCACCCTATAGAATGATTTAAAATTGTGCTGTAAGTAGGTGTGTGTGTATGCGTTCAAATGTACCCAGCGGGAAAACTCAGAAGACCTTCTTACTTCAGGCCTTTTTAAATGCCTGCTTAAAAGATTTTTTGATTCAATTACTATTCTTATCTAACTGCTAAAGAAGGCCTCATAGAAGGCCTCGGCTCTTTCGTATAAAAGATAAGATACACCTTCCACACTCACTTCTATGAGAAGGAAGTAACATTTCTTGTATTGTTTTTTTGCACAAGCAAAAGCAAAATCAATTTTTTTGGTCCCGTTACCCTTCTTATGTACCTGCTGAAGATGCGAGAGCGGAAGGCCTTCTCCGCAATGACAACGTGTGTAAAAAAGATATGAGTATGGAATGGAGCAAGAAGGCCTTGTACATCCAAAAGAAGGGGTACAGAGGCCTTCTAGAAGGCCTTCCTTCTCCTTCTTTTTCCCGCTGGGTAATTGTATTTACATGTGTTAGTTATTTGTAGGTGGTGTTCTTCTGTATCCTTTTCAACAGAACAACAAGAAAAACTTTTCTTTTGTTTAAATGTTTCTTAACTTTTTGGTCTGAATTGCATTTTAAAAACTATGAAATGCTTAAAGATAACATATATTTTGTTGCTACAGGAAACGTGGGTGAATTTAAAGGGTTTTAAAAAATAAAAAATATATTTAAAGAAAAAAATAGGAAAACTTTCCAAAACTTGTAAAACACTCGTTGAACATAGAAAATATTTAGGCCAAATTTTTACCTCCCAGCTGATCAATTTCTTTATTTATGCGATATCAAGCCTTAAGCGGCTCATACACTTGCAATATAATTGCTCAATTTTTTTTCGCATGGTACAATTATATCGCTAATATGTACCTATGCGATATTCGAAGGTGGCACAATATATTGGCAAGAATCAAAATTCTTTTGATTTTTATTGCACAACGAAAAAAGTGCAATATACTGTGAAATGTGTTGGCAACAATGTATGATGTTGTTTTCTTTTAAAGATTAGGTTTTCTATTTTATAAGAGTTGCGCCATAATGAAGGGGCAAGATAGAAATAATCTGGCGAATAACTTTACGCTTTTTTGAGTCGGTTTGACAGCAAATGTTTACATTTAATGAATCAGAAGAACACGCAGCAGTATTTTTTGGCCCATGACAAATGGCAGTTTTTCTACTTTGACTGCAGTTTTTTAAACGCTGCCACTACCTTCTCCCGTACACAGAAAAGTCGGTAAAAATTGTCAATTTATGGTGTTAAAACCATAACAAAGTGCTGTCAACATTTCGGCAACATCTACTGTCAAATTTCTACCAAAAGGTAGTCAAATTGAAATTAAGGATGTTAAAAATCCATTGTTGTCAAAATATTGATGCCAACCGTTATCAAATTGAACACAAACGTAGTTGGCTCACTTTTGACAACAGATAATGATATTTGGTACTATAACTAAATGTTGGTCTTAGCGTTCTTAAAAAATGATCTTCAAGCATTTTGGTCTTGTACGTGCTATCTGCAGTTTGTAATACTAATAATTTTCGCCACTTCTTCCGCTTGGTCCTTCTACGGCAGTCTCGGTTTTCCCTGCCTGACCTTTCCGTGGAAGTTCTAAAGCCTTTCTGGCTGGAGCGTTCGTTTCCACGCCTAATCAATTACCCCACGTATATAAAGAAAACTTTTAAAATATGTGAACATAAACATCTGTAAGTATTTTTTTACATTTTGTTTTTTATATTCAATGTAGAAATATATGCATTGTTTAAATACTTGAAAACCAAAAAAATCGATTTCAAATTTCCGCCAGATACCCATACATTTAAAAACAATATTACCCAATACACACAAGTTAAGAAAAGTGTTTTTTAATCATTTTCGAGTCTTACAGAAAGTTAAAGAATAACTTTTGATTAGTTGGAAGTTGTTTAAAGCAAAATGTTGAATTGACAAATCGGTAAAAAAAATTGTTCTTGATAAAATCTAAGTTCTGTTCTCCAATCAGTGCCTAACTTAATGCTGCTTTTGACTTAACCTCAATTTTAAGCGTTTAGAGAAAAAATGTTTGATATATTTAATTTGATATTAAGATGTATTAAAACCAACTCATTCTCAAATTGAATTTCAACCCAAAATGTAAAAAAGCATACAATTTTCTACAAATTCATATTTAAGATTAACATTTGAATTAAATTTTATATTGATTAGAGAAAATATGTTTGGTAAGCTTAATTAAACATCAATAGCTTTGCTAAACCAATATACAATTTAAAAACAAATTTAAAATTCAATAGAAAAATTTTCAAACATTTGATATTGATTAGAGAAAATTTTATTTTATTGCTATTGCTAAACATTATATATAACTCAATTTGATATTGGTTTAAGAAAACACGTTCAATGAATTTTATTGGGATATAAAAAGTCGTTCGCTTTACATTTTATAAAAATAAATATATGGGGGACTTCATGTCAAGTGACCCAACTTTTAAATCGATGTCTTCCGATTTCGATGAAATTTGCATCAAGGTTAGTCCTAGAGTTAGAAATTATTTTTTTTTATACATAAGCCACTCGCATCCCAAAAAGCGAAAAAAAATACCTTAAAGGAAAAGACATAAAAAAACATTCCCGCTAAAAAAAGAAATAAAAAAAGTTTTAATTAAATTTTTAAAAAATTTTTTTAAAAAACCAAAAAAATTTTTTTCAAAAGATTGATAAAATAGCTATCTAATGCTAAGTTCACACTTAGATTTTTAAACGCGTTTAAGCAAAATGTTGATTTAGCTAATCAAAGCCGTTCACATTACATTTAAGATGATTAAGATGACAGATGATAAGGAAAAAAAGACACAAAAAACAACAAACAATTTTATATTTCTTTAAAGTATTAAAAATGGATAAAAACACTTTTATAAAGTTATTAGAAGATTATTTTAATCATTTTAATGAGGAAATTGTGAAAATTTATGAATTATTTAAGGAAAAACATTAAAACATTGAGCAGAAATCTTGGCCGGTTGTACACGATCATGTTGGCGATTCTACATTTGAGGTATGTTCAATGGATATTATGTGATTTATGAAGTGATTTCGTTGTAATCATGTCAATTTGAAGTGATTAACAAATCACTTCAATGTATGGGTAATCATCTCTATTTTGAAGTGATTAGAGCTTAATCACGTTCGAACTGCTTAAACGCGTTTAAGAAGCCAAATGTGAACATACTATAAGCTACTTGGGACAAATTTTGCTAACACCAATAGGTAATAAGTTACAAGGATGAGAAAGAACACCTGTATGGCCAAAATGTCAAACTTTGACCCCCTCTAACTCAGATACTTTTTGACCGATCTTGTTGAAAATTTGTGTCTAAACCACTATCTAATAGGACTAATTTTGGTGCAAATCCAGATCGCATTTAAAAATTGGGTCACTTGACATAAAATCCCCCATATGCATATTTCACAGAACATGTTCATGAAGTGCTATAACTTTTTACCAAGCTTTAAATTTGTATTTGAATTCAAGTCCTTGTTGATTCAAGAAAAAACTTTTTCGAAGATCTTACTTGGTTAACAATAGTAATTTTCAATAGAATAGAATTAAAAAGAACACAAAAATTTTCTCTTATCAGATGCTTTAGATGAATATTTGAATTCAATTTGTGATCGATTAGAGAATAAACTTTTAGATATCATTTGTTTTTTTAATTAGTCTTAAAATATAAAATGGATATTGATTTCAAGAAAAATGGGTCAATTGAAATTTATATTTAAAATCAATTACATAGTTTATTTAGTATTAACGAAAATTTTCAAAATTTTCTCAACCCTGAGAAAATAATTATGATAAAAATCAGGGTTTTTTTAAAAACTACAGTCGAAACCAAAAACAGTCGAACAAAAAACGAAAATTTGTGAACAACTTTTTGTTTTTTGAGTTGGAAAGACAGCGACTGTTTACAATTAGTGAATCAATGATCAATAACAAATGAACAAGTGGAAGAAATGGCAGTTTTTCTTCCATGATCGCAGTTTCATAAACGCTGATAAAAAATACATTTCCTTTAACTTTTGCTGCAAATATTTACTAAAAACTTGTGTGTTATTACAATTTTTCTTATTTTTCATAAAATTTAATACGTTAAAGAAAAAGTTGAGAATAAATGAATTTCTTAAAAAAGTCAACTTTTGTTTCCACATAAATATTTTTTCTAACATTTTCAAACTTTTGAGTTTGGATACAAAATTTGATTTCAAATTATTTCCGATTTTACACCAGATCCAAAAGTTGGCGGGGGTTTCTACAGTTGGCATGGGAAACCCAAAAACTGAATACAAAGTAACCTTTCGTCTGCCAAATGTTTGTAGTTTCCTGCAGGCGGAAATCTCTGCTCTAACACGGGCAGCTAATTGGCTTAGGTGTTATCGCATATCGCTGGATAAATGTATATTTAATATTCGCAAGGCTGCAATTGCATTTATAAGGGGTGCCTATACAACATTGAGGTAAACAGAATGTTGGATATCCTTAAAGTAGATTGCGAAGCTTTCGAAAGTAAAACTAATGTAGATACCAAGGTGTCCCAACTGCCGAGGTAACTAAATAGCTGAAGAGCTTGACGAACAAGATTGTTGTCCGAATGCCAGATTTCTGGATAAATTTGTTGGCCTTCAAATGGCAGACTGTAAGTCACCCATTAAGCGCGAGTCTTATAGACATGCACAGCTGAACCCGCCTACTACGTATCAAGGGCATTGTAGCTTGGCTATGATGGAAGGAGGAAGTAATCTCTACAAATTTTTCATAATGAATCTCAGAGATAACTGGGCATTGACCCGTTGGGATTCATGCAACGAGAATGGGTCTGTAATTCAACGACGGCTGTTGAAATTATCAGAATGAAGTGCAAGAGAAAACTGTGTTTTATTTTTTATGGCAGTGTCCTGGATTAGAGAGAGATATCTGGGTAAACCAGTGCTTGTCTGTTTGGATGATCTTCATATCTAAGATAGAACTAAGGTTTCTTCTTCTCTTCATTAGGAAGACAAATTGGTTGAAGTTTGCAGTTACGCCTATTAAGTAACTGCTCTGTAGAATGGGAATTAGTTCTGGATAAAAAAAGGGACCATCGAAAGACCCAAGTGAGTTGTCTTATTGATAGCTGCCCAAAGAAACTAACCTGTATTGTAACTGGTCTGTCTATGCAAACATTTACTAATAATTAAATTATTTTGTGGTACAGATTAAAATTTCATAAATGTACTTGAGAAAAAGTTGCGATTAAAAATATTTCTCAGTTAAAGCATAAATTTCACTTTTCATTGAAAGAAGGTCTGTTCTTAAATTGTTTTGTAAACATTTAAAAGTTTTTGGCTGGCATAAAATGAGCTTGATTTTAAACTCTTGATGTTTGCTGGGTTATAGATTTTCAATGTATAAACATGTGTGTATGTGTGTGTGTGTGTACGTGTGCTTGTCTGATATCTTCAATGACTGTTTGTTTGCATGCATTTTCTTTCTTTACTCTATGGTATTTTGGAAATCTTTCAAAAATCGTAAAAAGGAAAGACACTTGAATGTTCTTCATCTATTGTCCTTGTCAGTTTTTATTTAGTTATAACTTTTATTTTTTATCTTGCATGTATGTACGAATTCCTTTGTGCAAATGTGCCAACAATTTTGGTTGTGTCAATTCACTTGATGTGTTGTTTCTAATTTTTTTTTTTTTTGCCATTTAAACAATATTTGTTATTAGATTTTCAAATGGAATTTTTAGTTTTGTTGATTATTTTTTTTTTTGCATTTTTTTTGTAAACTTCCTCCACATCTTTAGGTTTATATAATAATTAGCTCGAATATTACTTATGAACATTGGTTAGACAAAACGATAATGGTATTTACAAGCAGCGTTATCAATTTGACCCCTTTTCGACGGTGTTGATACCTTTTTTTAAATAATCTTTTTGTATCATTTGTATTTTGTGCAAAACAGAGAACGCACACTCCTTATAAGTAGTAAGTATTCGTAAAAAGTTTGTGTTCAAAGATTTTTTACGACTTCTAAATTAGATTTTCGATAGTAAAGTAGAAATTAAAGTACAATTTCCCTAATAGCAAACATAGTTCATGTACAAATTTTATATTTTTCATTTATTAAATGTCTTCTGGTGGTTTCTTTAAAAAAAAAATATGTGACATTTTATATAAAAATTGCAACTAATGGCGATTTCTTTTCTGGGAAAAATGTTGCATTAATGTTACATGTTCTACATTTTGTGTTCGTTTGTAGAAAAAATACAACTGTGGGAAAAATTTTCAAGTTCTTTTGTGAAAATGTTGATGAAAAACATGCAAAACATGTTACATGTTTTACCCTTACTTTTAATTAAGGGTTCATACTGCCCTGTTTTACAACTTTGGTACTTACTACTTTGTTTGTACAACCAATATTTTATTTTGTTTGTCATAATATTTGAAAAGTTTTGTCAAAAGAATCCTACATCTAAATATTCTTTGACGGCATACTCCATTTTGAATTAAATCGTTATTTTATTTTTGTGGAAAATTCTATGTATTTAATATCGTTTTAAATTTGTTCAAGCAATAAGTGATGTCAATGTCTGTTTCCAAACCGTAAAGTAAGTGTGCAGCAAATAGTCGAATAGTTTTAAAAATCGTCAATGAACTACATTAATAATAAAAGTGTAATAGTTGTAAATAAAGGCAGCTAATTCTGTTCGATTGAAGTTGTACAACATGTAACACTTCGAGTGATTATAGGTAACATGAAAAAGAGTTACATGCATATACTGTAGCATTTTTTTCTCAGAATAGAAATCGCCATAAGTGTTCGTTTCTTTAAAATGTTTTGCTGTCTTAAAGAGTAGCAAGTTTTATGCTAAAAAAAATTCACCCTTAATAATGGCATAAGGCATTGAACTTTTCGCCCCTTTTTAAATCGACAATGTTTAGAGTGCCCTGTAAGATAGGTGACTTCGGCTTATGTATGCGGCTATTTTTGAAACGGCGACGATAACCTCGAAGAGCAACAAAGCTTCGCAAAAATTCCAAAACTATAAAAAGTTAGCAAAAATAGCGCCATTAATTGATTAAAAGTCCCTTAAACTAACAGGAATGAAATAATTCGACCAAAATTGCTGAAATTCTAAAATATTTGGCAACAGAAACAACAAGAAAAACTTTTCTTTTGTTTAAATGTTTCTTAACTTTTTGGTCTGAATTGCATTTTAAAAACTATGAAATGCTTAAAGATAAAATATATTTTGTTGCTACAGGAAACGTGGGTGAATTTAAAGGGTTTTAAAAAATAAAAAATATATTTAAAGAAAAAAATAGGAAAACTTTCCAAAACTTGTAAAACACTCGTTGAATATAGAAAATATTTAGGCCAAATTTTTACCTCCCAGCTGACTTCGGTTTATGTATGCGGCTATTTTTGAAACGGCGACGATAGCCTCAAAGAGCAACAATGCTTCGCAAAAATTCAAAAACTATAAAAAGTTTGCAAAAATAGCGCCATTAATTGATTAAAATTTCCTTAAACTAACAGGAATGAAAAAATTCGGTAAAAATTGCTGAAATTCCCAAATATTTGGTAACAGCAGTACGAAAGCAAAGTCTAATATTTATTAAAAATCGTAAAGGCTTTTTGAAGCTCGCTTCAAAAGCGAACAAGGCTAAAATTCGCGAACGATTGTAAAATTGGAAACAAACACTAAAATTTATTTGAAATCGTTAAATCGGAAAAAAAGAAAATGTCGGAACATAAATTAAAAGTATTAAAAAAATTAGTTATAATGATGAAGAACAAACTTTTGGTCAGGTGTTAAAAACAAAAAAGGGCATTCTACATTCTAAAATTAAGTCTTATAAGCACTGCCTACCTTGAAAAAATATTTTTTGTTTATTTATTTTGTTTATTAAAATGGGAAATACTGCTTTAAAGAACTTGACCCTTTTTTATTGAAATACCCTTTTTTGACCCCTTTTCCTGGAAAATCCACTTTTTGTGACCCTTTTCGAAAATTTTCAAAGGTAACCCTGTTAACAAGTAATTTGTTTTCAATGTTTGTATTTTAAGAGAACTGAATATGACAAAAAAAAAAAAATAATTTTTCGAGAAATTTTCTTTTATATTCTAAAACGCAAAAAAGTCAAATTGGTATCGAAAAGTAAGTGCAAAAAACTTAAATTCAAAACTTAAATTAAATTCATTCTGTGCAGGACCAATATTTTGTCATCAAAAATACATAATAATATACCTACTATTTGGCGATAAGTAGATTTCAAGAAATGGACCTGTGAATAAGCCTTCAAGGTCTAAAGATTTAATACCTCTCCAATATTTTCTGTGGGGCTATGTAAAGTCAATGTTCTATGCCGATAGACCAGCAAGAATTGAAGCCTTGGAGGCCAACATTTTTTGTGTTATTCGCCAAAAATTTGACGTCTAGAATGCACTTCTTCAAGAAGAGCCGTGGAGTGCTCATATGCCCAAAATCATTTTCAAATGTCTTTTCGTCAAAAAAAATTGAATTTTTTTAGGTTATGTTTTATAATTTCGAGATCTTTTACTTAGCAGTTTTTAAAAAAATGTTCTAAAAACTTTGAAAATTTATAGCAAAATATTTTCATAAATTTTGTCATTAAAAAATTTTCTAATTTCAAAAAAAAAAACTTGCAACTCAATTTTAATTTTTTTGATAATTTAAATTTGTTGAAATATTTTTTTTTTAATCAAAACTTTAAGATTTTTCTTCTTCCAAGCATTTTGTTATGTAAATCTGTGTATGTAAGTTTTCTTATATTTTTTTGGTTGTTATTATTAGGTTTTCATTGAAAGAAAGTTTTTCCTGCTTAGTACACTTTTTACAAACAAAAAGTTCAAGTTAAAATTTATACCATTGGGGAACACCTTCTTAATTAAGAAGTTGAAAGTGCACAAAAACCAAATAGATCTTGTTTGGTAAGAGTATTAGATAGAGACTTAAGTTTATGGGAGTGTACAAATATTTACATGAAGGTCGTACCAAACATTAAGGAATTATAGTAAAATTAGGAAAATAATTTTTCAAAAAGGTAAAAAAGTGAAGTCAGGCGGCGAATTACGGCATTCGATATCGATCAAAATTTGCATTTAAATTGTATTGTAATTTCGATCGATATCGAATGCCGTAATTTGCCCTCAGGTCTTTTGATTGTTTAATAATTTGTGCTCAGTTTCAGGTTGTTTTTTTTTTTTTAATTTCTATCGCAATAATATGTTCGGAAAGAGCATGTAAAATGCCGATTTACATTAAGGGTGGTGTCGCTGCAATAAATCGTATATTCTCTTTTGCCTTCCACTTTATTTTCTTTAGCAGGTACATAAGAATGGGTAACGGGATCAAAAAAAAAAAAAAAATTACTTTTGCTTGTGCAAAAAAAAAACAATACAAAAATGCAGCGTTTTAAAAACTGCAGTCAAAGTAGAAAACTGCCATTTCTTCCCAGGGTTTAAAAAACTACAGTCAAAATGAAAAAATTGCTTTTTCTTCCACTTTTTGATTTTTCATTGAACAAAAATAAACCGTTGCTTTTACTTCTGATTCATTAAATGAAAACAGTCGCAGTGAAGGCAAAAGCAAAAAACGAAATGTTGTACACAACAAAGAACATTGGCAGTCGTCATGTTAGAAAGTGTTTGGTTTGACAGATTGAAACTTTTAATAAATCCCGAAGTTAACGAAGATGGGACGTTGTGTTCATTGTATATATATGAAAGCGATGATGTTATTTACAGTTTTATTTAATTTCAAAAAATTAAAAAGATTTGTTAAGCTTAAAAATAATAAATATGTACTTATGTACATATTTATGTTTTTATGAACGCATGTATTATTAAAAAAAATATGGAAAATAAAAACACAAACACAACGTCCCATCTTCGATAATTACGGAATTTTTTAAAAGTTTTGGTCTGTCAAACCAAACACTTCCGAACATGTCGACTGCCGATGTTCTTTGTCGTGTACAACATTTCGTGTTTTGCTTTTGCCTTCACTGCGACTGTGTTCATTCAATGAATCAGAAGTTAAGCCAACAGTTTATTTTTGTCCAATGACAAATGAAGATGTCGAAGTTACAGCATAATCTTATGACTTTTACTATCTCAACTGCAGCTTTTTAAACGCTGTTTCTTCCCCTTCTTAATTTGTCATTGGCCAAAAAAAACTGTTGCTTTTACTTCCGATTCATTAAATGAAATCAGTCGCTGTCAAACCAATTAAAAAAAGCGAAAAGTTGTACATAAATTTTCGTCTTTTTTTTTTTGACAAGTTTTAATGACAATTCTGATTTGGAGTAGTTCTTTTATCGCCTGTATAATTTTGATGTCTTCCTTAAAAAAAATTCTAGTTATTGTTTGCCGAAAAATCTTCACCGCCCTAATACTTTATGTTCCAACCAGCAAATTAGAAGTTTAAAGCTGTATAATCCTCTATGGGTTTACCATTATTCTCAGCTCAGTATTTAAGCAATCATCTAGTGTTCTTTTTTCTTCTTCTGAATATTTGTGATGACCTTGCACTAAAACAATATCGAAGTGATGAAAAAATTAAAATAAACAGGACAATGAAAAAAGTACGAACAAAATTGGCTTACCTGCAGCCAAGAATAATGTATGCGTATTTTTTTAACTTTTGCTTTACATAATTAATTTAATGAACGGAAAAAAGATTGAATACACAGAAAGAGAACCAAAAAGCAGTAACCTCTGTACACTATTTATGGAAATTTTTTAGAATCCTCAACACGTGTTTTGGCTTGCGCGATGTAAAAGCACGTACATTTTACAATTCTCTGGCCGTTCCATTTCTAAAAACTGCAAAAGCATAAAATTGTTTTTGTTCTGCTTACATAATTTGACAAAGTAAATTATTTGCCAGCGATAAATATTGAAAGGGCCGCAAGTGCACTGAAAGAATGTTCGCCAATTTTCGATTTCAATTAAACAATTAATCAAAAATAAAATCAGTTTTAATTAAACTTTTATCAATTGAATTAAACGTTTACTTGTATCAACAAAATTACTGCAGAAAAAGTTGTTAATTTCATAATATACTCATTTAATTGACACAATTAATTTGTTTTTTGAAGTAATTTTAATTAATTTTTTAATTAATATCAGAAACTTTTTAATTAAAACCAATTTTTATTGTTTTCTGTATGGCAGGGCTTTTTAAGGCCTCTATTAGTGCTGGGATACTATCGATATTTATCGATAGTTAATATTTCACTATCGATATATCGATATTACTATCGACTGAATGTTTGTACTTGTGCAGGAAAACTTTTACTAGTTTTAACGTTATTTTAGATGTCAGTTTTTTTAAAATTAAGGACTCTTTTTAAAAGAACCGAAGTAGCAGGGACTATAAGATATTATATTGCAATTTCAAATAATTTTCTAAATTGGTTTTGATTCTCAACCCAAAAAGGTAATCCATCTAGCAGACTTATCCTCTAATGGTCGTTCATTGTTTTGTCCTATGCTCGCAATTGCAATTGCATTTGGATTTGCATTTTTTTTAACAACATTACATATTTAAATATTTGACATTTTAGTCCCTATATAAATATGTACAAATTTCGACTTAAAGGCTTTTCATTAGCAGTAAAAAGCACAGCTAAGCAATCCATACCACTTGCCATTCTTGTTGTTTGTATTCATTGCTGTAATTCAGTGCGAATTAATAATACAGTAGTTTTGACTTAACTGCCTTTTAGTTACGTGCACTTTTGACTTAACTCCACAAAATTGGTAATTTTTGGCATTATTCTTTATAATCCTATACAAATTCCTTTTTTTAGTGCACTTTTTCGTTACCTGCACATTTAAGATAAGTGCCCAAAATTTTTGGCATTTTATAATTATTTTCATACAAAAAATTCAAGTTAGCTGCACTTTGATTTAACTGCCCAAAATACATATTTTCTGTAAATATTCTTCAGAGTCCTTGTTTACGTGCATTTTGTATACCTGCACATTTTTCATATTTTTGGGCAGCTTTAAAATATTTTCATATAAAACATCAAAGTTAGCTGCACACATGAAAAAATATGGTGGCCACTTTTTCACATAAATATCCAATTTTAGCTGTTTATAAGAACAAAAATCACAAACAAGTCAAGTTGGCAGTTCAAGCGAAAAGTCTACTTTTTGTAACGTAACGCCAGAAGTAAATTAAATTGTTTCTCAAAAAATTGTTTATATATAGTTTACTTTTTTATATTTTGGTGTAAAGCGCAACCAGCTCTACATTAGGAAACAAAAGGGATTACGGTTGAACAACATCGTCCTAAAATACAACCTTATTTGCATTCTGGCGTTACATTAAAAAAAGTAGACTTTTCGCTGAAAATGCCCATATGTACCTCAAAACGAGCAAAGATTTTTAAATTTGATATCTTAAAAGATAAATCTATATAAGTCCAAAGTTTACTAAAAAAGGTTTTATACAAAACATCTTGTTCAATTCGCAGTCCTATTCAGTTTTGTAATGCAAGTCAAAATCCACTTCCGTTTTTTCAACGTCGCGCAACGCATATTTTTGCTTATATCTGCAAATCCATTTTTTTTGGATATAGTGCTACTTCATTACTTTGTATATATAAAAACCCTTTTTACAAATTTGACTTCTTCATTTATTTTTTTAACATTTTGTGGTACAAATATCACGACACGTCAAAATGAAAATGCCCATATGGGTTGTGGTTACACAAACTTTACCACGATTATATGAAAGGAAGAGCAAATCTTAGGTCTGAAACAGAATAAAGAAGTTGTAGTAGTATTTGAAGCTGACGAATGCTCTATAGCGCAACGAAGTTCAAAATTTCGAATTTTGCGCTTCAACGGCAACGACTACTATTGGGTGATTTTTTAAGAGCTATAGGAAAGTTGAAAAAAAACACATACAATTCAGAAAAATTCATGAAATCTTTATTTGAATCGATAGTACGGTCCATATAATTTAATGTTTGAAGATTATTTCATGCAAATGTTGACCGTGACTGCGCCTCAAATGGTACATCCGCTTAGTCCAATTTTGGCATACTCTTTCCAACATTTCGGCCGGTATCTCATGATTAAATGCTTCAATGTTGTCTTCCAATGCGTCAATTGAAGCGGGCATGTGTGTATAGACATGAGCTTTAACATAGCCCCACAAAAAATAGTCTAAAGGCGTTACATCGCACGATCAAGGCGGCCAATTGACCGGTCCCAAACGTGAAATAAAATTTTCACCGAACTCGCCTCTCAATAAGTCCATTGTTAAGCGTGCTGTGTGGCATGTGGCACCGTCTTGTTGAAACCACATGTCATGCAAGTCAAGCTCTTGCATTTTGGGCAAAAAAAAGTTGGATATCATCTCACGGTAGCGCTCACCATTCACAGTTACGTTACGATTCGCATCATCATTGAAGAAGTACGGTCCAATGATGCCACCAGCCCATAAACCGCACCAAACTGTGACTTTTTCTGGATGCATTGGTAGCTCTTGCAATGCTTCTGGCTGATCTTCACTCCAAAATCGACAATTCTGCTTATTAACCTACCCATTGAGCCAAAAATGAGCTTCGTCGTTGAACACAATTTTTCGATAAAAAGTGGATCGCATTTTGATAATAACATTCAATAATTTGCAAGCGTTGTTCGTTTGTAAGACGATTCATGGTTAAATTATAGACCAAACTGAAGATGTTTGACAGTGAAACAAAACACCGAACGTGCGTCAGCTGTCAAAACCAGTGTTGTCAAAAAGATACTAGCTAAAAAATCACCTGATACAACTACGTATTCTGTTCATACTACTTTGAAACTGCCGTTTTTAACTTTTGACAGCTTGCAGCGCTATTCTTAACGTTGTACTACAGAGACTTTTCTGTTCCACACTTTATTGTTACCCATTTGGCTATCTCGTTCTTTATAAAAATGCATAACAAATGACTACAGGTTGTTTGAACGTCATTGTTATTATCATTAATATAAACTTTGTTACTCCTCTTTCAAACACTTAACTTTAGCTGCACTTTTATGCAGGTAACCACAAAAACGTACCTGCACATTAAGGCAACTAAATACATTTAAGATAGCTGAATTTTTTATTTACCTGCACAAAAATTCATGCAAAGGAGATTGTGCAGCTAAGTCAAAATTACTGTAGCAAGTAAAAATTTGCGGCAAAAAACTGTGTGTGTATAGCTGCTGTTAGATTTCTTCATAGCTGTATTCTAAATAATAATAATATCGATACTGATATTTTTCCTATCGATATTTTCGATATTTTAAAACTATCGATAGTTTCCCAGCACTAGCCTCTATACTTCTTTTTTAAAGATTCGTTTCTTATGATATCTTGCCTTCTAGAACCCCTTCAAAAATATACTCTTCACATCGCTACTCCCTTCTTTGGGAAGGGAAAGAAGTCTTACGTAGACAAATACGTTGCGGATCAGCTGTTCCGTTTTCCTTATCAAACTTATGTATCAGTAGGTACTCTTACTTAACCGTGACCTTGCGTTGCGGATGAACCTGATAGTATTAACAATTTTTCTGCGCTTTTAAGTATCAGATGTTAAAGAATTTTAAAATTATGTTTAGTTATTAAAGCAAACATTTCATCGACATACATGACGTTTTTTTATAGTTTCATACAAAGCTTAATTTTTTTAAATATAAAAATTCAGACAAATTTTCTGTTTTCCTATTCACGCTAAAGTCGACCTTAACATTCTTTATATTCCATCTTAAAAGTCCTTCATCTGAAAGCGTTTTAGAATTTCTTTAACAAGAAGGGAGTGTGGAAGGGTTTGCTCCCAATGACAACCTGTGTAAAAAATAAATAAATATGGAATACGGCGAGGAGTGGTTGTGTTTGCTAAATAAGCCCTTCGATTAGGCTTTAAACTTTTAACGTTGGATTGCTTTTTTAGTAAGTGTATTGTCCAGAGCTATTTTAGAGAATTTTGCTAATATTCGTGTTGTGTCTGTTAAAATTTGATTCTGATCAAATTTCTAATCTCGGCGATATGACGGAATTTGCTTGCTCTAAGCCACAGTAATAAATTCTTAAAATTAACTTTTTTAAACCCAAAAATTCTCTTCTTCTTTTTACTTACCAGATCTGGCACCACTATCACACGAATTTAAACGTTGACTGGCTGTCGTATCGAAACTACGAAACCGCGATACACCCATGTTATTCACCATTACACCCGTTGAACCACTGCCCGAACGGCTGAACTGTGATTTGCGGGAACGTCCCAGAACATTATGGCTTTTTGAGCGTTCAAACGACCGATTATGATGCGCTGAACGCGGTGAATACTTTTGAGCCGCATGACCAGCCACACTGTACGAGGGAGGAGCTTCTTTAACAGAAGTATTTAGATAGGCTGTCGTTTTTTGACTTTGAGGAGATTGTGCAGAAGAGATAGAGGCCACTGGAGATTGATACTTAGGTGAAGATTCACGAGACTTTAAACTTCCACTGCTGCCACCACCAGAGTCTTTCTTCGATAGATAATTCGGTGAATTACCGGTTAAAGTGCTGAAATTAGGCGAACGATCCCGAGGCAAAGGAGTTGGGGCCACTCTCTCGCTAAGGTTGCCATCGAAACTGCGTGAAAAGGTTTCAACATAGGCATCAGTAGGGGTGGGACGACGATTATCATATTCGAAAGAGCGGGAGAAAACCATGCCCTTATTATTAACCCCGTTAGAGGCTTGCAGATTTGTGTTATTCAAAAGGACTTGAGGTTGCAGCACATGATGCTGGGTCGAAGGACGACTTGCAATGGTGCGTCGGCGATCAAAGGATTTTATTTTAGCACTGCTATCTTGAAAGGCGGGTGGTGGTGACAAAATGGGTGTAATCGGAGGCGGGGAGTCATGATCATTGAGATTTTTGACTGGCAAAAATCCAGGACGCTCATTTAATATCGAAGCCAATTGGGGATCTACAATCCGATAGCCCGGCCTAAGAGCCGAGTCTCGAGTATTAGCGTTGCCCAAACGGGCTTCATTTCTATGAATTAATTCCTCCACTTTACTGCTAACAAACTTGGGCGGTTCCATCATGGAATGCTGGTGTTGCAACAAGGCCTGGCGTGCCATATTCGATCTTCTAGTATTATCAATTTGTATTACACGTATGGTGTTGCGTAAATCACCATTTTGATGATTATAATTGGCACGACGATAGCCACGATTCTCATCGTTGGCTCTTTTGGTGTTTACTTGGACCCAACCCGATTTGTTCAAATATATTTCCTCTTTAGAGGGACCTGTGGATTTTCTATTCGAACCAGATGTTAAACCTGTATAATACTGTTCTCCAAATAGATAAGTGGGCATGTGTATACCAGCTCCTCCTGAAGTAGAGGAATTACCCGTTGGAACACCTCCTCCTCCACCTCCACCACCACCCATGTGATAATGCATCCTGCGCGATTCCAGTTTCTCGTTGAAACTGCGCGAAGATGCCTCTAAGCTTTCTCTTCTCTTAGCCGCGTATTGCTGAAATGCTGACAAATGTTTATTCTCTTCTGCCTTTAATTCAGTATTGTCTAGTGAATCATGAGGATCCCTTAGTTCTTGCTGCTGCTGCTGGTGGTGTTTTTGAGGACTTTCATGTCTACTACGACCATGGTGATGCTTCGAAGGACTGGCTCTCAATTTGGTGCGTCTCTTTTTCGGCGGCAAAGCGGGCAAGGGCAAAGTACTAACATCTATTTTATCCAAAGTTGAAGAAGACAATTCGTCGTTTTGGGATTCTCTTGTAATAGAATCTCTGGTCAAATGACTGTCATCTGATTGGGCTTCACTGGAGTCCAGGCAAGAGTAGTCCTGCCTTTGTAAAGGCGGTCGGTGTGTATCACTTTCTTGTGACAAAGATGATTGTAGGGTAGTAATCAAAGGTACTATAGGTGAAGAGCTGTAAACAAATAAACAAAAGAAGAAAAACACACTGTATTATAAAACTTTTATTAAATCCTTAAAGTATACTTTAGTTTTTTTTTGTTTTGGCAAAAAGTATTAAAGTCATTTGAATTTATGATATAATTTATGCTTAGTTTTTTATCATACTACAAAAAAAACAAATATTTGTTAAATGTATGTATTTATCTTTTAGATTTTGTTTTTTACTGCTGTATTGCTGTTTTTCCCTGGGTTATTTTTTCTGAGATTTGAGAAAAGTGCAAATTCATGTTTATTTCAAATCGATACAAAAAAAAAGTAAAAAAAAAACTAGTGCATTATACAACCCACTCAACTTTGGAACACATGAGCCAAACAAAAAAAAAGTTGTTATACATCATATTAGAAGTTTGCATAAATAAATTGTAGTGTTTTTAAATAGAATGTCATTAAATTTAAAACATAATTTTTTATACAATCCGTCTTAATCCCTGTGATTACGAGTGGCATAAAATTTATTTAATTTTGTGCTTTTTTTCTTTTGTATTTCTGACAAAAACATTTTCTATTATACAATATGAATTCAGAATTCATAAATATGTCTGCGTGAATGTTTGTAGATAAAATTTATGCAAATTTTTTTTTTACAGTTACATTTTTGTGTAGCCTACATTTAGGATTAAATTTTATAATTGAAAAATTGTCGGCATACCAGTGAATTAATAGTAAATTATTTTGACTACATTATTGTAATTTAATAAACAATGGCGTTTACATAGTAACAAATTTTCCATATGGAAATTTTAAAATTTTTTGAAGCGTTCAATATCACTGACAAGCCGGGCACTTGGCGTTTTAGAATGATTCGAGTACGCTAAATCCAGTGGTGCTAACCGGATGAAATATTTAGTTGGGTAAGTCATACATCTGGGAGCATCCTAGCGCTGCAGACTAGAAATATATTAATGAAAAAGTCCCATAAATGCCCAGGAGTCGTCCCTAGTGGGATAAAATGTATGACCGACCACAATTAGTTTTTTATCCTTAACATTTTCTCGAGACAACCTTGCCCCTTATCAACACTTCTTAGGGGGGCTCCAAAGCAAATATTGTGGTTTAATGAAATTCTTAAACTTGGCCCCTACATCGCGTAGGAAACTTTTAGACGGGTCAAATGTATGACCAACTCCACATTATTTTTCATCTATATCATTAATTTCTAAGATACCTATCCCGTATCTCCATTCCTTAAGAGGGCTCCCATACACAATCTTCAATACAAACTAGAAATAGTTTGAAGAAAAAGCCCCATAACTGCCAAGGAGTGGCCGCTAGGGGGATATAATGTATCACGAACCTCCGTTAGTTTTTTGCTCCTAACATACTCTCAGAACATATTTGCCCATTATCTCCTCCCCTTAAAGGGGCTCACATACACAATTTTCAATACAGAATTGAAATATATTGAAGAAAAAGCACCATAACTGCCGAGGAGTTGCCCTAGAGAGAACTAATGTGTTACGGACCTCCATTAGGTTTTTGCTCTTAACATTTTCTCAAAACATACTTGCCCTTTATCGCCACTAGTTAAGGGGGCACCCATACAAATATGGTGTTTTATAAAATTCTTAAAATTTTTCGTCTTTTGTGAATTTAATCAGAAGTTGTAAACAGTTTAAATCATTTATAGCCTTTATGTTTGCAACTAAGTTTTTATATAATTTAGCTCAAATTAGCCAAAATTCATTCCGGAATTTCGATTTTTTTTTTAGTAATTTCTATAAACTTAACCGTTTTTGAGTTACGCGAATATATGTTGTGCACCAGTGATGGAAAATTGAAAAATTTAGATGGTACTGACCACCTAGCAAAAGAGTACTTTTTTCAACATTTTGGTACTTTTTTCAAACATGTTTTTTTATAGAAAATAAACTTAAAATCAAAAACTAAAATACATATTTTTTTGCTCATATCTCAGCTATTTATGGACAAAGCTGGCTAAATTTCAACAGCAAGATTCTGATGAGGGTATCTGACATTAAAATATACCAACAAAATTTTTCGACACGAAAAATATAAAAAATTTTCTAATCATTTCCAAAATAAAAATACTTCAAAATTGGCGATGCAATAATTAATATACTGATTCGAAATTTTTACTGAATCCTTTTCTTGCTATATTTAACCGTTAAAAAGGTACTTCAACCAGTCTACCAGTCTCGTATACATTTAGCATTAAGGTTAGATTAGGAGTCGGAGTTGGAATTTCAGCGGTTGGATGCGGAATTAGTTCCCTAGCCCTTGTAGTTAATTATAAAAAAAATATTAACGCTAAGTTTTTAAACAAAGAAGCATAACCAGAATAGAGTACTAAAACGGACGTGGGGGTACCGTGGTATCTTTGAAAGGAAAAAGTACTGAAAATAGTACCATAGTACTGAATTTTCCATCACTGTTGTGAAACCTCCTCCTATTTCAAAATAACGATATATCTCGAAAGCAAAAGCTTACCAAAAAAAAAAAAAACGGTCAGCGTACCCGAATTAGGCTAAAATGCTAGGTGCCCTGCTTGTCTCAAAAAAAGTGTCGAATTCTAGCACAGTGTAATTTTTAACGAAAATTTCATGTTTGTTTTTAAGCAAAAGTTTCAACATTGAATGGAAAAATATTCTTGGAATTTATGCATTTAAATGTGCTAAGAATATTAAATTAGTTAATTTTAATACTTCTGTAGCTTGGGGCCAAAAGGGTCAATGCCAATATTTTGCTGTTTTCTTTTTTCTTACTCTCTTTTATTTGCACAGGTCATGTCTTAATTGAACCCGGAACAGCTTCATAAGTGTTTTGCTAGCCAATGTTGCTTTAAAAATTGAATATTTTGACATTGGCCCTGTTAATTTTACATTTCATTCCATGTCAAATTTTAAGTTTAAGGGATGTTCTATTCCCCAAACTGTGTTGCAAATTATTAAAGAAGTCTATTTAGAAAATGTATTTTAAGTATTGGGCATGTTCGTAAATGCATCACTGCGCTGCATTAGTGATTTCAAATGTTTATATAAATATCAGTGAGGTAGATGTGGACCAAAAAATTGTCAAATACTACACAAAAATAATACACAATAAAACAGATTATATTAATAATTTTTTTTATCGGCATTAAAAAAAAGTTTGCTTATCTGATGCAGCGCAGTGATGTATTTACGAACATGCCCATTCTCTTTTCCGAAAAATTTTCCAAAAAGTGACATTTAATCAGTGTTGCCAGAAGTAGGGGAAAATCCCTACATGTAGGTATTTTTGATACTTAAATAGAAGCGTAGGGAAAATCGGACAGATTTTTTATAATCTCCAAAATGTAGGGATTTTTCGTCATATCGTATTATTTATAAAATAAACGCTGAAAAAAATTTTTTAATGATATTTTTAAACGGTTAAAAAAATTGTTACCCTAAAATACAAATTCAAAATATATTTCCAGAGTTGTTTGTTGTTTAAAAAGTTGGCGACACTAATATGCATGTAAATATTTTTTCTAAGTTATCATTGAATAGGAGTGATCCCGTACTTTTTGGGTAAAGTTCGGTAAAATGAGCGTGTACAAAACTTTCTCTCACTAATAGACAAAAATGTACAAAAGAACAACGAAAACGTAAATTTGAAATGTGTTTAAATATATACAAAAATGACACATTAACGTGCATATAATTAAAATTCAAGCATTTACTTACATATTTCACCACTTGCTATTGGTTATTTTATAAATATTTTTTATATTAATTATTTTGGTTAACTTGCTTGCAGTTTTTGATTACTTTTTGATACAACTGATTGTTTAAAAATTCTATAAATTTGCCAAACAAGTACGGGCTACTTCGTGCAAGAAGAATAATGTTTTTCTCTTAAAAACGCCTCCTTAACAAACTTTGAGTACGAGAAAAGTTTTCGGTAAGATTGGGATCCCTCGGGCTCCCAACGTTGAGTACGGGATCACACCTAATGTTAAAAAAAACTTAATTTAATTTAATTAAAAGTACAAATATACATATGTTTTATTATTTTTTAGTTTTGTACTTATTTTATGTTAAAGCTTTAAATACATATTCGAATAAAATTTATTTTTTATAACTAATGTTTTTTCTTCTATTTTAATGACAATAATGCGTAGGGATCTTTGTAGGGGAAATTTTTTCAACATGTAGGGAAAAATCAGATTTTTATTAGCATGTGTAGGTATTTTTTCAAAAATCCACTGGCAACACTGCATTTAATAAAAATTATAGTATTTTTAGGCAATCAGATTTTAATAATCTTCTTTTGTCCATATTTAACATTTTATAAAAGCACCAGCCAGTCATTACCATAAAATTTTAAATTAAGAGTGGATTAAAGAGATTATTTGAAAGAAATACGAGGGTTGTAACAAAAAATTCTAATTAATAAAAAATATTAGGAAACCTTTTGTTTTATTATTATAGCGACTAGAAGTTTCCAGAGCTGCAGGTATTTCTTTGCGTTGCCCTCTCGTGGGATTAATTTCCAGCTTTCTTGGAGTTTTAAATAAAATTGAGAGTCTGGAGTGTGCAATACCGTCAAATAGTTTATCTCAGCAGTTTATAGGTTTGAAAATGTGAAATAGAAACTACATATATTTTCTTAAAAATATATTGTAAATTATTTCAGTTTTAGAAATAAATCCAAAATTACACTTTTTTACCACCTTCCAATAACCATTTTATTTAAATTTTCCCATTTTCAAATTAATACATAATCAATTTTAAAGTTATTTTAATGTAAAATTTATACAAAGTAAAAAAAAAAAATTTGCATAGAAATATTTATTTTAGTAAATAAAATGTAATGGAATAAAAAAAAAAAAATTAATTTGCAAAGCAAATATTGAATAATTGTTTAAGTTATTTTATAATACAAAACAAATTGTTGGAAATTATATAATTTAAATTGAATAATTTTTTAAGGTCTTATTATATAATTTATTTTATTTAATTCAAAAGTAAACATTTTGGATAATTGAGGAGGAGACTTGACTTATCCACTTTTTGTGTTTTTGCAGAATTTGAGAGTTTTTTTAGGAATGTCATTTTAAATTAAAAATAGTTTAATTTTAATGTTATTTATTTTATTTTTTTGCTGGTGAATAAAAAGAGTTTTGGACCAATTTTATATTCGCTGAGTTTAACTTTCAATGTAACAAAAAAAAAAAAAAAAAAATAATTTCTGTCGAAAGTTCTAAAAAAATCCTCATAAATTATAACCCAAAGAACGGTGCTTTTCCAAAAACTTTTTCATTAAAAGAAGTTCTACATAAAAACGCAAAGTTTTTGTGGAAGTTAAGGAACAACATCTCTTTTTCGAAACTACTTTTAAATAAATTAATTAATTAATTTCAACACTTAAAAATTAGAGATTTCGATATTGCATATGGAGAGCGCTCGGGAAGGGGAAAATTTTATAGGTTTTCAGTCAAAGTCAGTGTTTAACTAAAAAATACCTTGCGGAATAAAAGTATCTCGAACTTTGATTTTCCTTATTGCAAATACTGTTTCAGCCATACAAGAACAAGGGAATAACGAGTCCAATAAGCCAAATTCACACTAAACCAAACTCAAGCGCCAATAAAATGTTTTTGACTTGATGGCATTTGAATGATGTTTAGTATTTGTATTTTAAAAGAAACGGAGGAAAAAATTAAGGATTTGCACAAGAAAGTTTGGTGTCAATTTCAATTTCCATTGTCCGTATTGAAAATGAAGCAGCATCTTACAAAAAGAGGCCCTTTTTTGTATCGTCTTGTGACTTTTGAAGTATTCCATGACGACTAATTGAAATGCAATTTGATATATTTAAATCTCTAACGAGCAAATCCAACACGAATGCAAAATATCTAAAACGCTTTTTTTAATTTCTCTAAACTTGGTGGGTGAGAAGGGCTTTAAAATCAAGTATGACTAGCTCTAAGCAGACAACGATTGGCCCATTTGGAAAAAGAGATCAACACTCAAAATATTCCACACAACTAAGAGTCGTCGTTTTAAACTAAACTAATACTTTGAGTAATACAGGGTGGTTAAGAAGTTGCCACCTGCAGATTTTTGGCTGTAATTTTTTTAATAAATAAGAAACTTTAGTTTTGCTTTTGGATTGTCTTTTTTTGATATCAATTTTTTTTTTCGATTACGTAGCAAAATTGATCGGCCAAGTGGCTGCCGCCAGATATGATAACCATACGGGCTCGATTTATGGCATTTCCAATCCCTCTTGCAAGAACTTCCGGCGATAGTTTTCCTTATTCTCTTGAGGCTTGTTCTTGAGGAGTACAGTGCTCCATTTCTTATTGACGTGTATTTTGTATTACTTTACTTTACCAGTGTCAAAGCAGATCTGACATTTACCGCCATATGCAAAAATTATGGCATCTTCCGATAGGGCTATGATGACTTTTGCACATCCTTCTTTTAAGTGACATTATTACTATAACATAATAGCAGTAATAAAATGAATCAATTCTAATTAGAGCCGTGAGTGGTTTTTGACCTATAAACTCACACGCTCTCAAGGAAATCATATGCAAGCCCCCACGCTCACGCACCAGTAATTTTGAAATTCTTACGATGCCGCACACCCCTTACAAAATTTTCGTTATCAAGCACGCTCAATCGCAAATAATTTTCAAAGTCTTTCAACAATGCGAACTAATTTCCAATTCTCATTCTTGATAAATACACTAAAAATTTATTGTTGGTTGCTTAGGCCAGATCATCAGGACACCATTTCCCAAAAACTTTAGAAAAGCCAAAGATATTAGCAAATAAAACCGCAGAGTGAATGAGAATTGCAAACACTCAAAAAGTCCTATTTGCAACGATATCAAACTTTAAACAAAAGACCAACAATAACAAGTGAGTTTATATTTTCTTACATTCCCCACTTCAAGAATTCCAACCATTCTCCCAACATTAACTGCCTATTTCACGATGTCACTCGAACGTTTACGTTCGCACAAATAACATATAAAACAAAAACAAATTTTTGAGTTTTGTTTTTGTTTTATATGTTATTTGTGCGAACGTAAACGTTCGAGTGACATCGTGAAATAGGCAGTAATTGTTTTTGTAAGTCGGTTAAGAAAAAAGAACTGCATTATTTATTTCGCAAGAAAATCTAAATAAAGTATTCTGCCAGTTGTGTTTTTTATGCACGGGCACTTGCAAATTTATTATCAAAGTTAAGCTAAGATTTTGTTTGTTGTCCTAAATTCCCAATTTACTTTCTTGATAAATACACTGAAATTTTTTTTTTTTTAATTTTTTAAAATGTATACAATAATATAAATTTTTTTTTTTTTTTTAATTTGTTTGTATTAAAAATGGTTTTGTAAAGCATTCTTCATTTTTTGCTTTAATATTTGTTACTGTGATTGATTGTATACAAATTAATTTGATTGAACTTTGGATTACCCAAAAATTCCAAAATTGAGAAAGGATTATCCATAATGGACACAAAATAATAAATTGAATCTCATTAATGCTAAGTTCACACTTAGGTTTTTAAACGCGTTTAAGCAAAATGTTGATTTGGCTAATCGAAGCTGTTCACATTACATTTAAGATGACAGATGATAAGGAAAAAAAACACACAACAAACACACAAAAAACAACAAACAAATTTATATTTCTTTAAAGTATTAAAAATGGATAAAAACACTTTTATAAAGTTATCAGAAGATTATTTTAATAATTTTAAGGATGAAATTGTGAAAATTTATGAATTATTTAAGGAAAAAAATAAAAACATTGAGCAGAAATCTTGGCCGGTTGTACACGATCATGTAGGCGATTCTACATTTGAGGTATGTTCAGTGGATTCTATGTGATTTATGAAGTGATTTAGTTGTAATCATGTCAATTTGAAGTGATTAACAAATCACTTCAATGTATGGGTAATCATCTCGATTTGGAAGTGATTAGAGCTTTAATCACGTTCAAACTGCTTAAACGCGTTTAAGAAGCCAAATGTGAACATACTATAAGTCAAAATAACAACTAAAAGTAGTATTTCAATCAAATATGAAAGGTAAGTAAAATAATCCTAAATATCATGAATTTTACAATACAAATTCGCACAAAGTTTTTTTTTGTCAATTAATGCCTACAAACTTGCACCAAAAACTGATAAGTTTTTAAACAAATACTTATTGTTTATTAAAATAATTTAATTAAATCTGAAACATACCATCAAATTCACTTATTCTGTCGCTTTAAAAGCAAAGCTATTTAATTGTTATTACCACCTCCTTTTTATAAACAACAACAGATTGTGTTTTGCTAAGCCCCAAATTATGCTATATTTTACTCACTACGTGTGCTCTTAAGTGTATGCTTATGTTTAGTGTTTATTATATTTGATTTTAATTTCACTTAACACACACACACACACACACACACTTATACACCCATCAACCAATCACTTATTAAACGCATACACGAGCACCACCACTCCCTTTTAAGAGAATTTGGCAACAAAATACATTTTATGCAAATCCATTTTAGCGAAAATTAATCAAATTTATTCGCAAACATACTCGTAGTCTCATAATTAGATGTTTGATTTGAAAATTTAAAGCACACTTACAAATGTCTGTTGCATAAATGTAGGCGTTTCACTGGAACACAAACATATACAATATTTTGAAATGTGTGTTTAAAAGCATATTGTGGAAAATATGGTGGAAAATTTACTGAGAACACAAAATCCGGATTAAAATAGTTAACTTTTATTAGTTTAAGTGTTTCAATAGAATAAAATGAATTGAAGCTTTTGAATGAAATTTGAAAGGTTGATTGAAACAGATTTCAATGTGTTTAATCAGATTATTAAAAAATTTTTTGTTTTTTTTTTTTTGTTTTCGTTATAATAAATTGCTAAATGTTTGGTAAAATTAAATACTTTGATTGAAATTAATTTTAATTTCATTTATTGAAAGTTTTTAGGTAAATGTTAAGCCAAACAACGTTATAACTCAACATATTCTTGCTTTGATATTATTTTCAAGGAATAAGTCTTTTACATAATTTGGATAAGTAAAAGAAATATTAAAATAAAAATAATAAGCAACCGTTTGGTAATATTAACACCAAATTCGAATATTTTGACTTGTGACGTTGTTAGAGTAAATGGGGCAATGTGTGTAAATAAAATTGAAATAACTCGAAGCAATTGCTCGATTTGATAAAAGACAACTTATGGAATTTGATTGGATATTTTAAATTCGAGACCAGCAAAAACATCCATTGGTTTCATACAATAAACATTTTCTTTGGGTTTATTGGGGAGATGGGAAGAGCACATGCTCTTCTTCACTCGCCTTCAACTAATAAACTTAGACTTTGTCTGGGTTCACACTATAAAAGTTTTCTTTTAGAAAGTTTGAGTTTATTGGTGAGATGATTCTCTCCTCTCTCACCCATAAACTCAAACTTTCTGAGAGAAAACTTTAATAGTGTATGTCCAGTCTTTGTAGTATTAGCACAGAGTTTCCAGAGGTGACACGAGACGGAATATATTGTGTTTTTTCTGTCTCTTTCATTGAAAGCTGCCCTTTTTGTATTTCCCTTTGCACCATCTTTTATGCCGCAATACTAGGAACACAAATTTATTTAGTGGAGATTTATTTGCAAAACTGTTGCAAGAATTAAATTTAAAGTTTTCACAACAAAAGTAAATAATATTTTAATATGGCCAACAAAAGACAAAAAAAAATGCTAACCAACACCAAAAAAAAGTCTTATTAAGGTTTTGTCTTAAAAGACATACGGTAATTAGAGAGCAATGCGACAATGTGTTTTGTCTTGTTCTTTTGACCTGTCGTAATTGGTGTGGGTTACATCATAAGAAAGCACGGTATTATGTGCAACGAGGCTCGTTTTAGTCCGTTTTGTCTTGCTCTGTATGAGTTCGTTATATATTTAAAACCACGTGCATTTTCTGCAACGAATGTTTTGTTGCAGTAAGTCAAATATATATATAAATGTAGCCCACAAGGTACTAGGACTAGTCCAAAAGTAACCCAAACGTATGGGGAAAACATGGTCTATTTAACATTACGATGTCCTAGGGCAGGACCATATAACCCAGCTTTGAAGTACAAAGGAGTAGTCCATGGTGTACTCAAGAGGATTAGTTTTGAAGTCGTTTAAAAACGAAGATACATATGTCGTCTCACTACAAACAGTGACATGGTCCGTGCTTGCATTACATTGGACCAGTCCATGGAGTAGTCCATTTTATCAAAATGGATCAGGTAGTCCAATATTATTTGCGGGGTAAGAACTAATATTCTGTTGTCGTATTAGTAAAAAAAAAAGTGTTTTGTTTTTTTGTTGTTCAGCCTAAATAAATTATTTTGCACAAAACAAAATTTTTATTTAACTAATGCTTTTGTTTAACGTGGCTTGTGTTTTGTTATTTTGGTTTTGATCAAGAAATTTGTGTTGATTGTATCGGCCTACACGTGCCACTTCCCTAACCAACAATGCTTCCTTCCACTTTTTTCACCTGTGGTATACTCCGTGGTATTTGTAAGAATATAAATCAATACAAAAAATGTTGCCAGAAGACTTATACGACATTAGAATTGGGACTTCAAGTCCATAAAACGTAAATTTTTTTTCACCAGTAACTGATTTTGCCCACAAGCTGACATTTTTATTATAAACTCCTTTAATTTTTTTTTTTTTTGCTAGGACAAGTAAACAACTGTCTCTAGCAGGGCTGCCAGATTTGACGTCATGTTGATGATTTTTTGTTCCGAAATTTGCTGATTTTTTAAAAAAAGTGACGATTTTTTTCAGTCTCCAAAGTCTGAATAAAATATTACATTTTCTGACAATTTCGTTTCTTAATCTTCGAATGTTTAACAGGCCTACCTTAACAAGAGCTGGAGGCAGAACGTTTTCTTTCGCTTAGCTTTTACGCTGATATGCCATACCAAAGCAAGAGCGTAAACGTTGTGTCAATAACAGTAGTGATAGCTTTCTTGTTTAATAAAACCCTCAAAATAATCTTAATAAAAATAGAGATAAAAACGCTAGATTAACCAAAAAATAGCTAAATTTCCAATATTAATTAACAATAGCGGCAAGCTTCACTTTAAAACGAGCTGTCAAAATCGGTTTTTCCAATTGCAATGCGTTCAGGCCGCTCTATTAAAAAACTTAAGAAAATCTTGGATTATTTTAATAGTACAAAAACAACAATGTTACACCTTGTTTATCTTTCGTCAAACCATCATCGAATGAACCTTTTACGATTCCCTGTATAAATCATATTTTCAACAATTATACGGCGAACATTTTTTCCCGAGTTGTAAGAGAATATCTACATGAGTCCCAGTAGATTATCTTTACCATAGTTGGGGGTAGTGCACTAAATATTAATTTCAATCAGCATTGCACTATCACTAAATAAAACTGCAAAGAAATTAGTTTGCACTCTTTGTTACCATCTTTAGTGATGATTGTTATTTTTTGACTACCACTTAAAAATTTTGAGTGATATTGCAAATTTTTTCACTATCACTAAACGCAGATTGAATGCAAAAATTTGCACTCAATTCAAATAGTGCAAAATTTGGACATGCAAGCAAAAAAGCTGCATACAAATATTGTCTCACTAAAATTTAAAAACTGTAACTTTGTATGTGCATGGTTTTTGATTTCTTTTGAGGATATGGATAAGTAAAAAACATGAAACAAAATGAAATTTTGTCAATATAATTATTGGCTTTAATCATAATAAAACAAGTTTTTAATTTTAAATTTAGTTGCACTCAAATGAGGGATGAAGAAAAAAGTTGCAATAAGCTGATGATTGCTTTTTTTAAATCAAACAATTTTTTTTTTGAGTGCAAAATTTTTTAACATCACTATCACTCATGTTCAGTGAGGCTACAAACCTTCAAATCATCACACAACATCAACAAAATGATTGCAAACTGTGAGTTGAAACTGCAAAATGAGTGCACTACCCCCATCTATGAACTTTACCCACGTCTTAAACGATTCCCACAGCGATTGAAGAAGCGTCTTTCGCTGTGCTATGGATGAATCTCACTCGTGTTACAGTTTTTCCCGTGTGAGGAATCTTCTACCAATTAAAAATTTAAGAAAAGATAAACTCAATGTTTATTGTTGGTGTTTTGTTTAAGCTTTGATATTGTAAGACTTATTCGCTTTAGGGTTTTACTTGTATAATATTTTTGGCTTTTTTAAAATTTTTGGAAAAGGTTTCCTGATGAGCTGGCCTAAGCAACCAGTGAAATGCGCATAGAAGCTAGCTTTCCCGTAACAATAAATCTCAGTGTATTTATCATATATGAAAAATTGGGAAATTCGCACGTCATACAAAAATCTTATTAATAAAAAATGCGGTCATCGACGACCAAAGACGTTCTTAATGAGTCTGCCAGTAGCTCTTACACTAGCTAGCTGGTAGTGAGCTAGTCTATCAGCGTCGGGGTTGCGGGTTCGTTCCCGCCACAGTTTCTTTCCTGCAGACAAGCGCAGAGTTTCGCGGGATTAGCTTAGGGAATTTAAAATAAATAGAAAGTAATTATATTTTGGTTTGAATGTTTTTTTTTTATAAAAATCAAACAAAAATTTAAAAAAAAAAATAAATTTAAATTATCTGATTTTTTTTTGACGATTTTTCGAAACGATAAAGACGATTTTTTTATTTTTTCTCAGGAAACTGACGATTTCCTCACAAATTTATCTGGCAGCCCTGGTTTCTAGATAAGTTGTTAAACTAATGCGTAACTCATCGAATTGACAATAATTTGAAAAGTTTCAGCCTCCAAAAAAAAAACACACACACACATACTTACGCATGTGAACAAATGAACCAACGCACATTGATGACATTTCAGTGTAAAATGAACAAACGCCTGTTAAATCTTCCCCAACAAAAACTTAGAAAAACATAAAAAACTCAAAACAAAAAAAAAAAAAAAGCAGAATAGAAACAAATCCGTCATGTACATGAAAATGTACTCTGGCTTGCGGAAATGTTCATGTTTTTTGATTTTCAAATGTTTTTGGTTGAGGGGTTTTTAAGTAACGGACGGGTACATTGAATTGTTCCAGCGTAAATTCAAGTGATGGTGATGATGATAATGATAATGACGATGATAATAACGATAATGATGATAATGATGCCATTGCCAGTAAGAAGCGATGGCTGGGAATAGTGTTTTTGCTTGAAAACAGTTCAAATGTCAGTCAGCAATAATAAAAAAAAATATTGTGTATAGTGTTTGTGATGTGTACATAAAGTGTCTATGGATGTAACTAACACACACACTCACACTTATACCTACTATAATTCTATGTAAATAATACAAGACAAAAAGTGCGGATATTTTTTATAGCATCTCGTATATGTGTACACATTAGGGCAAACCAGAATGATGTGGTAAATAGTGAATAATTTAGTATTTACAAAAAGTTCAAAGAACTTTTGTCGCGTTACAGAAATTGTGTGTGTAGTGCAGCACAGTGGGGTTAATTGTAAAAATATTACATTTGCTGGGCGTGGTGCGATTAATAAATTTGAAAAATTGCAATCAGGAAATAAGGATTGTACAGGGTGGCGCATAATGAACGTTAAGATTAAATAGGTGAATAAATTTTTTGTTTAGGTTTTTTTGTTTTTTTATTCAGAATTAACTTTGAAAAACTTGGTAAATTTGCGATGAAAAGACTCAGTTCAATTTCAATTTGAAAGTCAGCATTTGACTATTCAGACACAAAGATCATACCGAATAGCACGCAAAATCCAAGAATAATTGTTAAACAGCAAATGCACCCACTTAGATGTACGGTATGGCGTGGAATAACTTCAGTGAATGGCATTCAATATCAGGCATTGATGGAAAATTTTTTTAAGTTGAGATAGAGAACAATCCAGAATTGTGGTCCCAACAAGATGGAGTCACAACTCGTCCAACTATGGCCCTTTTTGGCGATCATAACGATACTTATGCTCCACACACAGTTTTAATACGTGATGGATCAAAAGAAACAAATGGTTTTTTATGATCTTTTACTTCATTAATGTATTAACTGCCTGTTTGTTCAAAATAAAATTAAAAAAAATTCGCTTAGGAATTTATATTGAAACAACAAGAAAAAAACTCAAATTTGTTTTTGTTATCAATATAAATTTCTAACCGAAAATTTTTATTTCAGTTTGAAAAACAGGCAGTAAGTTTTTTTTTATTTTGGTTTTAAGCCGTGTTCGAAATTAAACAGAACAGTATTTAGCGTTCGGATCACACACCCAGAAACGATATCTATTTTTTTAGTGTTTGTGTATAAGAACACAACCCGTAATACCGTTGGTAACTAAACTCATAATATTATGTAGTTAAATTCAAACGAAAATTCATTTTAAACAAATTAAAATTCATTTAAAAACGGATCATTTACATCTCATTGAAAATAAATCATTGTCACATTAATTTTTAAATTTTATATTTATTAAACAGCATGTTCCGTAAAATTTAATAGTTTTTACTTGAAAAAAATATATTTTACCTGACAAAAAATTAAACAACACAACAAAATAAGTACCGAAAAACATTATTTTTTGGTAGTTTGTTTTTTTAATTAAAAAAAAAAAAAATGTTAGAAAATAAATTTATTCACAAAATAACTTTATTTTTATTCAATTTTAGCAGTACGGAAAACGAATTTAATAACCCACAATCAGTTACTGTAATAATTTTATGAGTGTATTTTCAAGAAAGAACCGAATATTATATAGTGTTCTGTTATACTGTAGAAAAACATTATATTTTAATGTTTTATAATGTTTCTTTTTTTACATTAATAAAGAAATTAACAAAAAAAAAAAAAAATTTTAGCAACGAACGCAGCACGAATAGCTTGTGTGTGTAAAATTATTTTGCTGGCTTTTTGCTTTTTTTCTCGTATGTGTATTTTGTAAAAACCAACCAAAAGGGCGCAACACAAAACACAAACGAAAGAACACTAATGAGCTGAAACGGAATGAAATGTTCTCAGTTTTTTGTTGAGTTGGATAAGAACAGTATTATTTTTGTGCTCGAAAGCTGACAAACAGGGAAACGTTATTTTTTAATGATTTACTATACAAATGTTTTTATTTTCCACAAATCTACCGAACCGAACACTAAGAAGCGATATTTAGTATTTATTTTCAAACACTGGTTTTAACGTTGTTGTAAAGCCCTTATGACACTACATTTTTAATGCATTGTTCAAGTTTTGGTGAACAGTACAAATATAATGTAATACAAAAATTTACCAAGTGTAAAAAGTTAAACTGTATTAAGATAAATGGCAAACCGTCAAAAATTTTACTAAAGTTATCGATAAAAAATGAAGTTATGTCAAAAAAAAATGTAAAATTGTTTAACTTAAAATTGACATTTCAAGCTTGAAATATTAAAAGTGTTGCTGAATCAGCGGTTTATGGGCGAATTCAGCGATTTACCGCTTTTTGTTTTTAGGTTTCTCATAAACAAAAAGTTGGCAACATTTAATAAAATAAACAAAACAGGGATGGCTAAGTTGTTTCAATTGTACTCTTTTGTTGATACTTTTTAAACAAAGATGTATAATACCTTTTTGTGGTATTTTTTATGAACATAAATAAAATTAATTTCAACTAAAAAAATCTTTTAGAACAATTAGGGTAAAAAAGTAAAATTTTTAATTTTAATTGAAATATTAAAAGTGTTGCTGAATCAGCGGTTTATGGGCAAATTCAGCGATTTACCGCTTTTTGTTTTTAGGTTTCTCATAAACAAAAAGTTGGCAACATTTAATAAAATAAACAAAACAGGGATGGCTAAGTTGTTTCAATTGTACTCTTTTGTTGATACTTTTTAAACAAAGATGTATAATACCTTTTTGTGGTATTGTTTATGAACATAAATAAAATTAATTTCAACTAAAAAAATCTTTTAGAACAATTAGGGTAAAAAAGTAAAATTTTTAAAAGTTGTTTGTACAATTTTAAAAATTCTCAACGCCATCCCTGAAACAAAACCATAACAAGAGAAAAAAAAACTAAAAACTTTGTTTACATTTTTTATAGTTCGCTCTTTCTAACATTCACTGTTTCTTTCTATCAATTCTATATCAATTAATGAATAAAAAACGTAGTGCCATAAGGGCTTAACGCAGACTTAGAAAAATTGAAAAGGAAATTTTATAACGTAACAGCCTGAAACAACATACAGTTGAAATACAATTTTATTCCAAACATTAGCAATCATTTCTTCTGACGCATCGTACTCCCGATTTTATTTCTAAACGTAGAACTGGACTAGCAGACGGAACGATAAGTCGTCTAACAGCCAAGTGTTTCTGCAGATAATTTTGGAATATAATTGATGACGTTGTGAAAGTGCGATCTCAATTAAATATGCTTTTTATCAATTATGAAAAAGCATTCGACTCTATCCATAAATAATGTATATAGGCCGAACTAAAAATTATGGGCAAGCTCCGAGGCACAGTTCTTCACGAAGCTAAAATGTCTGAACCGTTTCACCCTATATGAGGCGTAAGACAGGGCTGATTGCTATCACTCTTGATCTCTCTTATTGTAATGGATGCAGTCTCCCGCCGCGCAAACGAGATAAAGCCAACAGAAATTGTATGGAGTCCGCTCCGACCAGAAATCCGACTAGAATCACTGGATCCTTCGGAGGATAAATGCAAACCATCCTACAGACTCTGTGACATGCAAAGAAAGCTAAATACCTTTAAAGAAATCTTAAGAATCCAATAAAGTATGACTCAGAATTAATCTAGATACAGACCTCAAGAAAGTAGAAAACGAGGACGGCCCAAAACCACATGGAGAAGATCAATACTACAGGAAATTAATACCATATCCCATAGTTTTGAAAGAACTTTCAAGACCATCGAAGAGCTCAGAAATATAGTCGCACTTCGACAAAGATGAAGACAACTTATAGACGTCCTTTGCCCAGTATATAGGCAGAACTCAAATAAAAACTTATAAACATTTTTTTAATCTACTGAAAATTTTGTTTTTTTAAAAATTTCTTAAGAAAAAATATCGTTACTTTATTTCCTCTTATTTTTTAATCAAGCTCAAGGTCAGGTTATGCAAAATATATTTATTTATAATTTATCCAATATTTCGCTCTCACAATGGACAGCTTCTTCGGGGATCTTTGGGTTATACAATTTAAGCAAATATTTTAAAAAACAATATTTAAATTAAACAACAATTGAAGCACAGCCGCGAATAACGTTTTAAGTTACAAAATAATTATTTTTCAGGAGAGCAAAAAAACGTTTTTAACAGGCAAGGTTATTAATTTTTTATTTTTTTTCTTTAGATTATTAAAAATAATGGCAATAAGAACTTTTATTTAAAATATCAAAAAATTTAAAATTTAAATTACATGCGAATTTACAGTTTATAACCTTTTTTTAGTGGAAAAACGTGGAAAAACGTGGAAAAACGTTTCATATCCACAATCGCGATGTCATTTAAAACGTTATTCCACTTTTCAAAACCATTTACTTTGTATCATTTTGTAAGTAACTTACAACGTTCTTCCACTAGTTGATTCTTTGTATGTCACTTTGAAGGCGTTAGGGTGCATAATTTTGGGTGATTTAAGGTTTAAACAGTCTAAAAGGGTAATGTTAACGGTTATCTGCAAAAATACAGTTTTTGCAAAAAGTGGCTTTTACAACGTTATTCGCGGCTGTGCTTCAATTATTGACAACATGAAAAATAAAAAATAATACACAGGAAACAAAATTATTCTAGTACAGTTTTCCAAACTTATTCAATTTCCTATCTTATTCTTATAAATTAAAAGTCTGTAATTTTGAGCTACATTATCTGTATCAGTTTTAAAATTAATTCTTTGTTCTATTGGCGTGTTGATTATTTGTAATATTTCCAGCATGAAGCTTCTTTTGTAGTTTGTTTCTGTATTTAAAACAGTTGTATTTTCGAAATCTGGTGTATGATTAAAATTGGCACAATGTGAAGACAATGCAGTTTTTTGAGAAGATATATTTTTATATTTTTGATCAGATCAATGTCCTTCTAGTCTAGTTTTTAATTTGTTTTTCGTAGTACCTATATATACTATATATATATACTTACTACATATTTCATTATCTGTACTCTTAAGGTAAATAATATTAAATCTATCTACACAGAAAAAAATAAAAATTAATTTCAATTAAAAAATTTGTGATATTAATTAACAAATTAATTAAATTTGCACCAGTAAACAAATTAATAGTATAAATTAAACCAGTTAGTAGTATTAATTAAACGTTTAATTCACTTGATTAAAAGTTTAATTCACTTGATTAAATTTTTAATTAAAACTGATTATGTTTTTGATAAATGCTTTAATTGATGAAAAATTTTGGAGAATTTTTTCTGTGTAATTTCTCTGTTCTATCTTTCATTTTACTAAATAATCTGTCTAATGTATTATATGTCTTATGAGTCATCCTATAATTATTGATGTCATAAATATTAGAGTTTTGCAGTCGTTCAGAAACCACGGGTACATAAGTTAAAGACTTATAAATCCTAGGTTTAGTAACCACATTTCCACTACCTTCCCTATGTCCTTTGTACTGTCCCATCAATCTACAAATCAATTCTTTTGGGAAATTATTATCCCCTCAAATATTTTCGATTTTTATTTTATTTTTTCTATGAAAAACTATATCGCTAATATTTAAAACTTTATCTATAACATTTCTGGCAGTATTCATAATAATTCTTCTCGGATGTTTGGAATAATAATTAATAATTCTACTCGAAGAAATTGGTTTCTGGTACCAATCTACTAATAACTTATTCCCCTTTCTTATAATTAATGTGTCTAAATATGGAAGTTTAAGATCACATTTCTTTTCAATTGTAAATTTAATATCCTGGTGAAAGGAGTTAAATATTTTTTTTTTTTTTTTTTTGCAATATTATTTATTGAATCTTCATACATCTAAATATAAACTAACAATAATTAATCAAATCTTAACCTAATACTTTATTTTATGTCCTGCCAGTGCCAGACAAAAATTTTCTTCATCACGGGTTCAGTGTCTCTTCTTCTTAAGCGAGTGTGGCCGCTATCATATAAAATATTTCGAGCTAGTGGCTTCGGATGCGATTCGAGCCTTTTTAGTATTTTACTGCATATTTCGTAATCATAGTTTTTACTAAAGGAACATTAAGATCCTGATGAATATTTGAATTTTTAACATACCAAGGGGCATCTGTGATTATTCGAAGAAGTTTATTTTGGCGCCTTTGAATTTTTTCGATATTAGAAGCCGAGGCAGTGCCCCATAACTGAATACCATAACACCAGATTGGCTTTAGAATAGAGTTGTAAATTAAATATGTTTAACATGTTTTCAATTTCACATTCTGAAATAATGCAAAATACATCATCTACATATTTTGTAATAATTTTTGGTTTAATAGTTAATCTTCCAATACAAGTATCAAGAAGCTCCTCCACAACTATATCTGCTACAACAGGAGAAGCTGGAGAACCCATAGGTAATCCTTTTTGTTGGGAATATATTCTGTTATAATATTGAAGATATCTACTATCATCTATGCAAAATTTGAGAATTCTTAAAAATAATTCTTTTTCAATAGTTGTATGTTCCATAATTATATTTCATTTTCCTTCTATAATACCTAAGGCTACATCTATAGGAATACTAGGGAATAATGAGATTACATCCAACGAAATTATCCTCTCCTCCTTTTCTATCCTGATGTTTTTAATCCTATCTTTAAATTGTAATGAGTTCCTAACATTATATACCGAATTTTCTATTATCTTTCTAAGAATTCCTGTTATATACCTGATAAGTTCATGAGATGGAGCATTGATTCTCAAACAAATTGGTCTTAATGGAAATGATTCCTTATGGACTTTAGGAACTTCATATAGTTTTGGTGCTGTAGAAGTTGTTGTTTTAAGATGCTTTTTCTCTAAATGTGTTATTATCTTCAATTTAAAAGGTTTATCTACTATATCATTGTTAGCCTTTTGTAGTTTAACTGTTGGGTCTTTTGTCAGTATTCTATATGTAGAATATCATTCATTCTTGAACTATAGTCCTGTTTATTCATCGCAACTGTCATATTGCCCTTATCTGCATTTAGGATTAAAATGTTGCGGTTAATTTTCAAAAAATTTTCAGTTTTCTTAACATTGTTAAAAATAAACTTGTCTCTATGAGATAATTTCATTTTATTCATATGATTATCAATTATAGTAGTAAGCCTAGTCCTTGCTATTTCCTGTTCTTCTCTTCCCCTAATAGTCTGAACAAAATCTTCTCCATCTGCTATCATCTTAATAACTGGAAAGTGTTTTTTTGTGATAGGTAATGCATGTTTATTTCCTAATGAAAGAGTCCATTGTGTATCTATTGGAATATCAATATCTGTTTTGTTTATAAACCACTTTTTGTTAAATTTAATAACTAATTCTTTTTTCTGTAATTCAACTAGATGATAGAACATTCTCTTGTGTATATCTTTAACCTTACTATTTTGTATCACAAATAAATAAGTTAAATAAATCTGTCATTTGCTTAAGCAAAGTGCGAAACAGGGGCCTAATTCTGGCAGTCGTGATCGAGTACTTTCTCGATTCGAAAGCAATTTTATTTCAGTCGATACTGAACGAATCGAAATTATTTTTTCAGTATTGTGAAACTCAAATTAATGCTTTACAACACTGCAAAAATAATTCCGATTCGTTCAGTATTGACTGAAATAATTATATTTTAAATTGCTTTCGAATCGAGAAAGTACTCGATCACGAATGCCAGAATTAGGCCCCAGGATCGGACTTTCCGTACGGAATCAAATGTTTTTTTGATTTTTGTACATTTTTGACAAAAGCTTTAGCAAGCTAATGAATGCATAATATGCAGGTGGGTCTTTTGTTACAGTTTAAAACTGTGGCTTGCAACAAAAACAGTAACGTCTAAATGGATACGAGTTTTCGAAAGGACACCAAAAACAAAATACGGATATTGTTGCAGCGTTATGTCGCATAATCTAAAACAAGATATACAGCCATGTCACAGAACACAATTCCGTTCGGAAACGGAATTCATTCCGTATTTTGGTGCTTCAGAAAATTAATTACGAAAAAAATTTTCGGAATGAAACCAATTCTATTTTCCTGAACGGAATGGGAGTTTTCTGTATCTTAAACGGCAAATAATTATCAAAATATGCTTTCTATCAATAAACAAATATGTTTTCTTTATTTATTTTTCAAAAGAAGTATATTTTAAATACTTTTTAGCAATTTATTTTACAAATATTTAAAATTATTTCTAAAATCTTTAACAACAAAAAACAAAATTTTCGTAATGGATTTATTAAGCATTGCCATATCTCTTTTGTTGTCATATTTTGCCAAAATTTACATACCGGCAACACACAAAACAAAAAAGAACAAACAAAATTGGAAACAATTACATTTGTTAAACTTTTTTTTAACTTTTATTATAAATCTGTAATAGAAGTTATTTTTATTTAACAATTGAATAACATACTTAATTAAAAAAAAAAAAATACTAACACTACATTTGGAAATGAGAGAGGATCAGAAGCATCCCTTAACTTTCGACGACTGAGTTTTTCTTGTCTATGTTGACTTCTTTTTCCTTCTAGTTCAGCAATTATTGATACGCCCGGCATATTAACTTTTTAAATTTCACAAATTTTAAAGTCGATTACTTTTTTACACATAAATAAAAACTCAAATGTAAATTTTTTTGTACAAAAATTTTGTAAACAGCTGTTTTTTGTTTTGCTAAGTGAATTTGTTGCCATATTAAATTGTAATAAATACTGATGTTGCCAAATGGGTAACATAAAAATCGCTTAAACAAAATTTTTCGGATTGATGAAAACGATTGGAATCCAAAGCACCAAAAATGATTTCGAACGGAATGGCAAATACGGAATTGACAGCATTCCGAACGGAATCTATGACACGGCTGATAGACTCCAAATTGTTTTAAAGTGCATTTACTGGTTAAAGCAAAACGAAGCGACGAGTGTATGGAACACCCTCTCCTTGAATACATAAATACCTCCCTAATATTTATTTTTTTTTTTTCAGTTTCACCATTAGTATGTGGTACCTGTGCAAAGCACTACACATACACTCATAACTAAAATTTAATAATATTATGTTTTATTTCTTTTTTTTTTATTCGTCATTGAAGTCTAGAGTCAGTGACATTAAGTTCGTAACTCAGCATCACATCTATTGAAATGACAGTTTTTGATTTTTTGTTACAGTTTTTTTTAATTTTTAAAATAGGATTGAGTGTTTAGAATGATAACGACAACTATAGAGGCTTTTACAACCTCTACTTTGAATTTTGTTCTTGGAAGTTTTGATTTTTTTCTTAAATATTATCAAAAAGATAATGATGATGATTTAAATCTGTTAAGGTCTGATGATTATAATAATTTAAAGCGAAAAGGAAATATGCTTTTAAGATACATATTTTGCAGTTTGAATAGATCTAATAGTTTAAGTAAAATTTTATAAATTAATCTTTAATTTATGATAAATTAGCAGATTTTGAAGAGAAAGGAATTTGCGATTTATAAAACATACTTTAAGGCTGTCTTTAAGTTATCAAATTGAATCCTACATTTGGTGTTTAGATATTGAAGAAACAAAAAATTAAAACAACTATTAGAAATATATTTAAAGTGGCCAATTTTTAGGTTTTTTTTTAACTTAAAACACTAATGTATTTTCTAAGAGGTTTGGCTAGATTAAAAAGAGCTGCAAGTAAATAATATCCTAGTTTATTAGTTTTAAAATAGGTTTCTAATAACATATTGTAACGTTACGGCCTTTCAATAACGTTTTTGTTTATTTCCTTTATAATAAACCTCTTGAGTTCTTTTCTTGCAACTTTAATAAAAATAATAAAACACTTTAATTTAAAACACTTATTTATTAAGAACATAGTCACTTTCACAACCGTAATTTACAGCTTTTATTCACAACTCACTATTGTGATCAACACATTTCAATGTTTATAATTTTCTCCGCGTGATGCTATATCAACTTGACTAATGGCGATTTCTTTTCTGAGAAAAATGTTGCATTAATGTTACATGTTCTACATTTTGTGTTCGTTTGTACAAAAAATACAGCTGTGGGAAAAATTTTCAAGTTCTTTTGTGAAAATGTTGATGAAAAACATGCAAAACATGTTACATGTTTTACCCTTACTTTTACTTAAGGGTTCATACTGCCCTGTTTTTCAACTTTGGTACTTACTACTTTGTTTGTACAACCAATATTTTATTTTGTTTGTCATAATATTTTAAAAGTTTTGTCAAAAGAATTTTAAATCTAAATATTCTTTGACGACATACTCCATTTTGAATTAAATCGTTTTTTTATTTTGGTGGAAAATTCTATGTATTTATTATCGTTTTAAATTTGTTCAAGCAATAAGTGATGTCAATGTCTGTTTCCAAACCGTAAAGTAAGTGTGCAGCAAATAGTCGAATAGTTTTAAAAATCGCTAAAGAACTACATTAATAATAAAAGTGTAATAGTTGTAAATAAAGGCAGCTAATTCTGTTCGATTGAAGTTGTACAACATGTAACACTTCGAGTGATTATAGGTAACATGAAAAAGTGTTACATGCATATACTGTAGCATTTTTTTTCTCAGAATAGAAATCGCCATAAATCTTCTGCGATTCTATTTATACTCTAGCCCAGACGGGCAAATGACCATAAAACATTCGAGCTCTGATGTCTAGATGGCTTTAGAACGTACGACCCCTAACGTCTATTTTGTTAATTAGAGTTTTTTTATTTATTTATTTATTAAAAAATTATACTTATAACTAAATTATTAGTATAATAAAAGGAAGAGCTCTGGCATCGATGGCCTTATGCTCAAAGGGCAAAAAAATATTATTTAAATAGAGTTATAAAGGTTACATTGATTTAAAAATTTAATTAAGAGATTGATGTTGTTGTCTGTCATTGTAGTGTCGATCAATTGGAAAAAGTCTCTATTGCTGAGTATCGTTTTTTTTTTTTTTTTAATTTATTAACATGGGGACAATTTGAAAATAAATGCTTGCAACACTTCGCGTGGTGGTCATTTAAATAATATAGTGTTTCACACATAATGTCAACGTTCAAACTTTATAACAAAAAAGAAATATCATGAAAAAAATATTTTACATGTGCTTTATTTACGTTTACTTTTGAAAACGCAAAATGGATATGTTAAACTAAGTGTTTTTTAACCATAAATGTGATTTTTTATCGCATTTTTGTTTTTATTATTTTCAAAGAACAAAAAAATCTTTTTATTTAATTTTTATTTTTTTTTTTAAACTTCAACGATATCTCTGAAACTACGGGGCAAATTTAAAAACAATGTTAGCACGGCTTAAAGATAATATTGTTGCCAAGTTTCGGATTTCTTTTTTCAATTGAATTTGGTGAAGCGTTATCCAGTTATTTCAATATATGTAGTGAAAGTGCCTTAATTTTAGACATAACGGTATACAGTAGTTTTCCGATTTAACGAACCTAATTGTTGTCAGGCCTGTTCGTTAAAGTGAATTGTTCGTTATATCCAGTACTAAGTTAAAAATTAATAACGTCCTCTATTTTATTCAAAACTCAAAGTATACGTAGTATTTTTAATATATTATTAAAAGAAAACAAACATATTTTATTAATATACATTTAAGTAAAAGAAAAATTCATAAAGTAATTTAATACTTTCTCTTAATGGCTTCTTCTTGAAGCTCTCTCAAGAGCATTAAATTTGAGCTACTTATTTTGTTTTGTTAATCCCATTTAATAAAAATTAATAGTTAATAGAAAGAATATGACAATTGCGTTGCATGAGGAAGGAACCATTGAAAAAGTTAGTTTACCATTCTTGGGAACTCACCTTGCTTTAAAGCTCTTCTATTGCGATACCCAAAATTACTGGTTTTTAACTTTATCCGCTAAGAACAATCTATTTCTTTTACCTATTTTGATGTTTCTAACACAAATTACTTCACACACCTGACTCTGAAATGCTATTAAACAAATTCGTCAAAAGATGAAAATTAACGGTACATTTTTATTTACATTTTTTTTTAGTTATCTTTTTGGTAGCAATTATGTTTTATATTTAATTTTACATTTGTTCGTTATACCAAGTACAAAAAAAAAAAATTTTGTTCGTTATACAAGGTACTCAGTAGAAAAAATTTGGGTGTTCGTTAAATGCGATGTTCACTAAATCGAAGGTTCTTTAAATCGGAAAACTACTGTATTTCGAAAAGTCGAGAAAATAGAGAAAAATGGAGATATGATTTGAAATCAGCGACCTCAAATTAGAAAAATTTGCATTAAAGTTCCAGGCCGCACCAAAAAAGTTAAATTTTGTTCCCTTGTGTTATTCTTGTTCATAATATTTATAGCAGCAATGCAAAAATAATGCTCTATTTATGATTCGTTTAAAAAATAATTCAAAATTAGTGCATTATTTGACTTACAACTTACTAGTATGTATTTATTTTTTAAAATAAATATTATTAATTAATTTTTGAAATGCAAAAAACTAGTGATAAGGCAATAAGTTTGAATTTTCATTGATTTGGTTCAAGGTGGGAAAATTGTCAAAGTATTAGCTTTTTTAATGCATTTTTCTTAGGTGTGATCGTCACTAACCATATCTTAATTATTAATGAAGTCAGCCATTTTCATAAACTCACACAAAAATTTTAGCTTCACATCTATAAACTGTTATAATTATGGAAAATTTTCGTCATACAAAACAAAATTTAGTATTGGTTTTGGTAGATTAAAAGTTTAATACTTTATTAATCTAAAAACTTAAAGCCTACTTAAAGCCTAAATTTAAAATAAATTTACAGCAGTATACTTTCAGGCTGCCACAATATATGAGACCTATTTTAATTTACTTGCCCCCAAGTATTGAACATTCTCATATTATTGTAAAATTTATTATGGCAAATTAATCTTGTCATCTTGAAACACGCTGTGAATAATAATAAATTTGTGGTTTTGCTGATTAGAAGACTGCGGTTAAAGGGCATACTTTCAGGAGGTGATACAAACACGCACAAACACGAATATATATATATATATTTTTTAAATTTCCTTACAAAAAGTTTTTTCAACAAATCGTTGATTGCTACAAAGAACTTCTTTTTTTAACCACAATTTATTGAAATTTATTTAATACTTAAAATAACTTTGCGTACACTGAATTCTTCAAAGCAACACCTTATAAATAATAAAATGATACAAAATTGCTTTAGGCCTTAAATATTTTCCTTTTAATTTGAATTTGTTTCCTTTCTTATGCGATAAATTTAAAAAAAAATTTCGTATAATAAAAAGTAAAATTTTGAAAAAAAGTAAAATAAAAAGCATTGTCTACATTTACGAGTTTGTTATTTTGAATTGCAAAACACATACAAAAGCATAACTTTAGGGGCTTAGTAAAACATTTATCACTTTTTTCTTATAAAAAATATTTTTTTATTGTATTTTTTTGCTTTTGTTCAAATTTTACTCACAATGAATGAGAATTTTCAAACAATAAACGATTGATGGTGAATTTCTGAATACATGTGAACAAATTGCAATGGAATTGTTAATATTACAAAAGCAAATCATTACTAAATGGAATTGTGGAAATAAAATTAATACAGATGTGTATATTTATAAATTTGTAATAAAAAAAAAAGAGAACTGGGCAAGTTTTTTTTAATTTTAATGTTTTATTAAATATGTATCACTCAGTATGCAAACTAAGTCGAATATGTGTTGAAACTGAGTTAGTTCCATGTTAAATCTAATCGATATGGTGTTTAATATAATGTCGATACCAAGGGTGATTTTCTTATGTGATGGATGGAGCAAAGATTTTGCAATGTTTCCACTCGATTTTCATCGACAAATAAGAAAACATTTTAAAGTTTTGCCTACAATATTTGAATTGAAAGCAATACAACCGTAGCATATTTATTTTAATTGATTTCACTGGGGAACAGTCATTTTGCGGCATGAAACCTTTTTTTTTTTGCAAATTTTTACTAATTTAAAATCGCTGGTTTCAAATCTAAACTCCATTTTTCTCTATCAGCTCGACTTTTCGAGATTTTCATTAAAAACCATTTTTTAATGTGTATGTTGAACTTTTTATCAATTCAATTTTCTCAGTAAGTTGTGAACAAAATCAAAAGTTGTGCACCGAATGCAATGAAATAAAGCTCATTTCATTCGAAATATGTTTAAATAAATGTTTGTAGACCAAAATTTTGATTTTTGTCGCATTTTTTTTTTTTTAGTTGTTATTTTTTTATTTAAAACTTCAACGATATCTCTGAAACTACTGGGCAAATTTAAAGACAATATTGTTGCCGAGTTTCAGATTCGGGTATTTAACTGAATATGGAGAACCGTTTTCAACTTATTCCAATATATGTAGTGAAAGTGCCTTAATTTTGGACATAACGGTATATCCCGAAAAGTCTAGCTGATAGAGAAAAATGGAGAATAGATTCAGTGACCTCAAATTAGTAAAAATTTGCTATAAAGTTCCAGGCCGCAGGAAAAAGTTCAATATCATTCAATTGTGTTATTAATTAAAAAACAATCATGGATATATATGGACCCCCCCAAAACAAAATTTTGTATCTCGAGGAGCCGCAGAACAAAACGAACACAGAAAAAATTTTTTAGGCCAGTAAAAGAATTAATCAAAAATAAAATCAGTTTTTATAAAATATTTAATCAGGTGAATTAATTTTTTAATCAAGTGAATTAAACTTTTAATTGAAATATTGTCAATTAAACATTTTATACACTTGATTAAAAAGTTTAATTCACCTTATTAAATATTTAATTAAAACTGATTTTATTTTTGATTAATTCTTTTACTGGCCTAAAAAATTTTTTCTGTGTACTTTTTCGCATTTTTTTTAACAAATTGGTTTTTTGCTATTTTTGTAATATTTGGGTTGAAATCCTTAAGAAAAATCTAGTTAACATATATATTTTTTTTTTAACCAAGAAAATGGGTTCTAAAAAAATTGGTGCATAACAAAACGCACTTTTTTAATTTTTTCAAAACGTGCTTTTTTCATAGTTTTTGCCATTTCTTCGTGTAATTGTTTTAATAACATAACATTTCTTAATATTCTTAATTCATTCATTTTATTTTCGTTAACATTAACTGTTAAATAACAGAAGCTATTCTTAAAAACGCGTCGAAAAAGTGAAAATTTTCATTAAAACAAAAACAAAGTTTAAGAAATTAAGAAAAAATAAAACATGGAAGAATTACAAGAATCTGTAGAAAATTTAAATATTTTATGAAATTTTTTTTAAACAAAACGTACTTTTATCTTTTTTTTTTTTAAGCAAAACGTACTTTTTTCGATATAAAATTGGTTTAATATTAAACATCCTTGACATTAAATGTGTTGACTTACGGCAGTTTGATTCATCTTTTGGTAAGTAAAAAACTTGTTTCCATTTCCAGGTTCATGCAGTTTTTTCTGAAGTGATTTTTGGGAGCGGTTTATATAAAACCTATGGTTAATTCTGGACCTACCAGCATATAGCAGTAGCTATTAGAGAATTTATTGTCGCCAAGTTAAAAAAAAAAAATATATATATATATATGGACCAAATTATAAATCCCATTAAAAGCTTGTATTAGAGTCATGTGAAATTATGAATCGATTCTTACCATTTTCAATTGGCTTGATCCTTGTGGCGCTTAGAACCTATTAATCGAATTTCATAAAGTTCGCTTCAAAATTGCGATCTGTACTTTAGACAAATTGCATGGACGATCGGACATCGTTAGATCGGTTCGAAGTAAGTAAATCGGTATACCAAAAGATGGGTAAATAAAGAATCTAAAAGGATTAAGATTTTATTTATAGACAGTTCACAGAGTGTTTTAGAAGTATATGCTATAATTTAATGAATGTCACAAACATAAAGTTATAGAAAATACAACCAATACGACATAATAGAACACTTTGTGAATAGCCTTCAAGACCTTCAGGTCGTTATTGTGAAAAAGACCAGAATCTCTGGCAGGCATCGAACCCACAATCTTCGCACTGATAGACTTACTTACTAGCAACGAGCCTTCCGGGGTACCCAAGGTTTTATATTGAATTTTTTTTTAATAAAATGAAAAGTGAAAAGGAGTGAAATGGACTTTATAAATTATAAATTATAATATAAAAAAATAAATTCTCTTTTTCGACAAGTGTTCGATAGTTGTTCAAAAAAAAAAGTGTTGACTCAAAACATTTTGGATAAACAGAACAAAATTTGAATATCTGCCAATAAAAACGTAAGTTAATAGTCTTACTAAATGAAACAGTTGAGTAGAAATTACTACTGAATGTGATTTGCCATCAAATTGTATGATTTAAAGCGTGACATATCGCAACCCCACATGCCTTAAATCTCTTTCAAACTCTATTATCATCTTATTTCGTTATAGCTCGTGGTGAGCCTAAACTTGATCAATTATCGGCTTTCCGTTACTAGTTTCGAATACCCGTCGTTCTTAAGTTGTCGTCTACGCAGTCTTCCCATCTCGTTTGCAGCCGTCTAGTTCATCTGACGTTGTAGATTAACATTGAACTTTGCGGCCTGCTGACGTCCATACGTGCCATGGTCCTGCCCGTCCCAGGCGTTGCCCTTTTATAAATTTTACTATGTTCTCTCCTTTCCAAAGCTCGAGCAGTTCGTCATAGCTTCATTGGACATATCACTATTCGTATCGCGCATTGGTTGCTGATTGCTCGCTCCCAATAAAATATGGAGCTTTATTCATTATTCAGGGCATATAAAAATTGTTGGATGTAACAATCAGCTTTACACACTGAATGTTTTGATACAGTTATTTTTTAGTATTCTCCCTTACAAGCCTGCTTCGTAGTAAGGGAATGCCGTAGCACTTGAAATGTTATTTTTTTTTATAGAAGTTGTTGAAAGTTCTTTCATTTACTTGACTGCATTTCTGTATGTCTTATTGCGTAGAGCATAATTGTGCGCTTATTTTTTTTAATGTTCCTTTAGTGCTTCGCAAAATGATAAAAATTTTTATTGGGCTGTTATGGACCACGTTTCGCATCCATACATAGCAGTTGGTCTAATTAGACGGAAAATTTTCTTCTGGGCAAAATACGCTTTATTTATATTGGGGCCCACCTCCTTCGCTGACTTCTCAATATTACTCTTCCATGAACGTACATTCCTAGCCACAATTGCGATGTCTTTTGCGTAGGCAATAGTCAGACCAGATATTCTATGTTAGCAACCTGTTCTTAAATGTTCTTTAGATGCGTAATGTAGAATTAAGATAAATACAACCGATGAAACTGAGTCTCCTTGCTTTCGTCCACTATTTATATGAAAGGCGCCTGTTTGTATCTGTTGGATAACAACCTTGGCAGCGGTGTTTATTTATGTTGCTTAGGTTAGTTTGGTGAGCATTAATAATACTCCAAAATCAGAGAAGGCCCGCTGTATTACTTTCCTCTCAACGCTGTCAAAGGCTTGCTTGAATTGAATAAAGAGTATTTGAATGTCTGTGCTACACTCGTAACATTTATCGCATCTCTGGTTTAAAAAGAAAATTTGATCAGCTGTTGATCTACCTGGTCGAAACCCTACCTGATATTCCCCTGATACATTGGATGCAACCTCGATTTTTTTTTTTTTTAGTTTCCGAAGCTAATCCCGCGAAGCTTTATGCTTGTCAGCAGGAAAGAAACCAGAGTCTCAGACGGGAATCGAACCCGCAACCTCGGCGCTGATAGACTTGCTCGCTAACAGCTAGTCTACCGAGGCACTCAACAGTCCAGTAGCCCGTTTCTGTATATCTCACATCGTAAAACTCTTCGCATGAAACGTGTGAATTGCAACAAAAATAGTGTGAAATGAAACAAAAAATGGTTTTTCTCACACAAGTGTTTCTGTATCTTTTTTTTGCGAGAATTATCTGTCATTTAAATAATTTTCCAGCAATTATTGGAAGGATGCGAGAAAAAGTGTTTCTATAACAATATTTTGCGAAAAGTTTCTTTCAAGAACTGTCAAAATAAGTCACATTTGAAATTGGTGGCGAGAAAAACAAAATGTAGATATTTTGAATTTAAAATATGTTTATATACTATTTTTTTTAAATAAATAAAAAAATAGAAGGAATATAAATGATAAATGCATAATTTATATGATGAAAATAAACAAAAAACAATTGTTATATTTTGTTAGTATAAATTTTTGTTAGCCTTTTCTTGTTTTGGTTTTAATCAGTGCTGCCAGATAAATTTGTGTCAAAATCGTCAATTTCCTGAGAAAAAAATAAAAAATATCGTCTTTTTTGTTTTAAAAATCGTGCAATTTAAAATCAATTTTAAACAAATTTGTTTCGACTTTTATTAAAAAATAATCAAACAAAAACATAGTTAAAGTTCATGGGTATTTAAAAATTATTATTTAATAATTGAGATATAAATCTTTAATTTACATATTCCTATAATCTTTTTCTTTTTTACCTGAAATAGACTTAGTAGAATACCTTGTAGTTAAAATTAAAAAAATCGGTTCATAAATAAACGGGTTAAAGACCCAGTAAAATCTTCGCCTACAAAATAATATGTTAAGTAATCAGAAACACATAAAAGCACTACATACAATTCTACTGAAAAACTAATGAATTTTACAAGGGTTGTGCCAAAAAGAACAAATTCAAAAGTAAGTCATTTTTTTATCTTAATACATCCAGAAAAAAGTAGTTCTCGAAGTTCTTACGAGTGAAAGAAGCTATCCACTTTGAAAAAGTTTTTACTGGGAGACAAACAAATTTCTTTCTTGCCGGAATAATGGTTTTGGCACAAAAGTGTACATATAAGATAAGAATATCAAATATCAATCATATATTGTATATGTATATAAGAAGTATTAAATGTTCAAAATAAGCCAAGTCGGTCCATTACTTTCCCTCGAAATTTTGCTTTTGCCGATACATTTTTTAGGGAAGAAACAAACAATTTCGAGGACAATTTTCACAATAGGGATAAATATAAAAATTTAAGCAACCTTGTTTCTAAAGATATCTTTTTTTCTAATAAACAAACATATAAAAATATTTACAATTATCTTATTTCGAAGACTAAGGGGCTTATAGTGTAAAACGCAACGCCAACAATTTCATTAAAAGCAAAAATAAAATCAAAAATATTATTTTTTTTTTCAATTTTCAACGCCACAAAATAGAAGTGTTTGAAATTTAAAAATTCAAGAGGAATTTCTATAGAAAGTAACAACAAAATTATAAAATATTTTTGATTTTGTTTTTGCTTTCGTCACTTTTTTAGAAAAAATCATCAAAACGTCACTTTGTTAATATCGGAACAAAAAATCGTCAAGATGACGCTAACTCGTCAAATCTGGCAGCCCTGTTTTTATTATATTTATTTCTTTTGTTGACGTTTCGCTTTTATTTGACACTTAAGTACTGGAAATATTCCAGTATAAACAGAATTTGTTGTGTCTGTTTTCGCATTCAAATACAGAAACACTTTTATCTCATAAATCGAGAAACGATGGAATTTTTTGTTTCACACTTTATGTAAGAAATTTTACGATGCGAGAAATACAGAAACGAGCTACAGAGAGAATATTAGTATATTGTCCTTCAAATAACCCCAATTAAATTCCAGTCAATTGTCAACCCAGTGAAGTGGATGATTTATGCCTATAAGAAATCAAGTTTGGACGGTTTAACAATAAAATTGGACTGACTTTTCCTGAAAAATTACCTCAGCAAAAAAAAAAATAGTCGAAAACTGGACTTGCGGGATATGCAAGATCCGAGCCCACTGCGACGTTTGCATAAAAGAAATCATATTCAGTAACTAATAATATGAATTTATCCCAATTTTAGGTTTGAAAATGTGTTTTTTTGGTTTAAAAAAATCTTTTTTTACACTATGTCTCTTAAACCCTTTTTCACTTTATCAGTAACAATGTATTTTATTAATTATAAACTAAACGCTATTTAAAACTAAAAAAAGTCTTTTTACAAATTAATTTTTTTTTTTTTTTTTTTTTTTGAAGCATACTTTTACCATGAATATGACATAATATTATTGTTGCATATTTCAAGGGTTTCAGTTTCAAATTAAATTATTTTTATTTACTATTGTTGGGTGGCATCTGCTAAGAGCACATGTATTATCTATTTTATACAAAAAAAAAATTAATTTTGCTTAATTTATTTTGTTTTGTATGCATTGTCAGTTGTATAAAAAAAATAGTAATTATATTATATTCTGCTATCAAAACTTTTAACTTTCTACGTTTTACAGTGGATTGCAAATAAAATTAGAATGGTTTTCAAATCGTGTCTTCATTAAAAGGTTAAGCATTGAAATATTTCCATTTAGAATTTGCTATCGTTTTTAACTTAATTCCATATTCACGGGAAAAAGATATATTGTATATATACAGTACTGGGAACAAAAAGTCGATCTGATACATACGCCTTGCACAGCACTAGGGGCACAAAGTTGATCCGATATTAAACATATACACACGCACTTAAAATATATCTACTGAGTAAAGAAAAAAACACGCAATATGATTAGATTTATGAATAAAACCCAAAATTTGTTTCTTTTTAAGTGTGAACATAAATAAAAAAAAAAAAAAAAACACTCAGGTTCTTTTTTTGGGAAGCCCTGCTTTATAATAGCGTTTGTGCCTGCCTGTATAAATTGGTATTTTTTTTTTCTAATTAACTGAATGAAAATGGTTTTAGTTGTTGTGAATTCTACTTCATTGCAAAAGTGAACTCGAACAAACTTATTTTAAAATTATGGCACATAGTTTGAATAAATTAATTCACTTGCATTTGCACAATGGGTCGAAATTATGGAAAACGTGGATATTTTGCTAAATACGCGATTTTTAGTTAAAAAAAAGTTTATTTTAGTAACTAAAACATGATTTATGATAAAAATTCATTTGAGTTACAAAAACAATTTTAATCGGAAAAAATCTTCTTCGGTGATAAGAGCAGTTTTTGGTGAAAAAAATTTAATTTAAGAACTAGAAAAATTTAACGGGTTTTAGTGAAAAACTTTTTTTGTGAAAAAACCATTTTACACTAAGAGAATCTTTTTTTAAGTTGAAAATTGAATTTTTAAGGTGGCAAGTTCAGAAATTCACGGACTTCTTGAACCACCTTTTAGTATTACGTAAACAAAAATTTGATTACTGAAGACAATGCCTGCAATTTTAATTATTATTTTTAATAAGTACATATTGTGGTTATTTTATTTAACTTTTTTATGGTTTTTAATCCAAATTTTAATATTGAAATCAGGCTAAAGTTCATTGAAATTAATTTTCATTCAATTATTTTTATAAAGAAAGGAATTTTACAACATGAAATTAATTACAATTTATTGATAATTTTTTCATTCTTGACTGAGCTGGGAATCGAACCAAGCTTTTCACGGACAGGTTGCCCTTACGTTTCGATTGTAACCACACAATCTCTTCAGGGGGGTTTGCCGTTTAACACCCACCGCCATTGAAGACGGCTCACAGTCAATAGTCAAACATCAATCTTTAAACCAAATGGTATTTTAACCTTGGTAGATCGAAATTTTTTTGAATGATTATCATTTTTAATTGTCAAGAATTCTTCTTGAAGTCCAAAGTACATTTTTCTGTTTTCATGTTTTTGTTTACCTCTTTCAGCACAACAATATAAGTATTGTGGTTATTTGCTGAAAAATAATTTTTTGTTTTTGTTAAAAGAAATTAAAAAAAAAAGAATTATTAAGAAATAAGCGATTTTCTTATTCTGAAAAATATGAGAAATAACTTATTTTTTTTAAATAAGAACGCAGCACTAAAGAAAAATAATAGATTTTCTGTTATGCGTAAAAAATTGGTTTTTGGAGATAAAAGCAATTTTTTCAATTTTTTTTTTTAATTCTTATTAATCCCACTGTGCGTTATACTTATGAGAACTCTGAATATTGTAGTATAAGCGTGTAGTTTATAATGATTCCCAGCAAACACGAATCCAAGCCTTTGATATAAAATTATTTTATGAATTGATATCAAGCACAATTCTCAAACCTTTTATAACAGTTAAGCTTCGTTCACAATCAGAGAAACAATTTCATTTTTTCTTCTATCTTTTTTCTTCCTAAAATATTTCATATATTTTCCTTTCATTTTTAAAACAAAAATGAAACTTAAATTTTTTTAAAAATGTAATTAAAGTTGAGTCAACTAGAACTTTAGCAACTATTTGTATGAAATTGTTTCTGACGTTAACAATAATTTTATTTAGTTTTGAATAAAAATTTCAACAAAATGTTGTAAAAAGTAATAATAATTGCATAATATTGTTGTGGCTAAAATTTGCAAACGGGTTCTTAATGCAAAATGTGTGTGGTTGCAAAACAAAATGTTTTTTTTTGATTATGAACGAAGCTTTAGATTTTAACATTTGAATTAAAATTGATAATGATTTGAATGTTAACATTTGACAAACAATGTTGTGTCAATTTGTTATCGACTTTTTATCAAGTGTTATTCTCAAATTAAAAATGAACTTGGCAACACTAAAGCGAAAAAAGAATGTAAACATTTAAACATGGCGATAAAAGTCAAATTAAAGACAAGAAATTACATACAAATGTTTTGCTTGCAAAAGAATAAATACATATAAAATAAGAAAGCTATTAAGAAAAATACGGGAAAGTGAATTAATAATAAAAACCTCCTGGGCGCTAATTCTGGCAGTGTTGATCGAATGCTTTTTCAATTCAAAAGCAATTTTATTTCTTCTTCTTTAAGTCAATCGAGATTATTTTTTCAGTGTTGTGAAAACTCATCTAAATGCTTAACAACACTGGAAAATTAATTTCAATTCGTTCAGTAGCGACTGAAAAAATTAGAAATAAAATTGCTTTCGGATCGAAAAAGTATTCGATCACGACTGCCAGAATTAGCCTTCTGGTAAAAAGAGGAAGTTTTTGTGTTACCAAGAATTAATTAAAGGACGGAGAGAACGCTATTTTATCTTTCAACAGCAGCGATGGTGACGAATGTTTAGCTGACAGTTTATTTTAGTAAATGATGAATATAAGTTGAGAAAGAAAAAATTAAAAAATAATATGAACTTACAAAACAGAAATGGGTTTTCATTTATCTTCCACATTGCATTACAATCTACATTTGAAAAAATATAGGAATAGATTTTGAAAACAATTTCAATTTAAAATCAAACCTCCGTGTTTATTGGGTTGTTATTCTCAATATTGTAGTATGAGTGCGTAGGCTGTTTTTGCATACAAATAAATTTATGTTGATATATGCATGTGTGTGCGTGTCTGGTCCAGAATACAATTTGTATGCTAAAATATGACAGTGACATTGAACTGTGGCTGCCTTTTTTATATTGTTTAATCATAAAAGAATGAAACTAATGGAAAATGTGAATAGCGATTGAAATTTTATTAATAAAAACCAAAAAATTTCAATATTTATTTTTTTTTTTAACTGTTTGACAGAAGCAATTTAAGCTGGACGAAAAATGAACGTTAGAATTTTTTAAAATTTAATAAACGGTTAACTTATTTATGCATATTTGTACGTTAACTTTATAAACAAGATTTTCTAGAAAAAAAAATTGTTTAAAAATGTTCTTAAAGAATCCGGTTTTTTATATATATTTCCTCTTCTCACGCTGCTAAACTCAAAGTTGAGAAACTTGTTAAAATTATTTGCCAAAGTAAATTTCTAGTCCAGATTTTATTATTGGAAATTTAGCAAAATATGTTAGTAAGGGAGCTACTTTAGAATTTTAAAAAGTTTTTTTTTCTGCAAATCTTAACATTAATTCGGGTTTGAATTCGTACTTAAAATAATCCGGAAATGAGATTGATTTAGGTAAAACTAAGATTGAATCAAACTCAAAATTAATCAAGTCAAGTATAAAGTTGTTTCAATCCCGAATTCGTACTTGAAATAAATCAAAAGTGAAATTAGAAGGAGAATTTTATTATGATTGGTAAACTTACTCGTTTTACAGCCAGGGCTGCCAGGTATTTTTTTCCTTGTCCCCAAAAAATAAAAAATAAATAACCATAAATTCCCAAATTAAAAAACAAAAAATTAAAAAGTAAATATTTCTTATTTATGTTTTTTTCCTGACCAAATTTAATATTTTTTTAAAAATAATAAGAAAAATTATAAAAAGAAATCCCTAAAAATCCCCAAATAAAAATATTTAGTAAAAAAGATTATTTTATTTTGTTTGTAGTAACTGGTTTCGGGATTTTATTTTAAATTCTTTTTGTGCGATTTTAGGGAGGAATTACAAGCAGAACAATATGCTGTTTTAGAAGACGAATGAGCCGGATGAGACGAATGAGCCAATTTAGAAGATTTTGGAGCTTGTTCAATCGGTTTAAGCCGTTCTTAAAATCAACAATCAAAATACATATATCCCTCAATTATTTAATACTTCGATGCAGCCTTTTTCCCAAACTATATTATATTGTCTTTCATATTTACTTATTTTTGGAAAAGACATATTTCTTTAAAAATTGTCTTTAAAAAATCAAGAACTGTATGTGTTGTCAACGGTTTTAGATTCTTGTTTTTAAATTCTTCTTTTTTAAAACACTCACTCAAGAACAAAAACACAAGTTTATTAAGTACCTTTAACACACTCAACAAAAATGGTTGTCTTAATTAGGACCCTTTACACCGTATTCGTTGTTGATAAGAGTAAGATAAAAGCTTTGCTACTTTTTTATATTATATATATGAAACAAAGAAAAAAAGCGTAAATATAAAAAAAGGTTTAATACGAAAATTTTTAAAAACCCCAAAAAAATCCCCTGGATTTTTTTTAAATCCCCAAAAAAAAAAAAAAAATCCCCAATCCCCAAATGACTTTCTTTGTCCTTTTTGCTCGCATGAAATCCCCAAGTCTGAAAGCCCTGTTTACACCATACAGAATTTTAATTATAAAACACCAGCATCATTTCCGATATGGTTCTTACTTTTAAAACTTATTCAACTGAAAATATAAACTAAATTTTTTTTTTTTAAGTTTTTGGCGAACTATTTAATTTATAATGCCAGGGTATCACACAATTTTTTGGAGCTTCAACCACAAAACATCGTTCGACCTAAACCTTCGTATAGGAAGGCGAGAGCTTCCAGAATCCGCTCCAGAGTATTTTGGTCTCCATCAGTAAACGTCTGAGTTATACGACGCCGAACCACTAACCAATGCGGGGTGACAACGCAAATCGCACGAAAAGCAGACAAACAAGAACGACCTGTTTGTCCTTAAGAAATAATGACGATAAGCGCGAGCTGCTTCTCCACTCAGAGCAGTTTTACGAGTGTTACTTTTTATAATAATGTGTTTTCGTCTTGTTCGTCACAACAAGCAAATCGCTTTTTAGTGTCTGCAACAAACTTCGATAAGTTAAATAAGATTAAAACGCTCACTTTGTCTGTGTTCATACGGCTCTTTTCTTATTGAAAAGATTGCTACTTTATAGGCGAGAGGGGCGAGGGGAAAAGAAACGAGTACACAAATGCCTGTACTGTCTTTACGTTTTGCTTTTTCATTCGTTGTTTAATTTTGTTATTGTTTTCAATATCAAAAAAGGACACATGCAAACGCACGACTATACAAAATAAAAATATGGCGTAAACATGACATGAATATTTTGAACGCCAATTCATGTTCAAAGAAGAAAAAGGAAGAATCTTTTCAATAAGAAAAGAGCCGTATGAACTCAGACTTTGTAATTTTACTCTCAGAGTGGCACTACCAGCGAAAAGCTAAATCTTTTTTTACGTGGTTTAAGAATTTTAAACCTTTTTTAAGAAATTCCTGGATTGATTTTCGAAAGTATTCCCATTTAGGATTGTTTTAAGTACGTTTTAGTGTTACTAGTACTTGAATTTTTGAGTAGGACTCGTACTTAAAGTAAGTATATTGGCAACGCCAATATATGTATGTTTGATGTATCTATCAATCGGTAATGCTTTTGAAAACTTTGCAATTTAAAATCAGCTAAAAGATCGATTTTTAGCAGAACATATTTTTTTTGAAAAAGTCGAAAAAATCGGTTTAGAAACAAAAGGATTATGATCAAAATATTATAATTGTTTTTATTTGAAAAATACGCATTTTCGGGAAATATAAATCTTTCTAAGTCCAAATTTATGGCCCAGGTAAGCGGCAGATAAAATAAAAAGAAAATTTCAAATTCAATTAATACTTATGACGCAAGGAAAATGTCGTCAATATTTTAATTCAAGATCTGCTCCAACAGCCTTCATCATAAGAAATCTAGTCAGTCATCGTGAGGAAGAGCGTTAAGTGAACGACCGTTATGGAAAAGGTATTCATCGAAATATTCGCGTTAAATGCAATGTGGAAGCTGGTCAAGTCTTGAAAATGATCAATATGTCTTAACTCGTCGTTGTTACGGCCAATTGGGCATTTCCAGAACAACATTGCAGAGAATTTTAAAATCGGATCTTTAGATGCATCCATAAAAAATACATAATTGTAAAGACACAATTTTAAAAATAAAATTCTAAATATGTTTAACGCACATACTTCCAAAAATAATTGCTTAACGTCTGTCCTCTAGTAATAAAGAATCATTAAATCAGAACAATTTTCTTGAATCGCTGGAATTTAAAAAAAAACTTTTAACAATTTCAAGAATATTTCAATTTAATTTTTTCTTAAACACTTAACCAACAATAATTTATGCGTAATCAATAATTTGTTTTATTTTAATCAACATTATAGCATTTCGTTAAAATAAAATCATTTAAACATTAGATGAAGCAAAAAATAATAAACGCCTTCTCAACTTTTTTACAAATGCCAATAACTTGTCATGACCAAATACGTTTAAAAGTTTCTTGTTTTTTTCCACACTGGCACATGGTTTCTTAGTAACGTTAAGTGGCTGACAGTCAGCTACAAAGACGGACACAGTTTTTGTTTATTGAATTTAAATTCAAACTTGAAATACGAACTCAAGTTAGAAGAAAATTGTGGGCGTAGGGGACAGTTAGACAACAAAATCAAATATGATTAAAAAAGAAAACAGAAGTATTGAAACAAAATATAAAAGATTTGTATTTCAAATTCAAATTGTTACTATTTGCAGAAAATGTTGAATAAATTGACTGTAGTAGATTAAAGTTATTCAAAAAACATCGCTCATTTGCTGCAACGTCGTCATAACTCAAAAATAATACATTTCGAAATAAACGTGTTTATAGTTTTGGATTTGCTCGCACGACACATTATCTTTAAATGGGGAGAGTATAAAATATATAAAGATGAATTTCATACACAATACATAGAAGAGCATAGCGAACAATTCTGCATCACTAACTTTAAAATGCAATTTTTTGAGTGATGACGACGTTGCAGCAAACGACCAATACAGTGAGGTGCACAAATGAGTACATGTTTGTAAATTGTGCACCTTTTATTCCACAAAAAATTTAAATAGTAAAGCAAATCCAATTTTTCTTTCTTAATTAATTTTTTGTTTTATGAATTAACAAAATAGTTTAATAATCAAAAATAACAGTATTAAATTCTTAGAGAAAAACAAGATAAGCCAATACATCTTGCATGGAGAATTTGAACAACAATTTTAGAGTTTACCGTTATATTTCAACGTGCTTGCTTCGTTTATGAAAAATATAAGTTAAATGTTGTTATAATATCGTGCGGTAAACAGCTTGTGAAAAAATAACCAAAAAACAAATCAAATTATAAAAAATAATGAGAAAACTATCAAGGGCCATTGAGGACAATATTCTAGACATGACAAGGAGTGGCTGTTCTACGCGAACATCTATAGCTAAAAACCTTAAAGTGAGTCAATCGGTCGTAATAAGAGTCCAAAAACGGCGTTCTATTGTTCCCAAGCCACAAAAAAGAGGTCGTAAAAAAAGGTCGTCTCATGATAAATCAAATCAAAAAAGACAAGAATTTAACACCAAAAGATGCTTCTATAGCAATAAATAAACTTGTTAGTCGATGGACGTTCTTTTTTGAAGTTGCTTTTGCGTTCACATTTTGCGATTTTTATCGAAGCAACTTTTTCTGTGTTCGTCAAGTAAGAGAACAATGAGAGAACGAATTAGGGAACAAAAAAAAATCCAAGAGTGCATTTTCTTGTGTACTCCTTGAAATATACATACATCGCAGAGACCAAAATGGCATAATGTAAAAGGGCACTTATAGGTCAATGAAGTTTCAAAACACTTAATCAACAACTCTTTAGGTTAAAATTGTTTTAGAAAGTGTTTCGAAATATCTTCTACGTGATGAATGAAACATACCTATTTATTAGCCCATTAAGAGGAAATGTTTTACTACATTTGATTGGCTCTTTCTTCTTTTAACCTTAATAATCTGAAATTATTCACGAAATTCGTTGCACAATATTTGAGTTTGTTGGTGAAAGGAAAAAAAAAGAATGGAGCCGTGTACTTTGTTTCACGTACATGCGGTTTTTGTGAGTTTGTTGTTTAGAGGAAGAAAAACAAATAGGTGAACTTTTCACAATATGCTGCAAGACAAAAGTTTCACTGTATGGACAACACTTATGCAAATTTTAAAGTGAATTGAAGAAAGTTTCTGCAGCATATGATTCATAAAATGGGTAAGGAGCAAGTGAAGCTTGTATAGGTTTGCCTACACGTTTTGTGCATTAATAATTTCAAGAATGTTTTCTCTTAGTGTAGTGTAGTTATTGAGCAGAACTGAGGTCAAATTATCGCATTTGATATCGATTAAAGTTCCTATTTCAATTGTATTGTAATTTCGATCGATACCGATTATTGTAATTTTGCACCTGGATTTTAAAAATAATTTATTCGATCGTCTCAAAAAAGTATCGAGGGATATAGTTCATACCATCAACAACCTTTATTTTTCGATTAAGAAATTTAAGCTATGACGCTGCCATTTGCTTATGATTGCCGTCTCTAAAAATAGTCGTCAACTATTAAAACTTGATAATTTCCTAAATTTTTTTTATTCGACAAAAGTTTTCATTTTATCAGGACAATAACCAAACTAAACCATATTCTTTCTACTATAAAATCTTTATCGTTTTAATAAAAAATTGTTTCTGACACTATTTTCTGCAAAGTTTAAATTTATTGAAAATCACAAGGTTATGGGAAAAACACTATAAATTTTTTATCACAAACAAAAAAAAAAACTCTTTTACAATAGCCAACAGTAAAAACTAAAGAAACTATTGTTTAAAATCAATAAACAAAAAGGTACTTTTAAAAGAAAACTAAAATAAAGAAAGATAGGAAAAATTTGTCATAAAGTCATTGTTAGTATGAATTTAGTTCTAAAATCTATTCTTTCGAAATTTAATTTCGCAAAGAGATATTTGCAGTTTTAGCTCTAAGTTGTCCTATAAGAATTTTTAGTAAAATAATGTCATTAATAACTATAGTTCCAGCAAGATTGTTATGACAAAAAAACATGCCGTCTAGATTAGCCATCCCTTTGTTAAAACCACAAACAATTTCTTGGGCATACATGAATTTGGATAGTAAAGGTTGTTGTCGGTGTTTTGTTCCTGTTAAAACAGCGTTGTTAAAACAATTGTTTGGGCAACGATATCTAACATCTCTGCAGTATTGCCATATAAATAAACGCCATATTGATTCCCATTGTTGTCTTTTCGTGCCATACGTTTTCCCCACATTGAAGAACATAAGCAATCGTGCGTCGCTAATTCTGCCAATGTTTTGTTCTTGAGCAAACACTGGACGGTGTTAACGGTAGTCGTTGAATTAAAATAATGTGAAGCAGGTTTAATGACATAAGGTTAGAAACGCAGTCGGTAAAGGTTCAGGTTTATAATTGAATTTTAAGATAAGGTTTAGCCACAACGATGGGCTGTTTCCATTTTATGAGGCACTCTATGCATAGCCTCCTTAATTCCCTTTGTGTTTAGTTTTTATAACATCCATTTAATTTGAGTGCTATGCAACCTTCTACATTTTCGAAATAATGGTATATCTCAAAAGCAATAGCTAACCTAAAAAAAAAAAAACGGTTAGCACAAATGTATTCAGCGTACTTCAATTCGGTTAGCCCGCCAGGTGTCCCGCTTGATAGTTTTATCAGCTAGAACAGTGTAATAAATCCAAGATGATTCCTTTGTGAGACATTATCTATGACATTTTCTAGTCTATGTTTTCGCTCGACTGTGCTATGTTTTCTTCTAAGCAGTGTTCGAAAATAAGCAGTATTTAGCGTTCGGCTCACACACCCAAGAACGATATCTATTTTTTAGTGATTGTGTAAGCGAACACAACCCTTATTACCGTTCATTACTATTTTCAAGAAAGAGCCCAACATTATATAGTGTTCTGTTCTTTGTTCAAAAACAGAACTATTGTAGTGGTACTGAAGACAAACTTTATATTTTAATGTGCTACAATGTTTCTTTTGTTACATTAATAAACAAATGAACAAACAAAAAATTTAAGCAACAACCGCAGCCCAAACAGCTTGTGTGTGCATTGTGTTTTGGTTGTGTAAATTAATTTAATTAATTTAAAATTTTTTTTTGCTGAGTTTTTGTTTTTTTTTTTTCGTTTGTGTATTTTGTTTTTGTAAAAAATGTTTCGTTATTTTTTTTTAACCAGCTAAACTGAAACAAACAATACAACTGAGCTGAACCGAACACAATGAGGTTTGTGGTTTTTTTTTTAAAAAACCCGAACGGAATTAAATGTTCTCATCTTTTTGTTGAGTTGTTTAAGAACAGTATTATTTTTGTGCTCGAAGATGACAAACAGGGAAACGTTATTTTTTTAATGATTAACTCCACAAATACTATAAGCGTTTGTGTTTCCAAAAATCTACCGAACCGAACACTAAAGCCCTTATGACACTACATTTTTTATTCATTAATTGATATAGAATTGATAGAAAGAAACAGTAAATGTTAGAAAGAGCAAACTATAAAAAATGTTAACAAAGTTTTTTAGTTTTTTTTCTCTTGTTATGGTTTTGTTTCAGGGATGGCGTTGAGAATTTTTAAAATTGTACAACAACCTTTAAAAATTGTACTTTTTTGCCCTAATTGTACTAAAAGATTTTTTTTAGTTGAAATTAATTTTATTTATGTTCATAAAAAACACCAAAAAAAAAGGTATTATAAATCTTAGTTTAAAAAGTATCAACAAAAAAGTACAATTGAAACAACTTAGCCATCCCTGTTTTGTTTAATTTATTAAATGTTGCCAACTTTTTGTTTATGAGAAACCTAAAAACAAAAAGCGGTAAATCGCTGAATTTGCCTATAAACCGCGGATTCAGCAACACTTTTAATATTTCAAGCTTGAAATGTCAATTTTAAGTTAAACAATTTTACATTTTTTTTGACGTAACTTAATTTTTTATCGATAACTTTAGTAAAATTTTTGACGGTTTGTCATTTACCTTAATACAGCTTAACTCTTTGCACTTGGTAAATTTTTGTATTACATTATATTTGTACTGTTCACCAAAACTTGAACAATGCATTAAAAATGTAGTGTCATAAGGGCTTAAGGAGCGATATTTAATGTTTATTTTCGAACACTGCTTCTAAGCCAAATTTTATGGTTTATAATACATCTATTTTCACCACTAGTTTTGAAATTAAAAGTTTCTCAAAAAGTTTTAATGTTCTTAGATAAAAATATTTTTGATTTGCAACACTTGAGTTACTTTCAAAAATGATTTACTTCTGATTTCAGTTTTCTTTTCTTCTCAATTCCATGTTTTGAGTTAAGTTCACAAATTTTTTTTTGTTTTGCATTTGATACTCAATATTTTCATATGATGAACTTTGGTTTGTGAAAAGTCGAAAAAAAGTTTTATAGCAAAAAAAGAACAAGTGAAATAGAATTCAATACAAAGTCATTAAAAAATTTAACAATGAATGTGAGTCGATACTTAAAACGAAACAAACGTTTTACTTTTTGAATGAAATTTTGAAAATAATTAAGTTCACATAGTAAAAACGATAAAAAAAAATCAATTAAATTTTACTTAGAAAAAAACTAAGTTTAAACACTCCTGGAGCCTTATTCTGGCAGTCGTGATCGAGAACTTTCTCGATTCGAAAGCAATTTTATTTCTAATTCTTTCAGTCGATACTGAACGAATCGAAATTATTTTTTTCAGTATTGTTTAACTCAAATTAATGCTTTACAACACTGAAAAAATAATTCCGATTCGTTCAGTATTGACTGTAATAATTAGATATTAGATTGCTTTCGAATTGAGAAAGTTCTCGATCACGACTGCCAGAATCAGGCCCCTGGATTGATTTAAAAAGACGCAAGGAAAAAATATATAAATGTATATATTTTATTTAGCTGTATATGTATGTATAATGTATACAGTTATTGCTGCTGTTAGTTAAAACTTAGATGTTTTAAATGATACTATTCGAAAAGGTATTCTTTGAATACCAGTATTTGAAGAAGATGCATTCAATTGTTTTGGGGCTAGATTATATCGCACTTGAACGCTTTTAAAGGGTGGTTAAATTGTAAGGGCTGATGTTGAATGTGAACCACACCTAAACGCCAAGTTTTTTTCCGAATTTTATTTGACATTTCTCTATTTCAGACTTACTCAATTTGAACCATGGAGAGATACACAATCCAACAACGTGTTAAAGTTATCCAGACTTATTATGAAAATGGATGATCAATTTTCGAAGAAAATGATCTTCAGTGATGAGGGACTTTTTCACCTCAGTGGATTCGTCAATAAGCAGAATTGCCGCATTTGGGCGAATGATAATCCAAGATTGAGTGTCGACAAACCAATGCACCCACAAAGAGTGACTGTTTGGTGCGGTTTATGGGCTGGCGGCATCATCGGGCCGTATTTTTTCCAAAATGAGGCCGGTCAGGCAGTTACTGTGAATGGTGTTCGCTATCGTGAGATGATAACGAACTTTTTATGGCCCGAATTGGAAGATATGGATGTGGACGATATGTGGTTTCAGCAGGACGGTGCCACTTGCCACACAGCTAACGAAACAATGGCTCTTTTGCGCAACAAATTCAATGGCCGTATTATCTCACGTAATGGCGATGTCAATTGGCCGCCAAGATCATGTGATTTGACACCGTTGGACTTTTTTCTTTGGGGTTATTTGAAAGAAAAGGTGTACGTCGATAAGCCAGCAACAATTCAAGAGCTAAAGGATGAGATAATTCGGCACATTAACGGCATAGAACCTCCATTATGCCTCAGGGTCATCGAAAATTTGGACCATCGGATGGAGGTGTGCCGCCGTGGTCGCGGCGCCCATTTGGCAGATATTTTGTTCCATACATAATTGAGTAATACCAATATATCATAATAAAATAAAATTACAATAATTTCCTAAATAGTTTGTGTTTTATTCAAAATCAACATCGGCCCTTGAAATTTAACCACCCTTTACATGTTTCACATTATGTGAAAAACATTTGAGAGCATTGGAGGACCAATATATGGATCTTTTTATATTTAAAATTTTGGAAACACAAATCGATTTATAAGCGCTTGCAAAATGTTATACTTTCAAACGATTTCACTCTTCAACAGGAAAAAGGTTAGCCATCTAGAAGATAGCTTACTTGAGTTCTTCAGTGATACCCACACCCAGAAAAAAACATTTTTCAATATGGTCACCTACAACAAAACAATTTTTAAGCATATTATGGTAAATTTAACCATATTATTGTCACCAGCAACCATATTATGGTTAAATTAGTCCTCCATTAAGAAGCCACAATCATATTATTGGGGCCTCCATGGGATGGATAAGTATAACTAAAATATGTTTAACACTTACATATAATAGCGTGGCTGTTTTTTCAACCATAGCATGTTGCTCTTAGAAAAGAGGAATATACTATTGTTAATTTAAAAACAAATTATTTTCATATATAACCATAACATTTAGGTTGCGGCTTAGTGATGGAGCACTAATTTAACTATAACATGGTTGCCGGTGACAATAATATGGTTAAATTAACCATATGTTTTAAAAAAACTTTCGTTAAAAATAGTTTGGTTGGAGGTAACCATATTGAAAAGGGTATTTTTCTCTGTGCGCAGTGCCAATGCCCATCTTACAAGGCAGTTTCTCAATAGAGTTCATTGAGTTCGGTGCAGTTCATTAGTGTTCGTTTGTTTCAGTTGTGCTTAGCGCCCTTTTGGCTGGTAAAAAAGCCAAACAAAAGGCCAGCAAAAAAATTTTACCCAAACAAACCACATACACAAGCTGTTCGTGCTGTGGTCTTTGCTAAAATTTTTGTTTGTTCAATTCTTTATCAATTAAAAAAAAGTAACATTATAGAACATTAAAATTAAAATCGTTCTGGTTTTTTTTTAACGAAGAACAGAACACTATATAAAGTTCGGCTTTTTCTAGAAAATAGTTACGAACGGCATAACCCAGCGGGAAAACTCAGAAGACCTTCTTACTTTAGGCCTTTTTAAAGGCCTGCTTAAAAGATTTTTTGATTCAATTACTATTGTTATCTAACTGCTAAAGAAGGCCTCATAGAAGGCCTCGGCCTTTTCGTATAAAAGATAAGATACACCTTCCACACTCACTTCTATGAGAAGGGAGTAACATTTTTTGTATTGTTTTTTGCACAAGCAAAAGCAAAATCAATTTTTTTTTGGTCCCGTTACCCTTCTTATGTACCTGCTAAAGAAGCGAGAGCGGAAGGCCTTCTCCGCAATGACAACGTGTGTAAAAAAGATATGAGTATGGAATGGAGCAAGAAGGCCTTGTACATCCAAAAGAAGGGGTACAGAGGCCTTCTCGAAGGCCTTCCCACTCCTTCTTTTTCCCGCTGGGAAAGGGTTGTGTTCGTACACACAAACAATGAAAAAATAGATATCGTTCCTGGGTGTGAGAGCCGAACTTGAAATAATTTTCTGTTTATTTTCGAACACTGAGCGGAAGTGCCTTAATTTTGGACATAACGATATTTCTCGAAAAGATAGAAAAGCTGATAGAAAAAAACTAAGTGCAGATTTGGATTCAGCGTCCCAAATTACCTTAAGAACAACATTAAGTTCTTAATTAACAATAACCTTGTAAACAGCCCACATCTTAAATATTTTCTTACTCTCTGTGGAGGGTATCAAAGATTCGGCACAGACGAATATAGCACCCATACTTTTTTCTGGGAGATCCCTAATTCTTCATATATCTCACATACAGTCCATTAACAAAATGTTTTAACTTTTTCTTTTAGAAAGTTAAGGATTTTTATTAACGAATGTCATACTTTTTTTACAACTTTGTCTTTAGCTAAATAAAACTATTTATAATAATTTAACTGAAAAACCAAACATTCAATTTGCACAAAATCGCCAGATAGAATTAGATTTTTCCTGTTGTAAAAGTCCTTTAACTTGGTCTATTAAACACAGTTTGGTTTGTCTTTTAAGTAATTATTTACTATCAAAAACTAGTATTCAATCTAAAAATCAATTGTGTAAATATCTTTAGCAAAAACTATTTAACTTTTTTCTTTCTCTTTTCTGCTTAACACAATTCTCTTTTTGTTCTCTTCCACAAATATCAAAAGGATATTAAAAGAAAAAAGTACATGTGTGTAAGTTAATATTTATAAATGAAATAACTCGTCTTTGCCCAGCAGCTTTAAAAATAAATTCTTGTATTTCTATGAAAAAATTTATTATTGTTGTTATCGTAAGTATTCGTGGTTGTAGAAATATGAGTATTTAAAAGTTGCATGTGTGTTAGTTTATGTGTCTTATCCTTTTTTATTTTTCTTCTTGCTGTTTTAGTTCAACATTTCCCATCTATTATTAATTTTTGTTTGTCATTTTGCCATTTTGATATTTTACTGTAATGTGTATGTGTGTATTCGTGTGTGTCCGAATCAGCACCCATTTAGTTATTACTGGCAGGGATGGAAGCATGTGTAGATTTGTTAATAAAAGTGTGTTTGTAGATCGAAATTGTAAAACGTGTAGATGTAAAGATTTACTTAACTTGAATTTTATTATAAAAGTACACGGAAAAAATTCAAGTTTTTAAGGATATGAAAACATGTTAAAATTGTTTAGTAATAATCAATATAATTAAAAAATTAATCAAACTTTTTTTTTTATTATTTACCTGATTTGTAAAAATAACATTTCTTAAATGCGTTAAGAAATAAATGGCGTATGGGAATTTGTATTGTTTTTGTTTTAACGAGAATAATTCGTCATCAAACTAACGTATGTCAACATACTGGTGACGAGATTGCCTACTCTGCCCCGCTACAAGCAAACATAGTCACTATTTGGTGGGCTAAACGAGTCCGGACGACTTTTAATACCCTTCACCGAGGATAAAAGGGTATATATAAGTTTGCCATTCCGTTTGTAAATTCTACAATACTGATCTTAGGGCCTATAAAGTACATACATTCCGGGTCCTTATAAGTAGCGAAGTTTATTTATGTATGTTGAAATGGGGTTTCCAAAGGCCCTTGATATGATGGGGAGAAGGTTTTTATATATTTATGTCACATATACTCCGGATTTTTTTGCTATTGAAATTCAGCCAGAACGTTCCGTAAATAGCTTAGATATGAGGCAATAAACCACGACTGCCTCTAATTTTTTTTATAAAATTTGATGTTATTGTTGTTTTTTAATCCCATCACCGAAAGTAACAGTAAAAATGCGATAGTGGGGGAGTGATCTAGTGAAGGGTATTAAAGATTCGGCATAGCCGAATATAACTTGTTTTTTTAAGAAGTGCGGAAGCCGAGACTTAAATCCAATAATTAAGTTTCGTAGAATTTTAAAATTTAAAGATAGTTAAATATAAAAATGTGTTTGTTTTTGTGTTTGCCTCTAGTTAGGAACAGCACTCAGGGATGACGACTACTTGTGCATTGCATTGTGCTGGAACTAGGCAAAAAGGTAACGGACAGGAGGACAGGGAAAGTATTTAGTAATTGTGGACATTCGATTTGAATTTGTTCATGTTGAAATTGAGAGCGAAGACTTCCGTGGAAGGTCATTCCACATACGAACAGTCCGGCCGAAGAAAAAATTTTCCCTGTAATGCGTTGTACGATGCACCGGCGTCTCAACCACAAAAGGATGGGCTTTAGGCAAAACACGTATTACGAAAAATATACGAGTTTCGGGGACCAATACCCATGTTCTGTAACTTTAGTTACTGGCGTACAAATGGTCAAGAACAATATTGACTTATGGTCCCTACAGGTAGGCACAAATCTTATTTGGACACGTGCATAATATCAAAATGCATTATTCAGCCTAAATACATATGTATGCAGGGAACAGGTAAATTTTTAGGCATGGTAGCATAAGCCTATATATTGCAAAATAAGCATAATACCTGGATTAGTCTACGACTGAAAGTTGGCGCAACAATTACTGAAACCATTAAACAATTTAAGTACTGAAAACATGGCGTTGAACAATTTAAAATTATTTTAACTGTTTAGAAAGTCAACCACACCAAAGTTTTTCACGGAAGCTGCTTTAGAAGAACTTGATAGCTTATACGGAAATATTGAGAGCAGCGAAATTATAAAAAATAAATTTTATCTGATATATGCAAATATTAAGGCATGGGGTGAAATCTAATCGAACCATTCAGAACTTCAACTCCATTAAAGGATAAGGAAAAGATCAGAAAGAAGCAAATACAGGATGCTTTTTTTAAACAAGTTGGACTAAAAGTAGACTGACACAAGCACGGATACGGTAACTCAAACGATGGAAACACTTCTGGGAGATTTTTTGAAAATGATGAGGCAGTAACTAGAATCACTGGAATTGACAATCAAATCGTGAAAAGATTGGGAACGATCTTGGATGTTGTAAACTGCAAAGAAAATAACAATTCTACAAAATATGGAGAATATGCGTCGAAAACTGCATCTCTTTTAGCAGAAATGTATCCACAGAAGAAGTTGACCCTGACCGTCCATAAAATATTGGCGCATGGCCAAGATATAATTGAGTACCAGTCTTTGCCAATTGGAGAGCTTTCTGAAGAAGCACAGGAGTCTCTTAACAAATTTTATAAAAAATATAGATTGCAGAACACATTCAAAGCATCAAGGGTAAGGCAAAATGAGGACCTCTTTAACATGTTGGCAGCATCTTCCGATCCACTTATTTCTTCCCTGCGAAGTCACGAATAGAGTAAGAAAATAATTATAGTTTAGAAATGGTTAGTCTTTTAGATATACCTTCTCTTACGAACTGTGATGAATATTTTACAGAAAATTGAAAAAATAAATTTAAAAAAAAAAACATAAAACCCTAAAGAAAAAAAATAAAAACAATCTAAAAATGTAAAAATTATTTTTTTTAGTTACCATAAAATTGATTTTTCTACTAATTTTAACTTTGATAACCCATAAGTAGGCCCCTACAAAGCGTAGCACCCTTTCCATTTCATAGGCTGAGCAAATCTGTCATATGCTGTTTAAACTGTTCAATTATCTTATTCGGTTCAAAAGATATGATTTTTGCAACGAAAAAACTCAAATGGCGCCACTGTGCGGCGGCGAAAATACAAACGTTGGCTATACTAAATAATGTAAAGTGCGACTTTAATGTTTGTTGTTTACAAACCAGTTTTGAAAACATTCGTATATCTATATATAAATCGGCTAAGGCAAAACAGTTAAGAACACTTTCCTCCTCTGTATGTTAACCGATTTGAACAAAATATACACCATTTGAAAGGTATTTACTCACAGAAGTGCACAATATATATTTTATTCAAATCTGTTCAATAAATTTGCTACTAACACATATGCAGAACACATAAATAAAAAATTTGTTTTTTTCAATTATCAAATAATAAAAAATAGGGTGGACGATTTTTCGACATTTTTCAGAAACCGGTTTTCGAATATTTTGACTATATAAATCTTATGAATAAATCGGCACAGGCAAAACAATTAAGAACGCTTTCTTCCTTTGTTTGTCAAGAAAAAAGGAGCAAAAAAGGGAAATACGGAAAATGCTGCATGTGATAATTTTTAAATTTTCTATAATGTTGAAATTATAAGCATAATATTCCTGAGTGAATGAAAACCTATAAGACAAAAAATTTTGGCACTTTTTGTTTTCAATCTGGAACTTTTTGAATTTTCGTTAATATTCGGCCTATAAAGATAAAATTATACATTAAACTGAGTGAACAAGAACATGTAAGGGGAGCTTTTTGATACTTTTTCGTTCAACATCTGTTACTTTGATTAATTTTCGTTAATATTAGACATAGAAACATAAAATTAAAGATGCAATGTCCTGAGTGGATGACAATCCATAAAGAAGACTTTTGATACTTTTTTGTTTTTTTTTTTTTTATATTGAACTTACAAAATTAAATTAACTCACGTAGAAGATAAAATATGAATCGAAGGTTGGTCCCTCGCCAAATCGATCCCCTAAGACGGAAAAAATAAATGCTCAAAACATGTAAATTCATACATACTTAGATGTGCTATGTTTACTTCATATGTATGTATGTACGTTAAAATGTATGGTCGAATTTTGACCATTAGGCAAACACTAGTTTTATTAAAGTGTTAAAAGCAAAATAATTAAACAATGAAAAAATGTTATTTTATTATTCTTTGTATTTTGCATTTTTGATTGTTTTTTAGTGCTAAAATTTGTTCACGCCCCATTTTTATTCGTGAGTTTAAAGCGGGAACTTTTTTCACAAAAATGTTACAGACAAATTTTTTCAGTAAATTGGCGAGTAATTTCCTTGTGTGACAGCTAGTTCTCGCCAAAAAAAAGTTACAGATACAGTTTGGTGAGAAAAACAGCCGTTGGTGTCAATAAAACAGATGTGAGTTGATTTTGAATTCAGACTCATTTTACAACTTGAAATACATACATGATAAAATAACAGTGCATGGCGCAACAAGATATTTTTTGCGCAGGTGAAATTTATAATTTTTTTCTTTTATCCGATGTGTGTTTCATATAAACCCGCGCATTTTCAAGCAATGTATGTTTTATTTAGTCCGAGTTTCGGTTTAGCGGATTTTCTTTTAAGCGAGCAAAAGTGCTTTGAAATTGGCCTAGACGTATTCGTAAGAATATTTAATAACAATTAACCGATTTCATTCTCGGTCGGATAAAGTTAGCTTTGTAAATTTTTATACGTGTTAAATAAAAGTGAAACTTCTTATCAATCTTTTGTAGTTTTTTAATTAAATAGTTTTGTTTTAGTTTAAATTAAAAATATTTAACGATTTTTATTTTTTTTTTTTTCGTAAAAATAGCAAAATTTTGTAGTACAAAAAAACTAGACAGCGAGCTAATTTGTTAATTTATTAAAATTTTTTAAGTTTAAATTGCTTTAAATAATAAGGAGCCTTTCTTTGATGTAATTAAAAAAATATATACGAAAAGTGAAAAAACATAACCAAACTTTTTCAAAAACTATAAAAAAAGTAAGTAATATGAGCGGAAAAAATGAAGCAATAAACGAATTCAAAGTAAATCGTATTTTGTATTTTGTGCGAAACTTTTGTAAGTATTAAACCGTAAAAAGAAATGTTACAAAGCTTGAAGGAACTTTTTTCAAAAAGTAACAAAATTTCGTGACGTAACGAATAATAATTTTTTTGGTAAAACGACACAATTATTTCTTTCGGTCTACAAGTGGTATGTACATATATATTAAAGTATTGTACTTAATGTTAAATTGTGGGTGTCTGTGTGTTAAAGAAGAAAGTATTTGTTTGTTCTATTTAAACATACAATTGGTATTATGACAAGCATGGGAATTTCTGTTATCGCTGAAGTATTTTAATACCCTACTTTTGTTAGGTGTGGGCATAAAAAGTTCTTTGACTTGAAGAAACTGGCTCTAAATAGTAGTCATAAAATAAATCACAAAACTGTTTAGGCAAAAACATTGTTAATTTATTTATCTGACAATTCGCTAGAGTTTCTACATACAAATATTCATACCCACCTCCAAAAGAATTAAATATATATTGATTTTGTCATCAGCTATTGGGGTTAACACATATAAACTATTATCGGAAACCATATTAAGTATTATATATTTATATTTATATTATATTTATTCTAGGTTCTAGTAAATTCTAAGAAGATCTAGCAAGTTCCGACCTCGCTTGCAAAATAGAACATAGAAAGATCAAATAAAACGATTTTGGTATTGAATTGGGACACATCTGTCTATCATTTTACTTCGTTTCGATCCTCCCAGAACAAGACTTTTGGTACGATATAGGCTACACGAGTAAAGCTTCAAAACTTTTTTAGAGTGCTCGTTCCTAGTACCAATTCCTTCATCCTCCCGGAATAAAGCTTTTTACGCACAGTCTTGTAGCAATTTAAGTGAATAATCCGGCAAGAATATACAATCGCCTATTGTTAAGGAGCTGGACCTATCTTACCTCTGCTGCTTTTGTAAAAATGCTAGCAGCATCTGTTAAGTACACTGATAGAAAAATGCATCTTTATATTGATGATGCACTAACATCAGAATTGTGACATCAATGTTACTACAAATGGCATCAATGATGCAAAAAGTAACATCAATCCAATGACTAACGTTTTCTTACAATTTTGTAATATTTTACGTGTCATCTATTTTATGACTATAGAGACATAAATTCGATGCCACATTTTGTATATTATTAATATTTTTTTCATGATTACAATGTATTATAAGAAGCAAAAATTCCTATATTCTATTTTTTTAAATTATTTAGTTAAATACTTGAAATTTTTAAAGTTGAATGATTACGAAAACCACATGAGGCATGGTGCTGCTGTCTTATTATTGAGAGTTCTGCTGTAAACAAAGGTCGTAATTCAACAAACGTGAAACAAACATATGCAACGGGTAAGTAAATAATAATATTCTCTCACTTTGACTTAAGTCAATTCCAATGACTTTGACTTAATGACAAACTGTCATTAAATTGATGCTAATGTATCCTTTCTCCGATGTTACTGCGTCATCGCACTGAGGACGTCATTTCTGTGATGCCGATGTGTCATCCCATTGATGACATAATTTCATTTTGACCCTGATGACACTTTGGCCAAGTGATGTTTAGGTTGACATCACAATGATGACAAGTGTCATGGGGTCAAAAACGAAGACACTTGTCATAGTACTGATGTCAAAATACATCAGCGTTATGAAGCCTTTTCTATCAGTGTAGCAACAGCACCTAAAGACAATAATCCATCGGGCCGAAGTGTTCCACAAGTGGTAAAAAATCCGCTTTTTAGCGGGATATCCGTGATTTTAGTGATTCACAAAAGTATTTTTCCAAAGTGGAACTTTCGCAAAAATAATCTCATGAAAAGCAGAAAGCATTTCTCGCAAGAAGCATACTAATAGAGTCCTTAGCCAATAGTCAATCCGATTTCGTGCCAACAGGGGCTACTTACCCTCGTGGTACCAGATGGGATGATCGCAAAGAACTGCTGAAATCTGCCAATTTTTAATTTTTGCCGAATCCCAGGTTTTGGCTGCATTTGATTAAGCCCCGGATGATGTCACACCAAAAAGTGAAGAATCCTTAAGATGATCCCTACATAAGGTTGCCAGACGGTCTGGAATGTCCTGGATGATCCAATTTTTTTGGGTCTTGTCCAGTTGACAGCTCAAATACAATTTGTCCAGTTAAACAAATTTCTTTAAATTTTAAAAATAATTTTTATTTTTTATTAATTATATACTCAATATATATATATATAAATAAAGTGCAAAATCTATACAGATAAATTGGTTTCGTTTGTTTTTTTTTCATACTTATCAGCAAGACTTTTTGTGAAAATACTTTTTATAAAAAATAAACTATACCCACAAGAAAGGAATGTAATGTCCTTCCGAAATTTTGACAGGACTGAATTTTGATGAAAATTTCAAACAGGAAGTCTTGTAGGCATCTAGAAAAATTAAGCACGTATTTAAATATGCTTCAAAAATGTGAAGTATGCGCTATAAACCTTAAAAAATGCTGCAAAAATGCTCTTTTAACTACATTATGCAAAATACAAAATGTAAAATATGCAAAAATATGCTCTAACAAATCGATGCCAAAATTCATAAAAAGCTTTAAAACGTATAAAAATATTGGTTCTGCCTTCTTTGACTGCACAAGGAAAAACATGCAATTGCTTATTTACGGTTTCCCTTATGATGTAATTGACCAAAATTCATCGTTACCAATAAAAAAAATTCGATTTTGAATCTTTTAGTTATTTAAAGCACTTTAGATTTTAGCTGACGATATCTTTTATGACTTAAGTCTGAGTTTTACTTATTACGTGTAAAAAATTCAATATGTATTTTTAAATTATCCAGTTATTTTTTCAAAATTTAGGTGAATTTTTTACATTGTACAGTTATTTTAACTTTGGTTTCTGGCAACCTTATCCCTACACCCCCGGAAGACGTGTGACTTCATGCATAAGGCAAACAGTGTTATAGTACTTTTTGGTAAACATAATATTTCAAGAGGGGCCGATTGTATTTGTCGGCCAGTTTTCACGCTTCCAAATTTTTCCCTTAGAGGTATTTTAAAGAACGGTGGCACGTAAGTAAGCCACTAAATCCAATTGGAACTTATGACTAAAATTTGAAAAGTAGATCCGGAAATCTTTATCATAAAATCAAAAGAAATCACAAACACAGTCTTAGAAAACAAGTCGACTTTGCGAAGCTACTGGACGGAACTAAACCGAAGATACACAACGTATACGTTATCGAAATTGCAAATTCATTAACATAGTTTAAAAAATTTAATTTAAAGGAATATTAAATTTAGAAATTTTAAAGCCATTTAAGGCTTTTCGATTTTATTGGTCCAACCGTTCAGCATTGAAAAGACGCAAAATCGATCCATTATGTCCCAAAGCCCCCTAAATCTTGTAAATGGTGGTAGGTATCAAAAATTGCAGCCTTCTTCCTTGTTACATCTTAAGTTACCTACCAATCAACATAGCGCTTTCATATTGGAATTGACTCAACTATGTTTTTACATCCATACATATGTACGTATATTATTCATAACATATTTCTTTCTTTTTTTTAAGATATTCAATATTTCTCTTTCGGCTGTTTTTTTTTTTTTTAACGAGCACCATTGTGTGTGAACACAAAAAGCTAAATGAATCGTCATGTATGAACGAATGTATTGAACATTGTGGCTGTTTGTGCAATAGTAGAGATAAATAATATTGAATAGGAAAAAAATCTCTTTTCAGTAACATTTTTAACGTGTTGCCATAGTTTTATTTCATTTTGTTCTATATCTAAACAATGTTTAAAAAGTTTAGATAATAAGAATATGTTTTTGTTTCCTTTTTGAACACAAAACTTAAAAAAAAAACACGGGTTGTAGCCAATACTTATAGATAGTAACATGTTTGGTGTGATCTAAAACGTTGTCATGGTCGAAATGATATCTGGTGCACATTTCTTTTATTGCAACACCTCCTTTACGAACTTAAACATACAGAATGGTTTTAAATTGAACATTGTTAAACACTTAAAATTTAAATATGAAATTTAGATAAAACAACAACAATGCTTAATAAATTTTACATTTTTGAAAGACCTAATTTTTTAAAACCAAGTAAACAAATTATTGTTGTTATTTTTTATAACAAGTCAGAGGTAACGATAATATGGTTGTGGCTTTTTGATGGATGACAGTAGTCCAAGGTTCATACAGTCAAACATTTGTATAAAACAATTAAAACCACTAGTATTTTTCCGACGAATACCGCACGTAGCGAAAAAATATGTTTAAATATGGTCACCTCCAACAAAACTATTTTTAAAGAAAAATTAAAACATATTTTGATTAATTTAACCATATTATTGTCACCGACAACCATATTATGGTTAAATTAGACCTCCATCAAGAAGCCACAACCATATTATGGAAGTTAGCCAAAAAAAACTGTTGCTTTTACTACTACTTCATTAAATGTAAGCAGTCGCTGTCAAAACAACTCAAAAAACGAAAAGTTGTACACAAATTTTCGTTTTTTTGTTCGACAGTTTTTGGTTTTGACTGCAGATTTTTAAACCCTGAATTGTATTTTTTTTTTGTGTTTCCAAATATTTAGGCAATTGACGAAGTGTTTTATTGTGTCATATTGCTTGTATTTGATATAATTCTATGCCTACCCTAAAAATGTTTAGTTGTTCATACCTTTAAAAATGTATTATGGCTAAGACAAGTTTAGCATGTTTCTTAAGTTTTTCGCAAAAAAAAAAAAAAAAAAAAAAAACACGTAGGCCGTAATTAAAAAAAGAATTGGTGTTGCTGAGTTGACAATTCTTGGACGGTGTTCGTTGAACTTATAGTGGTTCCGTTGCGTAGAACTGATTGTCATGTCAGAGAAAGAGAAAATATTATTATTTATTTACTTATCCACCCGTTCGTCACACAGGTTTATTTCATCTTGATGCATTCCCCCAATTTGTATACAGAAGAACTCTTAATTATAAGACACCAGCAGAATGCACGATATGGTTTTCGCAACCATTCTACTTAAAAGTTTTGATGTATTTAATTTTACAATTTTACAAAATAGAATTCGGGTTTTTTTTCTTGTTTAAATATGACAATAATGTAAGTCTTTCTTTTTGTGGTGGTGCTGTTGTTGTTTCTACACAAAACAAGCAAACCGTTTTTACCTACTTTAAAATCTATTTCGGGGAAAATATTGTATGGAAATTTAGTTAAAAAAAATACGTTGAATTATTGAGTCCTAACTTGTATTGATGTACCTTTTGGCGGCTTATTAGTATTATTAAGCATTAAGAATATTGAGGCTTTTTCACTTAAAAAGAAATAACGTTCAATAAATTAATCAAGAAATAAAGATTTCTGCTTAAATTTTATTTTAAATATTCCATTTTATATTTATTTTTTAAATTACCTTTGTTATTTTATTTAAATGTTTTGTTAAAACAAGTTCAAAAATGCAATTTTTATTCGTTAACAAATATTATTTTATTTAAATGTGTGTGTGTGCGGTTGCTATTCAACCTGCATTGTGCAATATTTCATCAATCACGTTGTTATTTGTTAAAAACAATTGAAACAATGGACAACTATGCCACCGCCAACCACCACCACCATTTATTGTTTTTTATTTACAAAATATTCATATAGTTCATATTAAATCAATACAAAATATTATAAAGAGATTCCACATTTTTAAATTCACAACTTTTTTTGGCAAAAGATAAAGTTTTGAGTGTTTCAGATTTATAAAAAAGGCCTGCCCACCACGGCACAACCCGACTATCTTCATTTTCATTTTTATTTAAACACAATACTCAATTTACAATTTTTTAATTGGCAATAAAGTGATTCGATGGTCAATTTATTCACGAACAATTCGTAATAAATGCACAGTTTTTGTTACTTTTATTATTTTATACTCTCGCAATGAAAATTATTAGAAGTGGAAATTTTAAAAATAAAAAATCGATTTAAATGATTTCCATTTGATTTTTTTTGTTTATTTGCAACAATATGAAAATTGGAAATTTAAAAAAAAAAAAATCATAATTTACACAATTTAAAGCAAATATTTTGATTGAGTTAAAAAAATAACTATAAAAAACCCATTATTATTTTTTGTATACCTACACCACAATAAGCGTATTATGCGTTTGTGCTGATGAAGGTTACATATAAAAATCGGGGTTCCAGACCCACATTTTAACATGACGATTAAGACAGTATTACTTTCTAGATCGTTTTAACAATGTCCATGCTGCTGGCTGTTGGTCTGTCAATGTAAAATTCGTGGAGAGAAAACAGATAGTAATTTAAGCTATAGTATAGCTTTGCAAAATTGAAATTTGGAAATGGTACTTAACTTTAACTAAAAGGGTACTTTTCCCACCAAATGGTACTTTTTGTTAAAAAATAAAACGTTCATTTTTAAAAATAAAGGAACAAAAACACAGTAGCTTAGGGAATTTAAAAAAAAAAAACATGTAATGTGTCTGTTAAACAGCGAAAGCAACTTAGTGATTTCTTAAGAAAATTATTTAAAATAGTTAATAGTTTTATAAATGAGTAAATAAATTAAAAATTTAATTTTTGAACACATAAATTTACACTGGTAGGTTACATATTTATATTTTAACTTTTGAAAATTTACATTATTCAGGCTTTTACATATCGCACTTAATTAACAAAAGGGTAAATATTAAAAAAAAATTTCACTTTTTGGAAGAAATCGATATTCATATCTACCCGCTGTAAAAATATCGAGTAATTTTGTCTTCTTTTTGGTAATGAAAAGGTTGGTTAAACAATTCTTTTTCAAATGCCTTCAATGTTAAATTCAAAATAGTTTTGCTTCTGCTAAAAATTTTTAAATTTTGAGTGGTTGATTAAGTGCGATATATTACATACTTATGCCCGTAATTTCTACAAAAAGATATCTAGCTGTATATTGAAGTATATGGTGAACAGAATTTTATCACATATGTCTTACCACTGGTTATACAGTAGTATATTTTACACCATCGATTTCTGACAGTTTATTAAAAAAAATTATAAAAATACAATTGTTGCCATATTTTAACTTAAAAGAAAAAATTAACGTTGAAATTAACAAAATAGTTTTACCGGATAGGTAGAGATAACTGTTAGGAACGAACACGACCAGATATCTGTTTGAAGAAATCTTGGCGTCCTCGCTTTGAATTTCAATATTAACATTGTTAATTATTTTTAATATACGACAACATAAATTTTACAACAAACACATAATTACCAAAGTCTGCTATCGAATTGATTTTCTAAATGTTTCGACAAACTGCCTGTTAACAATCATATTATGGTTAAGTTAGTCCTTAATTTAGAAGCCACAACCATATTATGGTTGCCTCCGAACATGTTATGGTTAATAATAACTAAAATATGTTTAACACTTATAATAGCATGGCTGGTTTTCAACCATATCATGTTGCTCTTGAAAAAGAGGAAAATACTATTGTTAATTTAAAAACAATTTATTAACATATTTAACCATAACATGTTTAGAGGCAATCAAAATATGGTTTTGGCTACTTGATGGGGGCCTTATTTAACCATAATATGTTATGGCATGGTAATTGGTCGGTGACAACAATATGGTTAAATTAAACATAATATGCTTAAAATTTTCGTTTAAAATAGTTTTGCTGGAGGCGACCATATTTAAACATGTTGTGTCTCTGCGTGTAGGATGTTTTACTTAGTTTGTCTATACGGCCACAGATTTGTTATTACAATTTTTTTTTGATTTGTTATAAATGAAGAACAATTATGAAAAAATAAAATACTAAATTGATTTTGATATGTATTTTAAAATTAAAGATTTTCGTAAGAACTACACAAGCCAATCAACCAAACGATATTACAACGATATCGTCTAAATTATAATATATGATATCGATCTTGTATCATAAACGATAGTATGTGTTTAAATTGTACCTTTCCTTTAATATCGTTTTTCCATGAAAATATCATTTAGTTTTTGCAATCATATCGTTCTCTGGTTTATTGTGTATGAAGAAATGTAGGGTAGTCAAATTTTGCAATAGAAAGTAAATTAAATTAAAAACACTTTTTGTTTGGCAAAGTCAGTTTAATGACTTATTTAGCTCCCTATTTGTAAGCGAGAGTGGTAAGTACTTGCCTCCAATGACATCACCGTGTTAAAATACAGGCAAAGCCCGGTATAACGAATGATATAATGTCAGCCCCTTTCGTTAAACAGAGAGATTCGTAATACCGAACTTTTTTTTAAATAAAAAATTAGCTTCATTTACCATTAAATCGAGCTGTTTATGTTATTATATTCATATTTGTTAAACTTAATACGTAAGTACATACGAGTTTACACATTGGGACAAATTATTTGTCTAAAAAATCTGTAATATATAGCTTAGTTAAGACAATATGTTGAAACAGCAAATGTATGCTTACACTCATATGCTTAAAAATAATAAAAAAATGCCTCTATCGGCGTATTCATATTCAATATGCGATATAAAAAAAAGACTTACACCTTTTTTACATTCTTCTAAATTTTTTTTTTCACTGAATGATATTCTTTTTCTATTCACCATTTTGCTTCAACAACACTTCAAACAAAACTCTTTTATTAACCTTAAAACTAATCTACAAGTTCTCTTACTTTGTAACAAACAAAAAAAAGCACATCCAAACAAACGGTATTGTAAAAAATTTTTGGTTTTGCTTTGTTTTTCTTAACCATTCGTTAAACCGGGAGAAAAAAAAGTTCATCGTTCGTTATATAAGGTAGCTAACGAAAAAAATTGCTCATTCGTTATATCGGATTTTCGTTAAAGTGAGTATTTGTTATATAGAGCTTTGCCTGTAATGTGTTAAAATGCCAATGTATAAGTAGTGAAAAGAAGTTATATTAGCTTTTTAACTTACTACTTTGCTATGTAAGATTTTGCTGGGTACGAGCTCATAGAGTATACAAATTGTGTCCTTGATTAATTATTAGTTGATTAAGGCCCGTTTTTACAACCAACCGATAGCTAAAAGTTGACTTTAACCGGCTTTAAAACGTGTTCCATTATTAAAACTTTACTTTAACCTAAAGTGAGCGATAAAGTAAATTAAGGTTGATCCTACCTGGTACCCAGCAAAAACTTACATTACAAAATAATGAGTTAAAAAGCTAATATAACGACTCTTCACTACTTATACATTGGCATTTTAACTCATTATTTTAACACGGTGATGTCATTGGAGGCAAGTACTTACCACCCTCGCTTACAAATAGGGAGTTAAATAAGTCATTACCACATTCGCTTACAAATAGGGACTTAAATAACTTATTACTCCGATGTCACCAAAATTACAACTAACATGTAGTGTTATTCATTGGATGAATACTTTCAATACTTCAATACTTTTTTTTATTATTTTTTTTAATTATTTTTTTTCTATTTTTTCTTATTTTATTTAACTTATTTTATTTTTTATTTTTTTTTTTCTGTCTCTGGCAGGATTCGATCGCGCAACCTCGGTGCTGATAGACTAGCTCACTACCAGCTTGTCTACTGGGGCAGTGTAGTTTTTGTATAAAAAAACTATGTTTTTTACTCAATAAAGAGCGCTAATCAATTCATACACAAGTACTTAGGTATCAGATTATATGTCAGCCATTACTAAACTACTAAACTACTATGTAATGCAGATGGTATGAAGTAGTCATTGAAAAGTAAGTTGTTCAGTAATGGCAAGTCATTACCAAGTTTTTGCTGGGTAGGTTAAAGTAAAGTTGTAATAATGGAACACTTTTTATACGGCTGATAGAATCCTACCTTTAGCTATCGGTAAGTTGTGAAAACGGGCCTAAGCCATGTCCGACTCTCTGACCGTCTATTTAAATTACACGAAGTTTAGAACGACTAACCAGAAAAAATCGATTTGGGCATAAAATTGTTTCTGGTTGTGATGTTTGGGATTAAAATCCAGCAGAATCGGTTTAGTAGGAATAGAGTTATGCACCCAATTGTGTAACGATTTCCCTAAAAAATTGACAAAAACTAACATAAATTGGTGGTAGAATGCACTGACTGAGTTTCAGCGATTTCGCTTTTTGTGTCTAGCAATTACACCACAAAATTTCGTGAAGATCTGTCCATAATATAACACCACTCTCGGAAATCACGTTAGTATAGCTAAAATCGGAACGATTAATGATTTTTGGGTAAAATTTGGTCTCATCTGATATCATAAGACTCGAAATATCATCACTAAATTTCAAAAAGATCAAGTCAAAATTTACCATATGGCTTATATAAAGCCCACTCTCTAAAATCAGCTAAATAAGCTTTCAACCGTAACAAATATTGATAGGATCCCCGCAAAGATTTACCAAAGTTTAAAATAAGTGTTTGCTCAAAATTTCACGGGGATGCCGCAATTAATTCCCGGAATTGAAAACAATAAAATGTCCAGGGAAAGACTCTAGTGCTGAGTTGTTAGGAGATGAGCGTGTTTTCAACAGATGGTTACATACGAAATAACAAACTTATGGGGATTTCTTCTATGAGAAAAATGTGCTACAGTTTGTACATGTACCAATTTTTAATGTTCCCCATAATCGCTCGAAGTTGTGTAACTTTAATCGCACAAAGTTAGCTGCTTTTGTTTACAACTATTATAATAGTATATACAATTTTATCATTAATGTACATCATTAGAGATTATTAAACCAACAAGTATAAGAGTATTATATTAAAAAGATAATAATAATAATAACCATATTTTTTTAAATTTAATGTGTGCACATTTTATATTTTGTTTTTAAGCAATCTTTTCTTAAAATTATAAGCGGTATGTTTTGTGAAAAAAAAAAAACCTTGGTTGTACAAAAAAAAAAGGAGTAAGTGCCACAGTTGTAAAACAGGGCAATGTGAACCTTATGCCATGTTTCCACGGTACGTGATTCGCTCTCTATTCATGCTTCGCATGCCAATCATGAACAAAGCAACTGCTTCGCCATACAAAATTTTGAGAGCGAAGCAAGTAGATTCATATTGAATCTACTTGCGAAGCACGAAAAATTACTCTCTTCTCCAATTTTTATCGCAAGTTTATCTGAACTAGCTGTAAAAATCGATTGTTTCAGAGTTGTCAACTCGGTGCGTTTCGCACCATTTTTGGTGCTTTTTTAAATTATTTCTGCGATAACAATAATGATGAAAATATTAACTTTATTAATTTGGATTTATTATAATAAATTTTTGATCTCTTTTTAAAATGTTTTACGCAGAATTTATTAAATTAATTTACAAAAATGTATCATCTCGTTCAAATGAATGCAAACATAAATACTATCCCCCATATTCATAAAAAATATTTTTGATTAATAAAAGGTTTATAAAACGAATTTTCTATGAAAATTTGTTTAATACCCTGTCATAAGCCCAAAATATTTTTTGTGAATATGGGGGTTTGTATTTATGTAGAAATTTGTTTAATTTTTTTATAAAGTTTTTGGTTTTTCTTTTTTAAGTATGTAAAATACGATACATTTTGAACTATTGTTAATTTTGAATCCTTAAGCTTCGTACAGGCGATGGTCAGATCTTACAATGTTGTCATTAAATTTGCCTAAAAATGTCTTGCAACTGTTTGAACATTGTAAGCTCATTTTCATTTGGCAGATGTGTAAAATTAATTCATCTGACAATGGTGCCATTGAAAAATGACAACTTTGTAAAGGCCAGTTTACACGGTAATACATTGTATTACGACATTGCAAAAAATTATGTAGAATGAGAAAAATCTTATCATGTAAAAGCAAAATGTATTGAGTAAGAGAGAATACGAATACAAAATCTGACAAGCGGTCGGTAAATACTTTTTTTCTAAACCATTTTAGAAACTTATGTATTCTCATCACACCAGAGGTGTATTTTAACGGAGTATATTGAAGGTGGTAGCATTTTTATACAATTACAATAACAACTAAAATCAACTCAGGAAATTTTCATGTTGTTTTTGTAAAAATTTAAAACTGCAACCATCTGTTTTTTTGTTATTATTTTTGATTTTACTTATACCATCCGTGTAAACATGAATTATACTTACAAAAGATTTTTATTTTTTTCTTTTAAACACGGAGAGAATTTCATAATATTTTGATTCTACAAAGTCGTAATACATTGTATTACCGTGTAAACTGGCCTTAAGATCTGACCACCGTATGTACGAAGCTTTACTAGATATTTATGTATAGTTGATCTCTTTATAAAAAAAATTTGTATATATTTAATGTAATTAAAAAATATGTATCTAGTACATATGAATACCGAGTCGAATTCAACAAGGTAAACTCGTCGCTACAACCATTACAACTCTAACTAAAACAACAGAAGTATACATACTTTGTAATCAATTTTAATAAAAGCTTTACACAAAATGAATAAAAAAGAAATTCTAAACTTGCTGCGTTTTTTTCTCCATTTTGGTGCGTTTTGAAAATGCAAAGTTAACAACACTGATTTGCTTATTAAAGACAACTATCAATTCGAAGCAAGTAGATACGTCTTGTAAACACCATGATTCATTAACATGATTCAGAGAGCGAAGCAGGTGATTCAAATCGTCGTGGAAACATGGCATTAAGTAAAAGTGAGGCTAAAATATGCAACATGTTTTGCATGTTTTTCATCAACATTTGCACAAAAGAAATTTTTGCCAAAGTTGCATTTTTCGTACAAACGAAAACAAAAATGTAGGGCATTTAAAATTTATGCAACCAAGAAAAGATTAAATACAAAAATTAATAACAATTAAGCAGTCGATAACCGATGATTTCTAGAATGTGCTCGGAACAGAACCTAGAAATAGGCCATGCATGATAAAAGCTTTCTAAAAAATCTTAAAGAAAATATTAGAAACTAAAGAAAAAAGATTTTTGCTTAAACTTTAATTTATATCGTATATTTTGGAGATCGATTTGGGAGATCGAAAACTGTTAAAAAAAATAAAGTTTACTCGCAATGAAGTGTGCAGGGGGGAAGGGGAGGTAGGGGTTAATATTAAAAATTATCCCATACATTTTGGCCAATTTTATTTTTAGTTTATTTTTAGTTTATTTATTTATTCCAATTCTATACACAAGACTTAAAGCCTCTTATTGCAGTATAGAACATTGTTTTAGCAGAAACATTAAAAATAAAAATAAAATAAAAATTGTTATTTGTAAATGATAAAATTTTAAAACAAAAAAAAAAATTTTAAAAGAGAACAAAAATTATTAAATAATAAATTAAATTGAAAATTAACAAAATGATAATATTAAAAATCATAACACAAAAAAAAAAAAAAAAAAAAAAATTTAACACGCAAAAAAATTTAGAATGTTTTTTTTAAAGCTCAGTGCGTTACTAATTATTTGTATATTATGCGGGAGTAGATTCCAAAGACGGATTGCATTAAGGAAAAATTGCCAATCAGATGTTAAACTTTGGTGTCTAAACAATAAAATTCTTTTACATCTATTAGAGCTAGATATGGTAAGGCGGCTATACAGATGTTGTGGTTGTTGAGTAAACACGATTTTGTGCATTAATATCAGTACTCTTGTTTTGAGAAGGTCATCAAACTGAATACCATAAAGTTTTACCGTAAAAGGAGAAACAGAATTAAACCTTTTTACGCCATATACGTATCGTACAATACATTTAAAGACTGAGTTTAATTTTCTTTCACTTGCGGCATCACATTTGGCAAATAATTCGCATTCATACATCAGAATTGGCAATAAATAGGTTTTTGCAAGAAGTATTCTTATTTTGATAGGTGTACAATACTGCGTTTGCCAGAGAGTTCTAAGCATGGAATACGTACGGCCACATGCATAATTAATATGGTTGCACCATGTCAGGTTCTTATTAAAAATAATACCAAGATTTTTTGCTGTATTTACCCTTTCAATACGTTCATTACTAAGAAAAATATCAGGTATATGATCGGTTATAGTAGTTCGTTTTTGGATAACAAGATATTTAGATTTTTTTGGGTTTATACTAAGACCATTAGCAGTAGCCCATTCATAAAGTTGTTTTAACTCAGTATTCAGAGTTAAGACACATTGTTCAATTTCAGATGTATCACAGCTGATGTAAATCTGAACATCGTCAGCATACATTCTGACTTTGCAGTGTGTAAGTTGACTCGGAAGGTCATCAGCATAAAGCGAAAATAGAAGGGGCCCAATAATTGACCCCTGCGGTACACCCCTCGCTACAGGTAGAAGTTTTGATTTGTTGTTACCACTTTGAACATACTGATGCCTGTTGGTAAGATATGTTGATATCAGACGTGTAGCAGCTGTAGAAAACATAAACATGTGTTGTAGTTTGTAACATAGGACGTTATGATCGACTGTATCGAAGGCTTTTGAATGGTCCAAAAGTACTAAGATATTTGTTTTTCGTTCATCTATACCACTTCTTATATCTTCCGCAACATCTACAAGTGCAGTTATACAACTGTGGTTTTTCCGAAACCCAGATTGTTTATCATTAAGCAGATTATGATCATTTACGTAAAGCGATATCTGATTGTGAATTATCCTCTCAAATATTTTCGACATAAAGGGTAAAATGGCAATTGGCCTATATTCTGTTTTAGTTTTGGGTATTGGTATTATTTTAGATTTTTTCCAATTTGAGGGAAAATGACTGGTGGTAATTATGGTGTTAAATACATGTGTAACAAAGGGCAATATTCTTGGGAGAATTAATTTAAAAAATCTTGGGTGGATTTCGTCCACGCCAACTGCATTTGATTTTATTGACATACAGCTTCTTATAACGTCAAACTGGTCTACGCAATCAAAAGAGAAGTTATAATGGGGTTGACGATTGTCATGGTTGTGATTGTAAAAATCAATATCTGCTTATACCATAGGAATATTCACAAATTTTTCATTTATAACGTCTGGATCAATAATAACAGGGTCATTATTTCCAGATTTACCGATACCGATTTCCCTTACAGCCTTCCATGTTTTTTTTGATCCCAGAGCCAAGGAGAACTTTTTAGTGTAAAATTTAGATTTTTCCTGTTTAATGATTCTGTGTACTGTTTTTCTCGCCAAACAATATTCAACATGTAGATCGTTGGTTCTAAACCGCTTCCAACGTGAAAATGCAAGGTCTCTTTGATTAATAGCTTGTTTAATATTTGATGAAAACCATGGTCTTTTTGTTTGACCCACTACTTTAGTTTTTAATGGAACAGCTTGATCAAACAAATATAATATATTACGTTCAAGAAAGGCTAGTTTATCCTCTATTGAAACCATATAATAGATTGCATTCCAATCAATTCTAAGAAGTTCTAATTCCAATGTGGCGTATTTAATATTTTCGAAGTCACGAAAAGTTATTGAATAGGGTGAGATTTGGAGTTGAAAATTATAGGTCATAAATAATAAATCGTGTTTAGAAAAACACGGAACAGACAGTTGATCGTATAATATAATATTACTTACATTACTAACAAAAAGAAGATCAATTAAGGTGCTGTTGGACGAGGTAAAGTGAGTAGGTGTAGTTATGTTGGTTGGAAAAAGTCCCAATGGTGCCAAGATGTCAATAATGCTTGAGTCAATTAAAAGGTTCCAGTTAAAATCACCAACAAGGACAACATCATTATATAACGCTGTGAAATTCTCCAAAATTGAAAAAAAATTTTCAATTGGTATGTTGTTATTAGGCCTGTATAAAGTACCTACCAGCAATTTTCTTTGTTGAGATATAACTTCTATTAAGATGTATTCCACCAAACCATTATTATTATCACCATTAACATTAATAACAGAACTATCATTAGATGTTCATATTAAAATTACCTGCAAACTATTTATCCTTTTATATTTATGATATTTTAAAATTTTTTTTTTGTGTAATTTTTTGACATACAAAATCCTGTTTTGTTGTCATACAAATCAGATTAATTAAAATTTACAACGTTTTACGAACATGCATAAGTTTTGAAAAGTTGTGAATAAGAAGTTTATGATGTTTCTCTTGATGCAAATTTTTTAACATAACAATTTAATAAGTTTTCTTGTTGTTCAGCTTATACATACAAGACAAACAACTTTTTAGGGAACACCTAAATCAGTCTAAGTCAGCAGAAGTTACAAATATGAAAATCAAGACAGAGTAAAAGACTTTTTGCTTTGATTTTAAGCAAATTTCTCCTAACGACTTTTAAGCATATAGAATTACTAAAAGCATTACTTTGGTTTTCAATTTCAATGCTTTAATTTGCTTTTTAAAATTTCTCTCTATTGAAAAAATTGTTTCATCTTCTGTTGTTGCTTAAGATTTCATTTATGAATTGTTTAAATTTTTCCCCCTTTTTTGGATTTTTTTTTTATTAATTTATGAGTATTCACTTTGTTTACACCAAAGATTCTTGTAAAAGTTTTTTGGCAAATCTATTGATTGATGAGTTTAATTTTTTCTACATAAAAAAAATATTAAAAACAAAAGAAAAATTGTTTAAGAATAAATTCAAACGAAACTGATTGATCACTGCGTAGAATTACAGATTATTATTTTTTATGAAAACTCGTCAAAAAGAAAACAACCCAGCAAAAACTTACATTGCAAAGAAATGAGTTAAAAAGCTAATATAACGACTCTTCACTACTTATACATTGGCATTTTAACTCATTATTTTAACACGGTGATGTCATTGGAGGCAAGTACTTACCACCCTCGCTTACAAATAGGGAGTTAAATAAGTCATTACCACATTAGCTTACAAATAGGGACTTAAATAACTTATTACTCCGATGTCACCAAAATTACAACTAACATGTAGTGTAGTGAATACTTTCAATAAAGTATAAAAAAATTTTTTTTTATTATTTTTTTTAATTATTTTTTTTTCTATTTTTTCTTATTTTTTTTTTTTTTCTTTCTATTTTTTCTTATTTTATTTTTCTTATTTTATTTTTTTTTTCAGTCTCTGGCACGATTTCTGGAACGAAGTACTCGATATCGTTAGGCAATCCGGCAAATTTAAATTACTTCATATTTAAGTCTTTCAAATATCATTTTTTGATTAAGCCATTAGTTTTGGAGTTATTGAAGCTTAAGTGGAACAAAATTTTTATTTTTTTTGTTTATTAATAAAAGTTTTTAACTTAAAAAATTCATAAAAAATTTAAGTCACAAATACTTCCCAGTTTTAGATACATACATCCTGAATAAAAGACTATATAATATCTTAAATAATATCTTGCATATATATATAATACATACAACATTTCAACAATTGGCTCCGCAGCCTAAGAAATAAAAACATCATCAAAACGATAATAAATATTGTCCCAATGTTGTGAACAGCAACATGGAGATTCCTGTATACGCGCCTTCATATTCATATCCATATATAACATAAATCCGTGGTCATATGGAAGAGTAGCTAAAGTCGACGTAATACAAAATTGAGTTATTTACCGAAAGGTTGTAAAATCTTTAATATTTACTTTTAAAGTTTATTTAGTATTGTTTTGCTCTACACGCCACTGTTTGGCGAATGCTGTAAACTCCGCAAACAAAAAAGTAAAAAATAAATTTCACTATTGCTTTGCTTCATTGCCGTTGGGAAAGAAAAAGTAAAAGCAAAACAAAATGTCAAGAACTGAATACACAGCATTAGGTATACGATGCAATACAAAAAATTTATTTAGAAAAGTTGCGTATGCGTCACAAAACAATAATGTTTACTTTCAAAAAAATTTTATTAATTATTAAAACTTGAATTTTTCTTCAAAACATATCGACCACTTTGCGCGAAATTATCGTATGTGCCAATTTTTTTGAAATTGAGTTTTTGATGCAATCTTGTTCTACATTCAAAGAGACGTCACCTGACAAAATATTGTAGGCGAATTCCACTTCGTTGCTCCAAAAATTGATTGTATATTTTCATTTTGATATTGCAAGCGAACGCAGAGAAAAGTAGAAAAATGGCTGTCCAATAAAATTTGGCTTTTGTAACATACGATAATTTCGCGCAAAGGGGTCGATATGTCAAAAGCAGTGGTGAAAATACAAAAAAATCTATCGGGAATTTTTTCAAAAAACTTCATGTAAGCATCATTGTTGTTTTTCGTCACTACGACTTTTTGGCATATGCGCCAAACTAATTATGAGCTGAAGATACGTAAAAATCTATTTATTAAAAAACAAACATCACAAATTTTATATTGCTTTCATGGTTGTTTTCAACTTGAATGTCGAATTGATTTAAAAAACAAAAACCTCTATAACATAGTGGAAACGCTTTGACAAGTTGTTCTCACATTGGGAACATAACAGTCATAAAGTTATGCTCTATTATGAACTGAAATCGGGTCAGACGATTTACATAACACGATTGATTCGCTTAAAGTGCGCATTGTTCGATATTTGGCCGAACGTTGCAGACCTTATAAAAAGTTTATGCATTCAGAAGATGCTTTTACTCAAATCACGTCATTTCAAATCACATTTGTCTTTTAAAATCACATGTGTGATACTCTGGTGTTCCGTTTTTGTGCTTTTCGGTGTGATTTTTTACTTTCAAAGGCAGACCGATAAACACAAAAACGGTGTGATTTTCTAAATACCACAAAATCACACGTGTGATTTTAAAAACACGTGAGTTGAAATCACGTGATTTTCAGAATAGGTCTGTTTATGTTAATGCAGATTTGGCTCCTTCTAGTCCAGACCTTACCCCGGCTGATAAGCATAAGTTTAGATTGATGCAAAATGCTCTTAGTGGAATACGATTTACTTTAGAACAGGTTATTCGAAATTGGCTTGTTTTTTATTGGCTTAAAAAAATATAATAATAAAAACCATATTTTCCCAGGAAGGTGAAAAGTAGAGATGTCCAAAACTTTAAAGAAAATCTATTTAATACCAATGATTCACAGCAGACGCTTAAAATGTACCTTAAATAAGTTATATTTTGATAGAAGCCAGCCCCAGTCCTCTTATATTTACGAAATTATAAAGGGTGTTTTTTTAAGCTAGATAGAACTTTAAATTGTAAAAAGTAACACAAAAAAATTAAATTTTGATGAAATTTTTTTTTTATCGTTTCAGTATACTCTGACAAATCATCATGAATAGACTCACGCTTGAACAACGCTACGAAATTATCAAAATTTACTTTGAAAAATTTTAAATGGAGGCCAGCATTGTTCGTGTTATTCGTGACATACGGCCAGCAGTGCTCGAAAAAGTGGCCCAAAATTGGACGTCCAGAATGCGCTTCGTCAAGAACAGCCGTGGTGCCCATATGCCCGAAATCATTTTCAAATGTTAATGTCACGTATTGATCTTTCGAACAAAAAATTACAATTTAATTTTTTGTGTTATTTTTACAATTTCAAGTTCTTTTGGGTTTAAAAAAACACCCTTTATTTAGGCAAAAATGTTTTTTTTTTTTCAAATAAAGCAAATTTTTTGCACAGAATTAATTTTTCCCCACTGTATTACACAAGTATTACAATCATAATGTATACAATTTGCCGTAAATTACATGTTGTGAATTCAAAATTTAGATTTTTTTTATTTAACGGCTTTTTTATGAAAAAAGTGACTTTTAAATCAATCAGGAACTCACCAATAACAAAAGCCAAATTATCTCATAATTATTTGTTTTGTAATATTTAATATTTCTTGGGAAATTGCTATTTTCATTTACAATAATTTCTTTCCAATCCAGCCCAGTTTTGTTATCAACTTGTTTTTTCCTCCCATTTTTATGTTTTTACACCTTCTGTCTAATAAACTTCCTTTAATACATCAAATATTTTTTATTTAACTCAAACAATTTCCCAACCAGTTTTATGTTTTTTTTTTAAGTGTAATTTTAAACATTTTTATTATTAAACATAAAAATTGTTTTGAAAAAAGATTTTGTAATAAGTGCTCAGAGCCACTTAAAGCAAATGGTCAATAGTGAAAATACTCGTCATAAAAAAAAAAATTTATTTATCATGGCAAAAGATCGTCCATTTTAATAATCACAATTCGCCGGAAAATGAAAAATAAAAAACTGGTAATTTGCTGCGGTTAATTGAAGTCGCTGTCACAATCTCCATAAAAACGTAATAGAGATAGAAAAAAGAAAAACATTCATTAGACATGATGGCGGTATTTGAACTTGAATTGCTGACTACCTGGCATTAAAATGCAACTGAGAAAATATCCATTTAAAACGAAAGACTTTTTTTTATTCATTCGTTCAGTTGTTTGTTTTTTCTTATGATTTTATCAATTCACTTTCAATATTGCAAAAAGACACGCATTTGAAACTGAATTTAATGAAAGAAAAAAAAATAAATCAATTAATTTATACAAATTTGTTTTATTGTTTAGAAAGCTTAAGTACCAGGAGATTTTAAGAAAATGTAAATTGCTAATTACAAAAACAAATGCAAAGATTTGCTACCTCCTAAGAAATTTGAATTCTTCAGAAATAATAAAAGAAAAAACATTTGTGGTTAAATCTGATTTCCCTGTAAACTTACGATTAGAACAGGGGCTTCCATTTTGTTTGGTTTCCTAAATCTGTTAAAAAAATTACTTTTCTCACAGACCTCAAAACTAAAACTACGACTAAAACTATGATCAGATCAGACAAATATTTTTAGTTTTATAATTTTTTGTTTGTTTTTCGTTTCAAAATCTTTTTTTATTTGGTGTATTCACAAGGTGTGCTATCATGTTATATTGTCATACTGTTCTTACATTTAACAATGGTTTAAAAATATTGTTGTTGCTTTGTAAACAAAATGTGCCTTAAATTAATAAAATTTAGCTTACTATGTTTATTGTTCTGTCATAAATAATCAGAAGAGACCTGCGCTGAGCGGCTGAGCCGAGCCGCATTAGTTTTTGTAGCCGTCGGCGTTGATGGTATAGTTTTATCCGGCTAATATCCGAATTCAACCTGCGGCTAGCAATTTTTGCAACAAAACACCTGCGGCGTCAAATTATATCGGCTAAGGAGTCTGATGTTTGGTAAACAAACAAAATAAAATTTATTTGTGATTTGTGTCAGAAAAATGGAAAATAGCCAGGTAAGATCTAAATTAATTTATTAATTCATGGATTAGAATTAAAATATATTTTGATGTAGGGTTAATATTTATTTTTTATATTTGTTTTAAAACAGTCGTATTTTTCATGTTAATTTTTTAAGACATATGACTTTATGACACGTTGTGAATCCACCAATTGATTATTAATTAGTATTGTGGTTAATTTATTGTATTGTCTATGGTTTTGTTATCCAAACTTTGATATTTTAATCAGGCTAAAGTTTATTGAATTTAATTTTTATTAAATTATTTTTATGAAGAAAGGAATTTTACAAGATAAAATGAATTCAAATTTATTGAGAATCGAACCCAGGTTTTCACGGACAGGTTGCCCTTACGTTTCGATTGTAACCACACAATCTTTTCAGACAATTTGCCATTTAACACTCACCGCCATTGACGACGGCTGGCAGTCAATAGTCTAACATCAAACTTTAAACCAAATGGTATTTTAACTTTGGTAGATCGAAATTTGTTTTTGAATGATTACACAAGAGCACAAAATTAAACTTTTTTCTTGTGCGGACTAGAACTTTATTGCAAATTTTTACTAATTTGAATCGCTGACTTAAAATCTACCCTACAAGAAGAGAATGAGCGAGTTGTCACTTTTTTCACGTTGGTGTTAAGAAAATTTTAGAATGTAATGACCGAAATCAAGTTTTCTGGCATTTCTTTCTATCATTTTCTTATCACCAACGTGAAAAAAGTGGCTACTCGCTCATTCACTTCTTGTAGGGTAATCTCCATTTTTCTCTATCAGCTCGACTTTTTGAGATATATCGTTATGTCCAAAATTAATTATTATTTCACTACATACATTGGCATAACTTTAAAACAGTTTATAATATTAAGTTAAAAAAAATTCGAAACTCGGCAGCAATATTATCTTTAACCCTCAAATACCTGAAATTTAAATATGTAGTTTGCAATTTATTTGTCTCTTCGCATCAAAGTTCTGACTAGAATGATTTCTTCTTCCACAAGATCTCAATCATTCAATTCAATTGGTACCGGTATACTGAGAATTATATACTTATTTAAAATTTTTGCATTGTAACAGGGTGATGGAAATAGGTTTTGTTCAATAATTATTTTTTCTGATGACCGTCTGTAGGCGGTCTTGGGTGTTGAAGGGTTAAGCCGTTCGTACATTGTTTTTAAATTCAGAGATATCGTTAAGGTTTAAAAAAAAAAAATACAATTTAAAAAAAAAAAATTTTTTTGTTCTTTAAAAACTAATAAAAAAAAATAAAATTGCGACAAAATTCACAGTTTTGGTCTAAAAACATTAAGTTTAACATATTTGGAATGAAATAAGCTTTACTTAATTGCAATTGGTGCAAAAAGAAGAAGAATTTTGGTTTTAAAAGTCAGCAAGATGGGTTCGTAATTTGCCCCAAACTTTTTTAAGACCTTACATAGTTTATGAACTACAGTTAATTTCGGTTAATTGTGCCCCGCTTAATTGAGTTTCCCGTTTTATTGCACTAAAAATCATGGAACGAAATCTTTCAGTATAACTGTCTATGTAAAAATATCTGTTTAGTTGAGTTCCGTTAAATTGAGTTACCAAGAGTGGAAAACAAGAGCAAATGTTTCGGTTAATTGTTTCCGTCTACTTAATGTGTTTTTGATTTGCAAACGTAAACAACATTATTTTGCAAGAAAGTCATGTTTCTTTTAGGATGTAAACAAATGTTATATAAAATAAATACAGAAATTAATTTTATTTTCTATCTACACATGGGTGTTTCACTTTATTGCACATCTTGCTCAATTAAGCGATTTTCGTTGTAATTGCATCGGCGATTCAAATAACCGAGTATTGCTTAATTGAGTTCCCGTTTAATTGCGTCAAAAGTCGTGCATTTTTAGAAACTCAATTAAGCGGAAATAACTGTATATTGCTATTTTAAAATTCAGTAAGGAAAGAAGAATAAAAGTTACAACAGCTTATAAACGGCCAAGTTATCGACAATTAACTCCATTTTCTTCGCCTGAAATAAAAGATTAAGGCTTAATTGCGTCTACACAATGTAAGCAAAAAAAGACCAAAAAATATGTTTTGTGCATAAAGTATTTTTGCTCTAGGGTTAAATAGTTGCGGTAATATATGGAAAAGAGAGTAGGAAAAGGAAGGTAATTTTTATATTTTAAATTTATCGACTATTGTTTAGAGCTTCTTAAATTGAATTTTACTATCGGCTTCAAAGCTGTTATTTTTTTCTTTTTTGTTTGAAAATTTACCACTGTGCCTCTTTCAAGTCATTGTATTGTGCGGCAATTGCCTGCAATTATTTTTCATTAAGAAATCATTTAACAATAATATTTTTAAAGAATTCTATGAAATTGTTTATTTTACAATGCGTTTCTTACGTTTTATGAATAAAACATAACAAACATTTTAACTGTAAACGTTTTGTTTTAAAAAAATGAAAGTTTCCAGTAAATCCAACTAATTTTTTTATACCACAAAATCAATAAATATTATGAACGCAGTTGTTGCATTTAGTTGCCTCAATTTAGTTGAAGTAATTTTATTTGTATTGTAAGAGGATGTTTTTTATGTAATCCTCTTAAATTTAAAATAAAAAAAAAATAGTAACATTTTTTAAATTATTTCAATATTATTGAAGAGTTGCTATTGGGATCTAAATATTAAAAAATGGAAACTTATAAAGCGCTATTGATTTCAAACACGTTTTACTCTAATCGACTAAACTAGATTCCCAGCAGAGACTTTTTACCTAAATCTGTTTTTTTGATATATTGTTCTTTATGAAAAGTATTGCAAAAAAAAAAATTTGGTCCGTCCCAGAGGGTAATTTCATAGACTTTTACATAAAAATAGAATTTCACCCCACTAATCTTGCTCCAATCAAATCCAAATTAGTTTCATTCGATTTTTTTGTTATATTCGAAAAATTGCAATATGTAATTGCAAAACACAAATTTAGTCTGGCCAGACCAAGACGGTAATCTTAGGGTTAAGTTCCATTAGTTTTACCTTTTGGTACTATATACATGAACTTTTTTGTTCTTTAATATATTAAACTTTATAAAAATACGGGTTTTCTTTTTTCAAATAATTTTTTTTCATCAATATTCTCAAAATGAACAACCGCTAATTTTTGTGTATGCTAGACAATGGGTACAAAAGTATGCATATCCAATAGACAACAAGCTGATACAAAACCTCATTGTTTTAAAAACTGACTGTTTAAAAAACTTCAAAAACTTATGTTAGTTGTACAAACTTAAAGTTAAGAATTTTTATTTCTAAAAATAAAAATCTTAATTTGAGAAAAAAGATCTTCAAATCTTATTTTAGTCAAAAAATCTTCAAAAATAAGGTAAAATCTTCATTCTGGCAACGCTGTTAGTTATTGTATTTGTAAGATTTCTAAAATAAATATATATTAATTTCAAAAGATTTTGTTATTCGTGCTTAATTCCCAGTTTTTATTATTGATAAAAACACTTGAAATTTATTGTTGATGGGATAAGCTATTCCTATGCGCATTTCACTGGTTGCTTAGGCCAGATCATCAGGAAACTTCATCCATAAAGATTTTAGAAAAACTAAAGATATTAAACCAAATAAAACTGTTAAGCGTATAAGACTTATAGCAACAGTTATACTTGTAATAGTATCAAAGCTTAAACAAAACACATCAACAATAAACAGTGGGTTTATCTCATCTTACATTCCCCACTACAATGTTTAAGCTTTGATACTATTACAAGTATAACTGTTGCTATAAGTCTTATACGCTTAACAGTTTTATTTGGTTTAATATCTTTAGTTTTTCTAAAATCTTTATGGATGAAGTTTCCTGATGATCTGGCCTAAGCAACCAGTGAAATGCGCATAGGAATAGCTTATCCCATCAACAATAAATTTCAAGTGTTTTTATCAATAATAAAAACTGGGAATTAAGCACGAATAACAAAATCTTTTGAAATTAAAATTTTGTATTCCCAAAAATTAAAATTACTTTTTGATAATAAACAGGCAAGTGCACGGCCTAAAAAAACACTTAATTGACAACATCTTTTGTAAGTTGTTGTTGTTTGTATTTTGTTTTTCTTAACCTACTTACAACTACAATTAATGTTGAGAGAATTTCAACTAATTGTAGTGGGGAATGTAAGATGAGATAAACCCACTGTTTATTGTTGATGTGTTTTGTTTAAGCTTTGATACTATTACAAGTATAACTGTTGCTATAAGTCTTATACGCTTAACAGTTTTATTTGGTTTAATATCTTTAGTTTTTCTAAAATCTTTATGGATGAAGTTTCCTGATGATCTGGCCTAAGCAACCAGTGAAATGCGCATAGGAATAGCTTATCCCATCAACAATAAATTTCAAGTGTTTTTATCAATAATAAAAACTGGGAATTAAGCACGAATAACAAAATCTTTTGAAATTAAAATTTTGTATTCCCAAAAATTGAAATTACTTTTTGATAATAAATATATATTTATTTATTTAGGTAGTTTGGATTCGTTCCGGACTTCGAAGAAAATGCATGGCGGATTCATCCATTTGTTTAAAAATTGTTAAATATTTGCCCCATTTCACTGATCCGGGCTTAATAAAAACAAGTAAGAGTGCAATATTCTTTAAATATCTTCAACCCAACGTAATGCATTGTCTTATACCACTTACCGATTTGTTTATGTAATTTCTCAAGTTTGCTAAGTTTATTGTCTAGAAAATTGCATTTTTTTCTGACGCAGAAGTTTCCTGCAAAGTTTCCTTATTGTACTATTAGAAAGAAAAAAATAACTATGATATTAAATAAATTTTACATAAAAAATTACATAAAGAAAAAGCTAAATTGACATAAACTTTTAAATAATTTTTACCGAAAGTCTTAATGTCACAAAAAAACATTTATTAATATTTTTAAACCAACAGACTAACAAATCCTCAACAGTTGTCATGTCACCAATTTATGACCACTAATAAACACATCAAAGATCTAGTTTTTAAAAAGCAGAAAACAATTCAACACATTTTAACACACTTAAATCCCACATGCAAAAAAAATTTGTTTAACACAAAGTTACAAAATATGTAATAAAAAAAATGCAATCACTCCAGCATTTACAACGCAAGTTATTTGTAAAATTCGCTACAAGCGTGATGTAATATTAAAATAAAAAAGACAACCAGAAGAAAATACTAGTACAAAATTTTGGACATTTAAAAACAAAAAAAAAAACGCGCGCACAAATTAAAAGTTTAAACGAGCCAAAACATTAACGCACCATCGAGATAAAACCGACAACAACGTCAAGCAGACTTTGCTAAATACAGGCCCACAGCAAACGAGCGAGCATACATTGTTACCTCGAGAAAGAGGTTTAAATAAAAACAGTGGATAACAAAAATTTGTATGAGTGCGACAAAAAAAAAAAAACAATGACACGCACAAATTTTAAACATCAAAGTCTTAAAACTAAACCACGCATTTATTTTTATTTTAAATCTTTTATTTTTTTTAATTTCACAACCATGTGTAGGTTGTCATTAAAAACTGTTTTGACAAAAGCATTTTTGAATATTTTAAAGTAACAGTAATGCAATGACAAATTGAACGTAAAACTATTAAAACTAAAATGTTATTTTGACTGACATTTAAGTTTCAGTTAAAATAACAAAAAAAAAAATATGATGACAGTAGTTCAAAATTTAAAATAGTTTTGTTCTTCCCCACAAGTTTAATGAACTTCCAACTCAATTTAAGGAAATTGTTAATTAATCATTAAATAAAGAAGAGTAGGAGAGGAGAAGAGGAGATGGGCTGTATAAAGTTTTAAGTAAATAAATATAAAATAAAAAAAATTAAGCCGTTAATTTAAGGTGTGCTAATAATATTATTTTTGTTTTTTTTAGAAATTTTTTCACTGCAAACCAATTTTTAAAAGAATTTCGTTTCGCTCAAAAAAAAAAAATGTACAAGAAAACTGTGTTCTTAATCAATACATTTATATCTCAGTGACATGATTCTGGGGAGCACGGAAATTTTCTATGCAAACGTTAAAGCGGCTCATACACTTGCAATAAAATTGTTCAATTTTACGTATTGTACAATTATATCGCCAATGTGTATGTAATATTCGAAGGTGGCACAATGTATTGGCAACAATCAAAAGACTTTTGATTTTTATTGCACAACGAAGAGAAAGTGAAATGTATTGGCAACATTGTACAATGGTGTTTGTGTTATTCCTATAGGTTATGTTCACCTTTTTATTGAATGAATGAAACCAATGTGCGACTTATATAGGACAAAATGGAAATATTATGGCGAATATCATTTACAATAATATTCAAAGTGTATGGGCCGCTTAACGCTTAAAATTGTGAAATCAGTAAATCAAATTTTAAAGATCGATTTGAATAATTTTTGGATAATTCAGTAATGAAGGGCTCACTGCTAAACCGAACCAAGTCATAAGATATAATAAAAAATCGAGTTAATATGGGGTATAAATACATATTTTGAATACAACCTTTCAAAATCAAAAATTCTGATTTAAGAATTTATTACAGTTTCTAAGATATTTAGCATTAATTTGGCTTTATATAAACCATTTTAAAGTTTATTGAGTATTTTTTTGCTCAACACGTCATTGTTTGGCATATGCTGCAAATTCCCCAAACAAAAACGTACAAAATATAAATGTTACTCTTGCTTTGCTTTATTGCCGTAGAAAAACAAGTAGTTAAAGAAAAATCAAAACAATATAACAGAAAGAAGAAAAATTTTACTCTTGCTTCGCTTCATTGCCGTTAGAATAAAACGGAGTAAGAGCAAAAGCAAAAGTGGCGTTTGCGGCACAAAACCATAATTTTCAATAAAATACTATTACCCAATAAAAAATTTAGCTTTAATTGAAGCAGGTTTGTAAGGTAGAAATGTAAGAGTTTCGCTTACCATCTCGCTTACGGAAGGCATGAATTTTATATAAATTTGTATATATACCTATATATGGTGAGTTTCCACTTTGACGCAATACATTTTTGACACAAAAAGCGCTTTATTCATCGCATATAAAAACAGGTGAACGTAACTATCAGCTTTAAACACTGAATGTTTTTTTACAGTTATTTTAAAATATTCTCTCTTACAAACCTGCTTCGTAGTAAGGGAATGTCGTGCCACTTGAAATGTTATTTTTTTTTTTTTTTGTAAAACTCGTTAAGAGTTCCTTCACTTACTTAAGCGGGGCTCTGTATGTCTTATTGCGTAGCGCATAATTGTGAACTAATTTTTTTTAATTGTTCCATCAGCGCTTCGCAAAATGTTAAAATTTTGTAATACCTTCCCAATAAAAAATTTTATCATTATGCGAAGCACTAATGGTACATATAAAAAAATAAGCGCTCAATTATGCGCTACGCAATAAGACATACAAAAATGCAGTAAGGTAAGTAAAAGAACTCTCAACAACTTTTATAAAAAAACAAGTAAGAGTGCTATATTCGGTTATGCCGAATCTTATATACCCTTCACCATGATGAGATAAGAACAAAAAGTTATATAAATAAATAACGTTCTTTAGATAGGTATAAACAAATATTAATTGAACCACGCCAACTTTTCATTTCGCCATGCCGAAGAATATAAAAAAAAACAAAAAATTTATATATGTACCTAAGGCCGTTTCCTCTTTTGCCAAAGTTGATGTTTGAAATTCGTTTTATAATCTTAAAATCGTTTTTTAGAACATTAAATAAAAAAAATTAAAAAAAATTCTTTTTGGGATTCGAACTGGCAATATCATCAGTCTCCGGAGAGAACTTAACAACTCGGCTACGAATGCTTTTAGTGAAGAAGCGATAAATTAAAATATATTGAGTCTATGAGTTTGTTTCTTTATTTGAGCGGCATATCATATACATGAATTAATGTGTATGTGGATGCGTAAAATTAAACACATTACAAATAAAATCCACCACTTGTAGTGAAGGGTATATAAAAAAAAAACATTACCAACACTGCATTACCATAGCCACTGTATGACCGTCGAAACCAAAATCGAATTGATTTGTATGATATGTTTATGTCGCTTTGGTAATACAGTGTTGGTATGGTAATGTCACGTCTAATTGGACCTTTAAAGGAAAAAATTTGAGGCAGTCGTGGTTTTTTACTCATATCTTAGCCATTTGTGGACCGATCTTGCTGGATTTCAATAGCAAACAATTCCGGACCATATGTGACATAAATGTATAATAACCTGGCCCCCATCATATATGGGGTCTTCGGAAAATCCATTTCAACGGACAGAAGGACATCGTTAAATCAGAATATATACACTTTATAGGGTCTAACATCAATATTATAGAAATTACAAACGGAATGACAAACTTATATATACCCTATTCACCACCTGTGGTGAAAGGTATAAAAATAACATTTCAAGTGCTACGGCATTCCCTTACTACGAAGCAGGTTTGTAAGGGAGAATACTAAAAATAACTGTATCAAAACATTTAGTGTGTAAAGCCGGTCGTTACATCCAACAATTTTTATATGCGCTGAATAATGCGCTTTTTGTGTCAAAAATGCATTGCTTCAAAGTAGGAACTCGCCATATAAAATTCATGTCTTCCGTAAGCGCAATGGTAAGCGAAACTTTTATGTTTCTTCTTACAAACCTGCTTCGTTGGAAGCTCCACTTTTTATTGGGTTGTAATTTCATTCATGAAAGTTCTCAAATATTTAAATTTTTCTTCAAAACATTTTAATTTTCTCAAGAAAAAAACCTTCATTTAAACCTTCATTGTAGTTTTTCTCCATTACGACTTTTTGACATATGCGCCAAACCAATAATGAGGTACCGATATATGTATTTCAAAGTGTATGGTTCCTACGGTAACGGTTATAAATCTAAGTCAATGGCTCTAGAAATTTATGTGAGTTCACTTACTCAAACTAAAATTTTTTTTAATTTTCTTTTTTGACTTGGTTCGCTTTAGCCCTGAGCCCTCCAAATAAGCCTTAAGGGTTAATAAGGCTCCATTTTTAATGAATTGACCGATATAAAATACTGAAGATCTTAATTCGAGCTGAACTAGAACTGAAATTGAACTGTACTAGAACTGAACTAGAACTAAACTAGAACTGAACTAGAACTGAACTAGAACTGAACTAGCACTGAACTAGAACTGAACTAAAACTGAACTAGAACTGAACTTAAACTGATCTAGAACTGAACTAGAACTAAAGTGAATTGAACTGAACTAGAATTGAACTAAAACTGAATAGAACATTTAGAACAGACCAGGACTGAAATAGAACTAGGACAAAACTACAATTAAACTTAATTAGAACTACATTAGTACTGAATTATAACTGAACTAGAGCTAAACTTGAACTGACCTATAACTTATACTGAACTAGATATAAACTAGAGCTGCACTAGAACCGAACAAGAATCCCACTAAAACTGATTACATCTGAAGAGGAACTAAGCTAGACCAAAAATAAACTCGGAACTTAATTAGAATGAAACAAGAACTGGACTAGAACAGAACTGGAGCTGCACTAGAACTTATACTGAACTAGAACTGATAAACGATTAAGCTTGAATTGAAAAGAAACTAAACTAGAGAATTGAAAAGGAACTAAACTGCGCACGAACCCAACGAACGAAGAACCCAACTAAAACTGGGCTACAATTGAATGGAAACTAAAAAGGAATTGAACTAGATCTGAAATATACTCCTAAGCCATCTTCCAGACTTAACATTTTTGTTGCAGCAATTTTTTTAAATTCTGCCTTGAAATTGCATTAGTGTCTAGAAAGTGAAAATCAAGTCTTACAATTATTTTATTTTTATCTTGTCTTTTCTCTTCTTATCTTCTCACCTCTTTCACAAATAAACGCAAGAATTGCTGCAACAAAAAATACAAGTCTGAACGATAAATAACTTAACTAAAACCGAACAAGAAGTGTATGAACTATCATGATAGCTTTTCCTTTAGAATTTAAATAATATGTAATGCACTTTAAATTCGGCTGTAATTTATATTAAAAGCATCATGAATCTGCACTAGATTTTACTTTCATTAAATATTGTTAAATTGTTACTTTAAATTTAATTAAATTAAATTTATCTACATTACAAGTAAATATTTTAAGGTTTAACCTTAAACTAACCAAAATGCAGGAATGTGTTCAAAATCGTTCTGCACAATGACTAATTTGTGAAATTGAAATATAAAATACTTTTGGTTACAAACATAATCCTTAAATACACATATTTTTACCTTAATTTGTTACAGAATTTATATTTTAATTAAATGTTGCATTTGAAGTGGTAAAGCAGATTAATTACCTACAAAGAGAAGAAAGAATAAAACAGGTTAGTTAAATATTTATTTAGTTAAAGACGAAAGAATTTATTTATATAAATAAATATGCAAAGAATTACAAACAACATTTTTTTAGACTAAAATACGAGTATGTAAAAGCTTAGTCATGGTTTTAGAGAACACATGTGATTTAAACAAAGTCGGCCTGGGTTTGCAGCCCTTTTTTGTTAAGGCATTTAATACAGATTTAAATTCCAATATTAAATCCACAAATATTTCCCAAATCTTTTGAATTTGCTGAATGTTTTTGATACCAGGAATGTTGTTTTCCTTTGATAATCTAGCCTTCAATGTAAAGTTCATTTAAAAAAAATTGGTTTCAAATGGTTTCAAATGGTTTCAACTGCCAAAGAAGCAGAAAAAAACTTAAGTTCATACAAATATATTGCAAAAGTTTGTGTATTTGACTTCAATATTTTTTTTAATTGAATTTTTCCGGAATTGTGTTGATGATTTGCGTTTTTTTGTTTGTTCGAACAGTTTTTGATGATGAACAGTGTTGCCAGAAGTAGGGAAAAATCTCTAGATATTGGTTTTTGATATGCACAACACATGATGATATTTGTGGAACTTTAAAATATTGCTCCTAGACCCACCTTTTAACACATCGATTTAAACTTTTCCTTTGAGGGTTATCGTACATCGTGGTAACGCTAGGGGTCAACAAGGTCTATGCGAGGTTTTTATGACCGGCCACCTAACTTAACTTTTTCAGAATCACTTTTTGATTTGGTATGACCATCTTCGTCCGTCATTCCGGCTGAAGGGCCTGCTGTATGGCTGTCCATGTAAGCCTTTTGCGCAATTACAGGTTGCACTTTTGGAGTTAATTGTCACAAGGCCCATTTCTATTGAAAATGCTGAGAATCGGCCCATAGTTTCACATAGCCCCCAAAAAGCTTCTTTTCGGAGTAGAGCCTTTGTGCCCATGAAATATTTCATTACGTTGGTACACACAGAAAAAAATCAATGTAAGATCGTCGAAAACAAGGTTGATTTTACATTTTCGATAGTGATTTTGCTTCACAGTAACTTCATGTTAATTTGACATGATTTTACGATATCTTGCGAACAACATAATTTAATATTCCAGTAAATTTAGGGCAACATGACATTGAAATTGAAATTAAACTACGAATCACGTTGAATAAAAGTTATTTCAAGTTGAAACAACGTGAATTTCATGTAGAATCAATTTGATTCTAGTGTGAATAGCACTAAGAAGAAGCTTCAAAGACAACATATGCATTTATTTTAGAATAAAAATCAACACTTACCCCGGTACCAGAGAGAGAGAGAGAGAGAGAGAGAGAGAGAGAGAGAATATTATTACACATTTGTTTTTCTGTTGCACATCATTTACTTTTGTTGTATTCCTCTTTGTTTACAGAAGCACTCACAATAAAAATAACACCAGCAGAATGGCCTGATATAGTTTTAGCCAACATCCTGCTCTGAAAATTTAATGTATTTAACTAAATAAATTGAACAAAACGAATACGGGAATTTTTCATCTTTTTATAAATTACTTTAAACATGAAAACAAAAAAATTGTGTTTTTCTTCTTGTATTCTGGTTGTTGCTTCTACACAAAACAAGTTGAGCCGGATCTTATAGATTCAATATTGAACAATATTATTTTAACATTTTTAATTTACAATTAATATGAAACAATGAAAATATTAAATAAAGTCCATACTGTTACAGAAATTTACTATGATTTTTCATCAACATTGCGCCATGTTAATTTAACATTGGTATTCTTTTCTGTGTGTATTTATATTTAACTTAGGGAATACTCAGGATAGACTTAAGAGGTGCCTCAATGCCTACTATGCTTGCAGATTATCGATAGGTAGGAGCTGGGGACTAAGGCCGTCAGTAGTGAGATTGCTGTACACTTCGGAAGCTGTGTTTGGTGGGAGTCATTAAGATTGGTTAGTCAAATGAACCTTCTGTCTAAAGCTCGGCATCACAGGTGCCATGAGAATTACTCCTTTAGCGGCCCTGGATGTCATTCTACATCTTCTGCCTATTGAGCAGTATGTGATGGGAATGGCAGCCAAGAGCATTCTTAGTCTGAGGGAGTTAGAATTGATGGGGAATGTCACGCAGGGTCACTCACGGATCCTGGGTGAGATTGAGGCTGGTGGCTATTGCCTGGGATCCCCCGTCTTCACTGATTGTGTGGGCACGGGTGCGGAGGTTTACATTGAGGATCTGGGCATAAGAAGGCGGAGGTTTTGGGGGCCTTGAGGGCCGTGGAACTGACGAGGGACAACATTGATAGGGGCTCGGAGGTCACTATATATGTGGACAGTCAGGCGGTTCTTATGGCCGTAAGAGGCTGTTATGTGAACTCCAAGCTAGTTGATGATTGTAGGAGGGCTCTGTAGGGAGTCTTAGAGGAATATGTGTTAAGGTTTTGCTGATTGCCGGGTCACTGCGACATAGGCGGCAATGAGGTGGCTAATGAGTTAGCGAAACAGAGCTCAGAGATGTAGGATCCTAACTGTATGGAGGCGGTTGGGCGTCCAATAGTCTTCTATTTTGGAAGGATCAGGGAATAGATTCTAGGCGCAACCAATAGAGCCTGGGGGAACCGAACGGACTGCCGGGTTCGCGGACGCTGTGGCCGGTGCTTAGGGAGTCTGATTTGTAGTCGCTGCTGGGCAGGAGTAGGGTCTGCGTTAGGACCATGATAGGAATTATCACGAGACCCTGTAAGATAGGCAGGATGGCGGTGAGGATGGGATCCGACTTGTCGGATATGTGCAGGTTGTGTGAGGACCCGGAGGAGTGGGAGACAGTTAAGCACATTCTGTGCCACTGTCCCAGGCTACAGGAAAGCAAGCTGAGGTGGCTGGGCAGTAGATTCCTGGGCGAATTATCGGATGTCTTGGGTTGTGGACTTGAGGGTCTGATAGGATTCATAATGGGGATGGCCTGGCTGCGCGGGAGGAGTCTGGGTAGTCTACCTATGTACCTACCTATATTTAACTTTGTCCAAAGCTATTTTATTGCAATCTAAATTCTATTACCGAACGTTTTTGGAATCGTGCCATATTTGATAATAGCTCCCATTAAAATAATACTTCCGAATATAGCTTTATTGACATAAAAATTAACGACAGTAACTTTTACGATACCTACTATACCATGACAAAATATTGTGCTGGAAGGTCCAAAATTATCCATAGGTCCCATATAAACCCCAATCCTAGAATCACTTAAAGCAAACAAGTCTCATACAGTTGAAGAAGATGAAGATTCGGTACATAGAACTTTAACATGAATATTAACCCCATAAATCCTAATTAGATGCTACTGGGTTCAAAATAGGGTATGTTTTTTAAAATTTGTTTTTAAATATTATGGGGTAGGGGATCACATGGTCGGGATAGATCGATTTTACTTTCTTACTTTTTTTAATGGTGTTTTACCGGAATTTAACTAATGACTTGTGTTTTTTTTTCTTTTTGTTTGTTTGGAAAGTTTATGAGGATGAGCCGTGTTGCCAGAAGTAGGGAAAAATATCTACATGTTTCTTCTCTGAAATGAAAGCGTATGGAAAAACATACAGATTTTTTTAAATTTGAATTTTTTAACTAGTAAAATTCTTATGAATAGTAGTTACTCTTATTTGCGAGAAAAAAATCTTACTTTTATGTGTGTGTCCAAAATGTTCTTGATTTAAATTAGTACATATATACAAATGTATGTATTTGCATATGGGCATTTCCAAGAGAATGTCAACCACGACCCAAAAAATTAAAACACTTGAAACTTATTTTCAAATACCTATGGTATAAAGAAAAAAACACTCAAACTTGCAAAGGTACTTAAGCTTATTACAATTTTTTAAAAGCAATAAATAAAAGTTTAAACTCACTTTCTCGTTGATTAAATTTGCGTAACCGCAACAAACAATTTTCAATTTTCTGCCGATTAAATACTGATACTGGCAACCCTGGAATTATACTTTAAAATAAATGTTACAACAACAGTGAACAAGATCCATGAGAAAGGACCAAATATATATTTCGATTAGCGGTATATTTTTGTGTTTGTTTTGGATGCTATGCTAATGTCACGTTCGTGGTGCAAAAACATCATTTGAAATTGATCAGTCTTAGTTGGTTTAAAATAAAAGTTCAACGCAAGATACTTATTGCAAAAAAATATTGATCGGAATTTTTTTGGTATAATAAAAAATTTATGAAGCGGCCCATACACTTGCAATATTTTTTTTTTTTTTTTTTTTTCCTTAGCTATTCCCGCGAAGCTCTATGCTTGTCTGCAGGAAAGAAACCAGAGTCTCTGGCGGGAATCGAACCCGCAACCTCGGCGCTGATAGACTCGCTCGCTACCAGCTAGTCTACCGAGGCATAATTTTTCCATTTTGTCCTATATTATGCAATAAGTCGCACAATGGTTTCATTCACTCAATAAAAAGGTGAACATAACCTATAGAAATAACACAAACAGCATTGTACAATGTTGCCAGCACATTTCAGTTTCTCTCCATTGTGCAATAAAATCAAAAGTCTTTTGATTGTTGCCAATACATTGTGCCACTTTCGAATATCACATACACATTAGCGATATAATTGTACAATACATAAAATTTAACAATTTTATTGCAAGTGTATGAACCGCTTAAGCTTTTAAAGATCGTCACGTACGATGTTGTAAGTACTATAAATGAAGCTAAATATATCATTTTTTTATGTTGCTATTTAGGTCAAATTTGGTTCAAACGTTTTTATTGCAATCATATCATCTTACCAAATATTTTTGGAATCGGTCCATATTTGGCCATAGCCCCCATACAAATACTACTCACGAAAATAGCTTTTAGTGACATAACTTCCATATAAATGTTTGTATTGATATAAAAATTGGCGACAATAAATTTTACGATAGCTACTATGCCATGCACAAAATGTTGTGCTGCTAGGTCCAAAATCAATCATACAAACCCCCTTCCTTAAATCGGTTAGAGGAAAACAAAGCCCATATTGATAAAGATATCTCAAAAATATTCAGCACAAATAACTTTTATATAATTATTAACCTCATAGCATAATTCTGTTCTGACGACCTTAATTGTCCATAGGTCCCAAATAGGCTACACTCTTAGAAACTGTCACGTACGGTATGTCACGAACGATATTACATTTTGTTTATTATAAAACCATTAAAAACAAAATTTTTAATCCAATTACGGATTATAAAGGAAAAATATGTGGTTTAATGTAAAAAATTAAAAAAATTCGCAGATTTTCGCATTTTTTGCATTCACCCCAATATCACTTCCATTTTATGTAACGTACGATATGCACCTCTTTTGCTCGATATTTTGGACAACAAGGTTCCGACGGTGATGATTTTTTTTTCATGTGTAGTACCTACTGAATGAAACATTATGATAAAAATTGTTTTCAGTTACTACTATTTTTGCAAAATCTCTATTTCTCTGAAGGCATACAAATGTCACGTACGTTGACATGGAAATGCCCATATGTATATTGAATTAATTTTTTGTACAAAATTTGTAAGGTTTTTGTAAAATTTTTAACTGTAGTTAGTTTTATTCGAATTCTCTGGCAACACTGGCTACGAGTATTAAGCTGTTTGCAAAAAAAATATTTAATTTTACACTTGAGTAGGTTGGCCGGTGAATGATAAGTGGGAAGAAATACTGTCAACATATAAACTGGACAGAAAAATAAAAATTAATTGACCTCATATACAGTGGGTGACAATTAAATGGTAAATACGTAATAAAAGTTTCTTAAAACTAGTTTACACGGTAATTACGACATTGCAAAAAATGATGTAGAATGAGAAAAATCTCATCATGTAAAAACGAAATGTATTGAGTAAGAGAGAATATTCTCATCACACCAAAGGTGTATTTTAACAGCACATATTGAAAGTGGTGACACTTTCATACATTTAAAAAAACAACTAAAATCAACTCAGGAAATGTTCATGTTGTTTTTGTAAAAATTTTAAACTGCAACCATCTGCTTTTTTGTTATTATTTTTGATTTTACTTTTACCATCCGTGTAAACATGAACTAAACTTACAACAGATTTTCAGTTTTTTCTTTTAAGCACGGAAAGAATTTCAAATTATTTTGATTCTACAAAGTCGTAATGCATTGTATTACTAGCCTTTATTAATACTAGTAGTGCTATTTATAGGGAAACGACCAGAAAATAAACTCTCTTACACGTGTGTCATCTGGTTCACGCATAAATCACTCGTGATTGTAATTACTGTAAATATTGTTCGCTAAATGAAAATTTTGGAGCTAAATAGAAATGTTTAATACTAAGTTAAGCTACAAAAATACTAAAATGGTCACACTGATAAAGAAGTTAATAAAATTTTTCAAAAGGCGGCCGTACACGACATGTTTCTGTCATCTGACATGTCAAATTTCCCACTGCAAAGTACATACATGTCGTGCGTTACCTTTTTAACTTTGCTTTTGTAAAAGTCAGATGCAAAGTCATCAGTACCCTTTAGTTGATATTGTTGCTTTGATCTACAAGCAAAAATATTGAAATTTTTTTAATATTTTCCTTATGTATGTATATGTCTATAACTGCAAGTATATGTTATTTAGTTATATCTATTATGCAATTAATTTAATAATAACAAATACAAAACAAAAATAATCCTTTCGTAATTTTACTGCGCCGTTAGGAAATTGTTTTACATCATATTTAGCTTAAAAAACGTAATTTAAGCTTCCTAACGCGAAACTTTTGTTCACTCTACTTTAGGCATTCAAGACGACTTCAATCTTAGTAATAAGCTCTCTCCTATTTGAATTATAATCATTAATGTTATTGTTCCTAATCATAAAAAATAATTTAAGTCACTTTAGAGACTTCATCATATACTTAATCACAAGAAAAACTAAAACCACACGCAGACAAAAAAATATGTGTCCTTTTTCCAGTAAACACAAACACACACACACGCGTATTTTATGAAGGAGTGAGCATGAAGTTTCATTAAATGAATTCAAGAGTTGTTTCCTAACAATGTGTGTTCGACAACCAGATGTGAAATGAGACCAACAGCCAACCGACTAGAGCCAACCAACAAACAACACATTTAATCATGCTAAAAGCTTAAAACTACAACAAATTTTAAAAGGAAAAAACTTTAAGGTTTTTGACATTTTTATGTGAGTGTTTTTTGTTGTTGTGTCCCTGTGGCTACGAAAACAAAAATAATAGATATCCAAGAACCACTGGGGTTTTTTGTAGAGCCGCAAAATTCTTATTTATCATTTATTTTTATTTTAGACTTTACAGCCAAATGAGTGTAAGAATTGATGTAAAAGCAATTTGAAGCTACCCAGTAAAAACTTCGCTTACTTTTTCAAAATAGCTTTTTTAACTTATTATTTAGTAGCTTTCTTCTATAACTACAGCTATAACAACTTCAATGACTACTTTTTTCTGGATGTACTAAAGTAAAAAAATAATGACTTGCTTTTGAATGCGTTCATTTTGGGACATCCGTTGTAAAATTCATTGGTTCTTTCAGTAGAATTGTAAGTAGTGCTCTTATGTTTTTCTGATTACTCAACACATTATTTTGTAGGCGAAGTTTTTACTGGGTACTTAATAAAAAAAACGGAAAACTGGTTGACAATATGGAGTATTAGCACTGAAATAGAACTAGAACAGAATTAAAACTGCAATATATCAGCAGGAGATCTAAACTAGAACTGTACTAGAACTGAACTAGTAATGAAGAAAAACTTGCCTAAAACTGAGTTAGAACTGAAATAGAACTAAGCTAAAACTGTACTAGAACTGAACTAGAATATCCTAGAACTGAACTAGAACTAAACTAGAACTGAAATAGAACTGAAATAGAACTGAACTAGAACTGAACTAGAACTGAGCTAGAACTGAACTAGAACTGAACTAGAACTGAGTTAGAACTGACTAGAACTGAACTAAAACTAGAATTAAACTAGAACTGAACTTGAACTGAACTAGAACTGAGCTAGAACTGAACTAGAACTGTACTAGAACTGAGCTAGAACTGAACTAGAACTGAACTAGAACTGAGTTAGAACTGACTAGAACTGAACTAAAACTAGAATTAAACTAGAACTGAACTTGAACTGAACTAGAACTGAACTAGAACTGAACTAGAACTGAACTAGAACTGAACTAGAACTGAACTAGAACTGAACTAGAACTGAACACACATACAATATGTTCGCAAAAAGCTAAGAAAATCAGCTTACAGCCTTTTTCACTTAAGTAACTGTGCAACCTTTTCTGTCCTCAAACAAGCGTACTTTTCTTTAGCAGAATCATATTTAAGACATGGCATCACAGCGTGGGGTAGATCCACATACTGTAAAAGTTTACAACAAACGCAAAATCAAATCCTTAAAATATTGTTAAAAAGCCAAACACGCAATAGACAACATATACAATACGCCTTAATATATGGTAACATAAACAATACGCAAGATATCGACGTTAATACACACGTAAACATCGACACACACATAGAAAACAACACACACGTTAACAACAACGCACACATAAATAACAATACACTGGTAAACAACAACACGCACATAAACAACAACCCACAGGCTTACAACAACGCTCACGAAATCAACGTCTCACACGTAAACAACAACGCACACATAAATAACAATACACTGGGAAACAACAACACGCACATAAACAACAACCCACTCGTATACAACAACGCTCACGGTAGCAACGTTTTACACGTAAACAACAACACACACGTAAACAACAACACACGCATAAATAACAATACACTGGTAAACAACAACACACACATAAACAACAACCCGCACGTATACAACAACGCTCACGAGAGCAACGTCTCACACGTAAACAACAACACTCACGTAAACAACAACACACACTTAAATAACAATACACTGGTAAACAACAACACGCACATAAACAACAACCCACACGTATACAACAACGCTCACGAAAGCAACGTCTCACACGTAAACAACAACACACACGTAAACAACAACACACACATAAATAACAATACACTGGCAAACAACAACACGCACATAAACAACAACCCACACGTATACAACAACGCTCACGAAAGCAACGTCTCACACGCAAATAACAACACACACGTAAACAACAATACACTGGTAAACAACAACACGCACATAAACAACAACCCACACGTATACAACAACTCTCACGAAAGCAACGCCTCACACGTAAACAACAACACACACGTAAACAACAACACACACATAAATTACAATACACTGGTAAACAACAACACGCACATAAACAACAACCCACACGTATACAACACCCCTCACGAAAGTAACGTCTCACACGTAAACAACATCTCACACATAAACAATAACACAAACGTGAACGACAACACACATGTAAACAACAACACACACGTCAACGTTAAGGTACGGTCACACTTGTAAAACATTTGACAAAAAACATCAAATATTTATCTTCCATAATGTGACCATAAAACATTTTGGGCTGCAAACATGATTTTGAGAAAACAAAATTTGTTTGCTACCAAACAAAAATGTATCTAATGTGAACAGAGTGTGACCACCCTATGTCAAATATTTGCCGCTTTTTTGGGCAAATAATTATTTGATCTCGCAAAGTTTTTGTAAGAACAAATAGAGGCAAATAACAGCTGGTGAAAGCAGTGTTGTAATTGTTAAAAAAAAAATAGGAACATTTTCATAAAAATCACCAAAATAGAAGTGTACAAATATTAGCATTTTCAATACAGAAATTAAGGCCAGCTATTTAAAGTTTTTGGTTAAGTGGCATTAAAAGCTATTTTCGGGACCAATATGGACCAATTCCAAAAAATTTCTGTAGGGTGATTTTTATTTTTTTATGCTTTTTTATTCAATATTTTCAATTTGAAACTGTGCATCAGCATCACAACTGCAACAGGGGATCACGCATCTGCAACAGGATTTTGCATCACTATAGCATTGATGCACAGTTTTTACGCATTTACGAACGTACCCACCAAGGCGAATTCATTCAGATGACATTTTCGAGTCATCTGTTTATTGTTGATTTTTTTGTGTATATACTTAATGCCAAGCTTTGTTTATACATTTTGTGAAAAAATTAGTTAAAATTTAAATATTTAAAGCACAAGAATTTAAAAAGGCGAGCCACAATAAATTTGCAATACAAGAAAATGATTTACCTTCTAAAGCAATTGTGTATATTTTTTTTAAGCAAAAAAAATTCCATTTTATATATATTCAACAAATAATTTTGCCATTCTTTCTAACTTTTTACACAAACAAAATACCTAGTATTTAAAAAAAAGGATAGCTAGCATAACTCTATCTCATGATGCGGTCACCTGTATGAATGAAACTTTTAATTTATATAATTCATTACATCGTTGCATAAAACGCAAGAGGCCATAGCTAACCAAAAATTAAAAATCGAGTTTTTCATAGATTCTAAAGTATTGCATAAACACAAATTTCTACAACAAATCGGAATCTTTCGCCGAAAATTAGCTATTTTATTAACAAAACACAAATGACCCTATCCTCAAAATATTATATGATAAACGCTAATAGACCTAACAACGGGCCGCCAATGTGTATGTGATATTAAAAGGTGGCGCAATAAATTGGCAACAATCAAAAGGCTTTTGATTTTTATTGCACAACGAAAAGAAGTGCACTATGCTGTGAAATGTATTGGCAGCATTGTTGTTTTGCTTAAAGGCTAGGTTTTTATTTAAATTAAAGTTGTACCATATTTTAATTGGAATCATTGTGCCACTTATTGATAATATAGGGCAAGATGAAAATAATATGGCGAACAATATAAACGATCGTATTGTATAATGGATGGGGCTTTTAACAGTTTGCATATTATGCAACATTAATATTTGTCAAAACCAAAAACAAGAAAAAGAGAAAAAAATATATAAAAACAGTTCAAGGCAATTTATAATTTTAAATAGTTTTTTGCTTCTCCTGTAAAATTTTCAAAATGTTAGATAGGGCCTTTGGCGTTTTAGGTAACGATAAATATATGTACATATATATATATGTATATATATAAATATATACAATTCATTATAGTTTTACATAATTCATTATATATAACTTTTAAGATAACGCAAAATATCACTTGTTTAAACCATTTTATATACACGCTTAAAAGCACAACAATTGTCAACACTGATATTCTTAACAAAACAATCAAACAGCTGTGTGATTTTAATATACATATTTGTTGGCGAAAAATATGGAGGTAACTTAAAAATTTTTTATAAAATCTAATTTTTATCAATAAATATACTTTTAGGATATTGAAAATTATACTGAGGCTGAGTTTATATTACAAGAAATGGAGGTTAGTGTATTAATTAATTTATTAGTAAAAACTGTAGTAACATACATAGTATATTGTTTATAAATTTTTAGGTAATGGAAAGAAGCAGCGAGACTCTAGCTTTAAAAAGGCCAAGAAAAAAACCAAAAGTGGCCAGGGAGTGGGATGAACATGATATTTATAAGCTAATTTCGCTTGTTGAAGCAGAAAAATGCTTGTGGGATGCATCGGATGAAGCATATCACAACAAAGCACTTCGAGATTCCGCATGGAGAAATATTGAGGAGAATTTTAAACCAAAGTATACGGTGGTTGATCTAAATGCGAAATGGACTAATCTTCGTATTCAATTCCGAGGCTACGCTGGAAGAGCCAAAACTAAATCAGGACAGGGTATTGTAGAAATTCCTAAATGGAGATTTTACAATGCTATGAGTTTTGTTGGACGTGCTGAAGACAAACAGACACAGCAGACTGTGTCAAACATTACTTACAGCGTAGAAGAGGAAATTATTTGTAAGTAATTTAATCACAATATTTATTTAACTTGTTGATTAACATTTTACGTATGCTTATGACCCTGGTGTAGCTTCAAAGTCGTCAGAAACGGACGCACAGTACATATCAACACCCCGAAAACAACCAGTTGTTCCTACCCAATCAGCCGTTATAGTTGAGACCATGCGTGAGGCTGTCAGTGTTATGAAAGAGCGAAAGGAAAGCGCTTTAGACCCCAACAGTACACTTGCAAATTATTTCATAAGTGAACTGAAAGCACTTAATCCAGAGTCATCAGGATCAATACGTAGAAAAATGAATATATTTTTCACAGAATGTTTGGAAGACGTTTTTCTTGTGTTGTTTGTTTTAACATGTTACTTGTTTTTTAATGTTTATTTTTGTATTTAAAATCTTATTTTATACTTTAAAATGAATGAATTATTTAAGTTTTTGTTTTGTTAATTTTTTTTAGTGTTTTTTTTTAAACTTTTAAATAAATGAATAAATAAATTATTTAATTTGTTTTGTTTTTTAATATTTAAGTATCGTACAGCCTAAATGCCTGTAGCTGAAAACATGAAAATTGGACCAGAGATTGGTCACTCCCCAAACCGATCCACTAAGACGGGATTTTTGGAAATTCGAATGGGTATGGGGTAAAAAAAGAGTAAAAACGGGAAAATTCGGTAACCTTATATCTCCAAAACTAAAAAAAATACCAAAAAATGGTAATACTTATCGTTGTTCTTTAGAAAAATAACCGACAGGTGTTGGTACTTTTTTGAAATTCAGCCCTTTTAGGGAGCAAACGGGTAAAACCTGAATTTTTGGACTTTTTTGACACCACCTCTATCTTTTGAACCAATAAACATAGAAACAAAGTAATACCACATTCGAAACTTATCAAAAAAATACGAATATGAATTGTAAATTTTATACAAAGCCAATATAATTCTGTTTATCTGCGAAACGGTAATAATAAAACTTTTAAGAGTTTATGCAAATAGTTTAGTTTTCAATATATGTTATTTATTTAATTTCAATGCAGATACCCATGAGCACTGTGTTAAGCTAATTAGTTATTAACAGGCCTGTTCTCCAAATCACTTTTACTCAAATCACGTGATTTCAAATCACATGTGCCTACTAAAATCACACGTGTGATATATTAGTGTCCCGTTTTTGTGTGTTTTGGTGTGATCTTCAATTGCCGAAAGCCCACCGAGAAATACAAACACGGTATGACTTTCAGAACACCACAAAATCACGCTCGTGATTTTAAAAACACGTGATTTGAAGTCACGCGATTTTCAGAACAGGGCCGTAAATGAAATGTTTAAAAGCCATTTTTTAGATTTGCATATTTAAGTATGTATGTACATATTTATTCAGTAGTACAATTTTTAATTAAATAACTAATATTACCATAAAAAATAAATAAAAATTGTTACAATTGTTTTGAGGGATATCTTATTATATATGCTTGTATTGAAAATTTATTTCGCCTTCTTCCACAAAATATTGCGAAAACTCATTTCTTATTTCTGATGTTTCATTTGTAATGTAGGAGCGGTGTCTTTGGAGATTTACTAAATTCTGGACGTTATTATAACTGCGCCATTCTCCAGGAACTACTGTGCCGTCTGTAGTATAGTGGTCAACAAGATTTGTGTTAAAGTACAAAGAACTTTTTCTGCTTATTAAAAAGTTGTGTAGCACACAGCACGCAAGTGTCAATTTTCTGGTTTTTATTGGGTCAAGCTTAATTGGGCTGCGCATTACGCGAAAACGTGCAGACAAAATTCCAAAAGCGTTTTCTATTACTCGCCTTGCTCTTGACAGGCGATAATTAAAAACTCTTTGGATGGCCGTCATATTACGCGCATTGAAAGGTTTTAAAATATTACGGCTTAATGCAAAGGCATCATCAGCAACAAGAACATATGGTACTGACACATTTCTTAATGGCAATGGTTTCGGCATAGGCAAATTTAGTTTGTTATTTATAAGACCTTCGTTAAACGTACTTTTCCTAAAAACACCACCGTCAGATATACGCCCGTTCGAGCCTACATCGATATATAAGAACTTATAAGATGCATCTGCAATAGCCATAAGCACAATGCTATGTGTTCCTTTAAAATAATCAAGTTAAGGAAATATGTTATTGACTTTATTCATCTTATCTACCTTTGTAGTTATAGTACACACTTCCGGCGTGAGTTGGGGCAGTCATTACAACATGTTTGCCATCTAGAGCGCCAATGCAATTTGGAAAATTCCACAATTGCAGAAATTCTTTAGAAATAGTTTCCCATTCTTCGCTTGTTCCTGGAATCTGAAATTTAACTACGTATTTGAAACAAAAAAAAAACTACATGAATTTTTTGTTACCTTCAAATAATTCGGCTGTAATACTTTGTATAAAGCATCGCATACTTCAGGAATAATTCCTGAAATAGTGTTATGAGGAATACGAAAAACATATTGTAAAGATCTATAACTCTCTCCAGTCGCTAGGTACCTAAGAGTAACTGCCAAGCGTTCGGAAGGGGATATTGGCTCACGAAACCGTGTTACTTGTTTCGTTATCAGGGGTGCCACTAACTTTAGCTACAGTAGAATTAACAAATATTAGTATTTACTATTTTCACTGAAATAATGTTATTCTCACTAAATAATCAAAATCTGTTGAGGTCATCCTCAAAAAGTTTTTGTACAGATCTGGAGTTTCAGATTGTAGCTCCAACAGTAACTTCGCACAGCATCCTTCCTTTTTCCGACGTTGAATCCATTTACGCACCCATTGTCTTGTTTTTTTGCGGTTTTTGGATTCCTCTTCCTCCAATAATAATAACGAGGCTGCTCCACTTAGTAAAAATAATGCTTCACAATCTTCCATTGTATTTTTTATTTATGAGAAAACAAATTTTAATATTTTGACAGTTTGATCAAATAAATTGCTATAGAAAATATTTGTTTCAGTGTGACCGGAGGGAAAACATGTTTGCCACAATATGTATTTGCCGCAGTTTGACTGCTGTTTGATGAAATAAATTTTATCAAATATTTGCCTCTAGTGTGACCATCTAACAAAATACGTAAAATTTTAAAGCAAATATGAGCAAACATGTTAGAGGCAAATGTTTGTTATATGTGACCGTACCTTTAGCACGTACCCAACAGACCAAAACAAAGCAAAATTTAAATGAGTTGTAGAATAAGCTTATCATAAGAGATTTAATACAACATGACAACCATTATGATTGCAAATGACTTATTCTCGCTATAGTTTTGAAAGTGTTTCTGAGAATGATGTCCCGTTATTTGATGTGTGCATAAATTTCGTATAATAAGTTAAAGTTTTCAGTCTTTGTGTTTTGTTTAAAGAGTGAAGTGCCTTAAAGTGTTTTAAACAGTGTCCAATTTAAAAAAAAGTAATTAAATATAAGATATATAATTAAAAAACTTTTTGTTAATATGCCGTATAAATTAAATAAATAATTAAATATATTTTGTAAAATAATAAAACAACTATGTATAATTCTAATAAATAAAATCACTACTGTAGTTCAGTGTGCAAATATTATTTGGTTATATTTTTAATAATTGTTAACAGGATTAGAAAATTATTTTTCTGTAAGCTTATTCTATAATTAGAATTCTTAGCTTACATTATATTATAGGCAAGTAATATTATCGCAAGGGTTCAGTTTTCATTATTAAACAATTGCTAATAAGCCTTTTATAATAGTAATCACAACACTTTTCTAAGCTTAAGGCTTATGTTAGTAAGCTTGCTACAAGTTCTTTCCATTGTTGGGTATTTAAGCAACATCACACACATGAACATCGTACAACCAGCATCAAGTAGAATAGCCTCTTATCTACAAATACTAAACGTCGAAAGTATATATAAAATGACAATGATTAATGAATTCAACAATGATCCCAGATTTTTAAAGCCAATTGATCATATGTATAATACCCGAAGACGAGCAGAAGGAAGGTATAAGGTTGGACGATATCGCAACAACTATGGAAAGAATTGTCTCGATGTTGTTCTACCAAATGTTCTTAATAAATTACCAACTAATTTACTTAACCTACAAAATACACATAAAAGAAAAAAATTATTAAAATTTTATTTCGTAAATTCGCAATGAAAAAAAAAAAAAAATGTAATTTGTTATAAAAAACTTTAAATTATTAATTATTATTTAATTGCTAGTACTAAATTTAATTTATATCCTGCAGATAAGCCCTATGGCTTCGCGGGAATAGATTTAATAAACAATGTAATTAAAATTGAAAATAAATTGAAATTGAAAATTGAAAAAAAAAAAAAAAAAAAACTAGAACTGAACTAGAACTGAACTAGAACTGAACTAGAACTGAACTAGAACTGAACTAGAACTGAACTAGAACTGAACTAGAACTGAACTAGAACTAAACTAGAACAAAACCAGATCGGAAATATAACAGAACTAGAATAAGAACTGAACAAGAACTGAGCTTAAATTAAACTAGAACTATACAAGACCTGACTAAATAATTTATCTTAAACCAAAAAAAACTAAAACTATACTAGAACTTAAGAACTGAACTAAAGGTTAGGTAAGGTTAGCTTGCATTGGTAGCCGCAATAACGCACAGCCCACGGTGGTCCAGTAATTAGTTCAAGTTGTGTTACCCTGTTTCACCGTCCCCCAAGGGTCCTATGTTACCTGGCTGTTGACATTCTCAACCACTGTTCAAACCAATGTTCGATATACAGGTTTTGCCTCTAAGGGTTCTTCGACTTAACAGTCTTAAGTCTCCGAATGCCGGGCAATAACGGAGAAGATGTTACGTTGACCCTTCCTCCTCCTCGTCGCCACAACTTCTACATAGCTCATTGTAAGGTATACCTATCATTTTGGCCGTTTTTTTCAATGGGCCAGCGACTTGTTATAACCGCAATTGGTTCCTGAGGTGAAGTCTGGATAGTCTTAGTGCCCGCCGTGTTTTTTTTTTCATATATGATGGGCCAGATTTTTCTAGAGAACTCAACTAAAACTGACATTAAACTAATCTAGTATTAACATTATTAGTTTTAAGTTAAAAATTCTTTTTTGTTTTCAATCGGACTTTAAATATTTTGGGGCAAACGTTATACATATTTTCTTTATTATTTCTTAAAAAAGAATTTCAAAAAATTGTCCACTTCATTCTTTACCACTTGTGTTTGTTGGTATGTAAATAATTTTAAATAATCTTCCTTGTGAATAAATTCCCTTAAAATTCTGCTTATTATCCGCTTGGTATGATAAAAGATGTTTTACAAATGTTATTCGTTTGTATAAATGTATTTGTGTGTGTGCTTGGTTGTTTGTTTGTTTGTTTTCTATTTCCGCACTTGTAATTTCCGCTCCCGTTAGCTACAAAATGGTTGGTTACACTGATTAAAGCAACAGAAGACGGTGATGACAAAAAAAAAAAAACATAAAATACAGAAACAAAACGCCAAACTGTAATTTAACTCGCTTAAGGGAGTCTTCGTATTATGCGAATTATTTTTTTTAAATATGTTTTCTTATGAAAAATATTCCTTTTTTTCCTTCAAAGAATTTAAACAATAAAAAAATGTCCGATTGTTGGTGGAGGCGTAGGTTTTTTTTTTTTTTTGTTATTTTTTAATGATTTTGTAATGCAAGAAAAGTATATTTAATACACTTTTAACACATTCACACTTTGGTTGAACACTTTTTTAGAATAGTATAAAAAATAAAATAATATTATTTATAGTGGAAATAAATTGTACAATGGGAGTGGAAACAGTAATAAACGTAAAATAAGAACATTTGCAAAAAAAAGTTCCATTTAATTGAATGAAGAAAAATCACGTGAACCAGTGAAAAGCGGGTACGTGAAAAATAATAAAAAAAAAATAAGAAAAACAAAAAGTTTACAAAAAAAAAAAAAAAAAAAAAAAAAATCGACAATTAAAATAACTTGCAATATTAGATTTAGTGGACGGTTGTAGAAAAAAGCCGCACTAAGTGTAAAAATAAAATTTCTTTATAATAAATCCCCAAAAATTTTAAAAAACCGTTCGATTTTAAAACGAATTTGGGAGCATATATCTTTCATAAAGCAGCTCTATCTTACATGATTTGTTAAAGGTGTTTTCGCGTGTTCGCATGTTAGAGATTTCACAATCCTTGGAGTAGCAATCTATTCAGTATTGTTATTTTGCCTTTCAAGAAAGAGCCGGACATTATATAGTGTTCTGTTCTTCGATAAAAAAATAGAACAATTGTAGTGCCACTGTAGACAACTATTATATTTTAATGTTCTATAGTGTTTCTTTTTTAACATTGATAAAGAAATGAACAAAAACAAAATTTTAGCGACGACCGCAGCACGAACAGCTTGTGTGTGTATTGCGTATATGTTTTGTTTGTGTAAAATTATTTGGCTGGCTTTTTGTTTTTTCTTCTATGTGTATTTTGTTTTTGTAAAAAATGTTGGGTTTTTTTACCAGCCAAAAGGACGCTACGCACAACAGAAACGAACACAATAAAGTTTGTGCTTTTTTATAAAAAACCGAACGGAATTATATGTTCCCATCTTTTTGTTGAGTTGGATAAGAACAGTATTATTTTTGTGTTAAAAAAATGGCAAACTGGAAAACCTTATTTTTTTTATGATTTTTTACACAAACGCTATTAGCGTTTTTGTTTACCACAAATCTACCGAACACTAAGAAGCGATATTTAGTGTTTATTGTCGAACACAGATTTAGTGTAGTGGGGGGGGGGGGGGGGGGAACTTTGCTAATCTTTGATTCCTACTTTTTTACCCTGGAGGTAGATGCCTGACCTCTGCCATGATGTATGTTATCCTCTTTTTCACGGGGAGGAATGGTCAAAGGGCTTCTTGGATGGGCTGTTTAGAGGGGGTTAGGCCACTTAATTTTTTAAAACTCGAAAGCCATGATCAACATTTTTCTTCCTCTGCCATGGATTGAACCTGGGGTGCTTGATTTTGTAAACACGCACTTAAACCTCTACACCAAGAGGAAAATGTATTAGAAATTAAGTTTTTTTTTATTGATATTGACACAGTTTTTAAGATACTGAACACGATTTTATCGACTTTAAATCGTTTGTACTCCATAATAAATATTGTAAACAAAATTTGGATGAAAAATATTTGTCTTTCAAGATTATCAAATAATGAAAGTATCAAGCCAAAACACTTCTTTCTACTTTTATTTTGTTATAAAGGGTGTCCTAGATAAACCCATTTACGCCCGCTGTGCCAATTTGGGAACACTTCATTATTTCCGGCTTATGACAAAGTTTTAAACATTATTCAATATATGTTTACCTTATTGATAAACTAAAATTTCAGAAATTTCTATAACATCAAAAATTTTTTTTTTTTAAATTTTTTTTTTTTTAAAGTGACCGTAGTGCCAATTTTGTACACCTCTTTAATTCCAAAAAAAAAATTATATGTAATGAATTAAATAATAAAATAAACAATATTTTATTTTTTGTCCGGTAGTTTTTGTGTGTTTATGTAAGTTTATTTTTTTTTGAGATATTAAAAATATTTAAAAGATTTGGTTTTTCGTGCTTAAATTAAATAATATAATTACACTGATAGAAAAATGCATCTTCATAATGATGATGCCCTAGCATCAGAATTGTGACATCAATGTTACTACAAATGGCATCAATGATGCAAAAAGTAACATCATTCCAATGACTAACGTGTTCATACAATTTTGTAATTTTTTACGTGTCATCTATTTTATGACTATAGTGACATCAATTCGATGCCACATTTTGTATATTATTTACATTATTCTCATGATTACAATGTATTCTAAGAAGCAAAAATTCATATAAACTATTTTTTAAACTATTTAGTTAAATACATGATATGTTTACAGTAGAATGATTACGAAAACCATATGAGGCATGGTGCTGGTGTCTTATTATTGAGAGTTCTGCTATAAACAAAGATCGTTATTCAACAAACGTGAAACAAACATATGCAAAGGGTAAGTAAATAATAATATTTTCTCACTTTGACTTAAGTTAATTCCAATGACATTGACTTCATGACAAACTGTCATTAAATTGATGCTAATGTGTCCTTTCTCCGATGTTACTGCGTCATCGCACTGAGGACATGTTCGTCATTTCTGTGATGCCGATGTGTCATCTGATTGATGACATAATTTCATTTTGCCCCTGATGACACTTTGGCCAAGTGATGTTAAGGTTGACATCACAATTATGACAAGTGTCATGGGGTCAAAAACGAAGACACTTGTCATAGTACTGATGTCAAAATACATCAGCGTTTATGACGCCTTTTCTATCAGTGTAGTATTGTGGTTATTTTGTTGAACTATTTGTGGTTTTTAATCCAAATTTTTAATATTTTCAATTAGGCTTAAGTTCATCCAACTTAATTTTCATTAAATTATTTTTATGAAGAAAGGAATTTTACAACATGAAAATTAATTAAAATTGTTATTGATAATCCTTCATTCTTGACCGTGGCCGGGACTCGAACCGCGGCCGGCAGGTTACCATGACATGTTTCGATCGCAACCACTCGATCTTATCAAATGGATTTGCCGTTTTACACTCGCAGCCATCGACGACTGCTGACGTCAATAGTCAAACATCAATCCTTAAACCAAATTGTATTTTAACCTTTGGTAGATCGAAATTTGCCTTTTTTAATGATAAGCCATCTTAATTGATTTTACATGTTTTTTCCTTACTTCTGTTTTTTCGTACTTTTGTCAAGAATTCTTCTTGAAGTCCAAAGTAAATTTTTTTGTTTTTTCCTTGTTGTCTTTCTTTTTCTTTCTTAATAATATAAATAATATAAATATTTCAGTATATTACAAAAAGGTTCCGGTTAAAAATGAACAGTTATGTCGGTGAAGTGAAAATAGTCTAAAGGTGTCAAATCGTACGATATTGGTGGCCAATTCACTCTTGCTGTGTGGCAAGTTGCACCATCCTGTTGAAACCGCATATTCTCTACGTCCAAATCATCAATTTTCCGCCACAAAAAGCTTCGGATTATCTCCCTGTAGCGAATTTTTATTGACCGATGATAACTCAAATTTGAACACCCTTTATACAAATATAAACGTCCATTTAAACCGCTTTGTGATCCCAATCCTTTTTAAACCTTCATCAAGCTTAAAAAGCAACATTTTCTTTAAACTTTTTTTTTCTTCTCACCTCCAACTCTTACTGGCAACATCTTGTTCTTTTTCACAACTTTTTCAATTAGTAGCCCTGTTAAGAAATTAAATTACAAACATTTAAGTTTAACGGTTTCGCCTGTATGTGAAATGTTTTTATGTATTTTTGGCTGTGTCTAAATAGTCCCAGCAAACACAAATTTATCGTTTGGTATGATTGTTTCAGAAGCTTAGAAAAAGTGACTCTTATTTTTTGGACTAGTATTGTTTTCAAATTATCATCAACCTAATTTTTATCGTTTGCTGTTTGAAAATCAGTTTAATTTCACATTATTTTTAAATTAATCGTGGCTATTCTAAAATACGCGTCGAAGGAGTGCACATTTACATGAAAACAAAAACAAAATTTACGAAACTTGTTTTTGTTATCTGTACACTTCTAAACAAAAATTAAAAATAAACAAAAACAATTTTTGTAAATTTGTTTTTGTTTTCATGTAAATGTTTACTTCTTCGACGCGTATTTTAGAATAGCTATGAATATCAAGCTTTTGTGTTTGCTGGGTTGTTTTCCTCCCATAAATAATTTCTACGTTTAAATTATTTCCATTCTTTCTTTCACATTTGTGTTTTTGTTTTCATACGAAACAAAAAAGTAAATATTTTTTTTTTCATTCATCTTTAAGTTATTTTTTTATTTATTTAGTAATTATTTTCAGATTTTTTTGTTCATTTGTCGTTCAACACTTTTCGGCTTGAAAGTAACGTTATCGTTAAAATGTTGTAAATAATTTATGAATTTTCATAAGTTAATAAATGAAATTAAATGCCAATTTTTAGGGTTTTTTTTTATTTTGTGGAAGGCAAAAAGATGTTGGTATAAAATTAAAATGAAATAACATAAATCAAAAATAAATATTTGTCGTAATATTAAATTTTCAAATTAAATAGTTGCCAAAAAATAAATATGACTGAAAAGAGAATAATAAAGGACATTAATTTGTGTAACCAAATAAGAGGAAAAATTATGAAAATCACAGTTATTATTAAAAATAAAATTATCATTTTGCCTATAAGATTCGAAAAACTTAGTGAAATTTTCTTAAAAAAATTTCTCTTTTTGACAAGTCAAATAAATTATGTATTAAAATTACAAACGTTTAATTACATCAATATTAAAAAAAATTGTTTAAATTTACACGAGGCTGTTGAATCGCAAAATGTGTTTTAATACAAATTAAAAGTAATTTGATTTCTTTAATTCTACATAAATCCAATTTATCACAATTAACCTCCTTCAGGGTATCACAAGCTGAAATCATGCAAGCAAAATAAACAAAAATTTTAATTTGGAAATAAAGAACTACATCACAACATCGAAATCAAGGCGAATTAAGTAAAAGATGGGGTCAAGTCAACATATGGTGTTTTTTTCGGTGGTCGACTTGTCAAAGTTTGTGTACAAACTAGTTTTTTATGTAAACAAACCTAGTTTTTTTACTAGCAAAGTATTTTTGACAACCCGACCACAGAAGCATTGTAGTTGTAGAGTTGACCTCACCTTCTAGTCAATTCGCCTTGATCAAAATCTTTTTCATCCAAAACTTTTAGTCGGTCTCAGAATGAAAAATTTTGATCTAAGTAAAGCGTTATTAGTACACGATGTTAATTATGGCTCACCCCTTTTAAGTCAAGTTTTTTGCCCAACTTAATTTGACATTTCTTTGTTTCAGTGTTTGACAAATTCACCACGGAGAGGTAAACAAATTCAATGGTTGGCTAAACAGACAGAAGTGAATGGTGACTTTACAAAGAAAATCATCTTCAGCGACAAGGCACACTTTCACCTCAGTGGGTTCGTTAACCAGCAGAGTTGCTGCATTTGGGCAAATGAGAATCCACGAGTTATTGTTGAAAAGCCGAAGCATCCAGAAAGTGTGACTGTTTTGTGTGGTTTATGGGCTGGCGGTCTTCTTATGGCCAGGAGTTGAGGAAATGGACCAAGACGATATTTGGATCTAACAAGATGGTGCCACTTGCCACACAGCCAACGAAACTTTTGCGCGAGAAATTTAATGGCCGTGTTATCTCACGTCGTGGCAGTGTTAATGGGCTGCCACAATCTGTTTACACTGTTGGACTTCTTTCTTTGGGAATATTTAAATAAAAACGTGTTTCTCAATAATCCAAAATCAATTCAAGAGCTAAAGGATGAGATAACGACATTGAACCCTTAGTTATGACTCAGAGTCATTCAAAATATAGACTACCGGATAGAGGTATGCCACCGAAACCGTGGCGAGCATGTGGCCGATATTCTCTTTCACACATAATTGCCATAGATCCTTCTATCATAATAAAAAAAAAATTAAGATAATTCCCTGAAAACTTTATGTTATATTTACAATTAACATCGTGCGTTTTGGTTGCACCACCCTTTAGAAAAAGTGTTGTTAAATATCATTATTTCCTTTTTTATGGCTAACATTCTTACGTTCACTCGGACAGGGGCCTTATTCTGGCATTCGTGATAGAGTACTTTCTCGATTCGAAAGCAATTTTATTTCAGTCAATACTGAACGAATCGAAATTATTTTTTTAGTATTGTATAACTCAAATGAATGCTTATTAGATATTAAATTGCATTCGAATCGAGAAATTACTCGATCACGACTGCCAAAATCTGGCCCCTGATATCATTTTTGAGACTTATGCACAGAAAAAATACAAATTTAATTAAACTTAAAATCAAATAGGTTTTTTGCCAATTTTCTCCTCCATATAAAATATTGTAAATATGTACATATAAAGAAATTTTGTACATATAAATCTATGCATTATTAAGCTGAAAAAGAAAAAATCGTGAACACTTAAATATGTATATAATGTTTTTTTGAATGAAAATATAAATATTATGGCTAAATCAAGGCGAATTCAACTACAGGTGGTGTCGAAACGGCATCTGATTTTGACAGTTCGAGCTTATTTGTTTTTATTTGTTAGTGTTTTGCTAAAAATGGTTGACATTTCGAGCTAATGGCACTAACAATGCAATGTAAAAACCCCTATGTTGTTTCTGTTGTTTTTGGATTGTTGTAGTTGCGACACAACCTGTACTTGAATTCGCAATGGGCTAAATAAATTGAAAAAAAAATTTAATTCAATTAAAAAATTTGTGATATTCATTAAATTTTCGCTAGTTAAAAAATTAACCGTATGAATTAATTATTTTTTTTACATTGACTTTCTGCCGTAATGTGCCAATGCATATTTTTCATGCAAAAAGCATTCAAAAAACTTGCCCTGGTTACTATTAGCCTGCTTGTTGTACATGTCAGCAATATAATAAATATAATTTAATAAAAACAATAGTAAAATATTTTTTTTTATAAAATTTTTATAATTATATTAAATAAATTTTTACACAAAACACACATTAAAAGTTGTCAATTCTATGAACAATAATACAAGATTTATATTTTATATAAAAAAAGTTATATGAAACAAAGTATAAAAGACAATTATAGTTCAATGGTTATTAATTATAATAAACAATCAGGTAAATTTTGCAATAATTACTAAAACAAATTAAAGTTTAATGAAATAAATAAAAAAGAAAACAGTAGTAAATTATTTTTCATAATCTACAATTAATCAAAAATTTTCCATAATAGTTTTCAGACAAAAACCATATCTTAAAATCAATTCTTCCATCATAAATAAGGGAAACTTTAATCAAATACGTTTTTTATCATTTTAGATTATTAAGAGAGCAATTACAATCGCAATTCTAACTTAATTTATTGAGCATTACTAACTGAGATAAGCCCTTGTGTTTAGTTGAAACAGACCAGAGTCTTTCGGCTGGAATCGAACCCACGACACTCGCACTGATAGACTAACTTCGTACTAACTAGCCTACTGGGGTACCCCTTATGTTCTTCAAAATCTTTTTATAGAACTTTCATTACGTCGCCCACCATCTGAAAATCAGTTTTATTTGTATTTATTTTAATGTAATATCTTTTTGAAATTCAGAAAAAAATATAAGACAAATGGCCAAATGTCAAGGTACTCCCTCAACCCGAGTCCCTTCGAACATTCCCATGAGCGGGCAATAAATAACACAGGGCAACAAAATTCGGGTAATCGCCGCCAGCCTCAATGCTTGCAATGCGAAATGAAACTAGGCTATTGGTAGAGTAAATCTGCCAAAGGGTTTTGAAAAGTTAGCTCGGGTTTCCTAAATATCGGCCCCTAAAGTTTTTGAATCTTTCGAAAAGGCGTTTGGTACAAGTAAAAAAAATATGCTTAATGTACTTCTGACGTAAAAAATTATTTCAGGTGTCTTCAATAGAATTGTATGGCGATTCTTTTCTTAAGATATATTTACCCTCTAACTCTCATTTTAAGGGGTTATTTTTGTCCTTATTTCAAACTTCCACAAAAAAGTATACTAAAACGGCAATTTAGTTGGTTAAAATGTTCCACGAATATTTTCTGCATCAAATTTCACTAGGAGTCTTCTAAGACCAAAAGATCGTGCAATATATGTAAACAGCTTGATAAAGGAAAATTGTAAAGCAGCATACATATATATGGGGGATTTCATGTCAAGTGACCTAATTTTTAAATCGATGTCTTCCGAATTGAATGAAATTTGTACTAAGGTTAGTCCTATTGGATAGTTTGGACACATTTTGCTAACACCAAGAGGTAATAAGTTACATGGATGAGAAAGAACACTGCATATGCTAAAAATTTAAAAACCCTCGTCTTGAGTTTGAAATTATTTTTTTTGTACATAAGCCACTCGCAAAACAAAACTACCTTAAAGAAAAAGACAAAAAATTTCTTTTGAGCAAAAAAAAAAAAAAACATTCCGGATAAAAAAAAAATAAAAAAAATTTTAAAACAAAAAAATTTTTTTCGAAAGATTTATCAAATAGCTATCGAAGCTACTTCGGACAAATTTTGCTTACACTAATAGGTAATAAGTAACAAGGATGAAAAAGAACACCTGTATGGCCTCTAACTCAGAAACATTTTGACCGATCTTGTTGAAAATTGTGTCTAAACTTCTATCCAATAGGACTAACCTTGGTGCAAATTTCATCCAAATCGGAAGACATCGATTTAAAAATTGGGTCACTTGACATGAAATTCCTCATAATTATTTTTCACAAAAATAGTGGTAATTAAGTCAAAACAGGGTAGTGTTTCTAAGCTAAACGGTATATTAGGATTTATACAACAAAAATCTTGTGTCGTTTTTTTTTTAGAAAAATTAACCGTATATTTTCATTTAATGGTGTCTTATTTGTTGTTTTTTAAAAAAAAAACCAGGGTTTAAAAAACTGCAGTCGAAATAAAAAAATTGCCTTTTCTTTCACTTTTTGATTTATTATTGGACAAAAATAAGCCGTTGCTTTTAAAAGAAAACAGTCGTTGTCCAGGCAAAAGCAAAAAAGGAAAAGTTGTACAAAACAAAGAACATCGGCAGTCGAAATGTTCGGAAGTGTTTGGTTTGACAGACTGCAACTTTTAATAAATCCCGAAGTTAACGAAGATGGGAAAATGCCTTTCATAAAGGACACATCCAATACCCAGAGGCATTTAAGTCGCGCTTCAGGTATTGGCTGCACGTATATTTCTCGAGTGTGAAACGCATACATGTGCTACCTCTAGATGTGTCCTTATACCCCTAGATGAATTCTTAAGGCAATAGTTCCATCACTTGTTCTCGAATTTGTTTCGAATAACGTTTAAAACCACCACGAGCCCAGTAAAACGTAACAAATATTTAAACCCACATGGTTCATCACGAAATTATGTCACACTTTATCCAGATTACAAATCTTTTACATTGTTTCTCTGTTTACAGCCAGCCACATCTAAAGCCAGGAAATAAATGTTTTACGACAATGAAAAGACTCAGCACACGTTTCATACTAAAAACCAAAAAAAGGAGTGATTAAGGCTAATGACTAACCAAATTGTATTTTTATTACAAACTTTTTCGAATTTCCTGAACAAGTGTCTCTGAGTGTGTGTTGGAACGGGAATGTGAACTTCTAAATGTGTTTCAATATTTTTTCCTTTTTTTTTTATAAAATTACATGTTGTAACGCCATTTTTATTATAGGCAGAATTTTGTTGGGATAGATTATAAATCCTTTTAATAGAACAATATTTATATAAACCTTTCAGGAATATCTACAATTAGTCACAAAATAAATCCACTGTACACTTAAACACATAATGGGATAAGAAGCTGTATATTTCACAAATCAATAAGACAATCCAGCAAACAATTTGAATAAAAAAGAATTAATCTTTTTGCAAATATTTCTCAACTTCTTTTTATCCAGAAGTTTTTTTAACATTATTTTTTAACATTATTTTTTACGAAAATTCTCTTGATCATGAAATGTTCGTAGAAAATTTTTCTGAATCCCGTTTTCTATGAAAACTTCAGTCTAAAATGCATTTCAAACTTTTGTTACTCGATTAAGAAATTTGCTTAAAAAAAATTCTCTCTACAAAGAAATTTTCTCGCGATCGCCATTTTTTTAAACGAACGTAAGTACACAAAAAAATAAATAAATATTGATTTCCATAAAAAATTTATTATATTAAAAAAAAAAATTAATTAAATTTGCACCAATAAGGAAATTAATAGTATCAATACTATTGAATTCTTTTGATTAAATTTTTAATTAAAACTGATTTTATTTTTGATTAACGCTTTAATTGGTAAACAATTTTTTGAGAATTTTTTCTGTGTAGTCAGAGAATCTTATTTTCGTAAAATTATCCCGATATTAAATTACAGTAAAATCTCCCTAAATGAACACCTTCCTTAAGCGGACACCTTCTTTTGACGGACACTGTTCAATGGTCCCGGCAGCATTCTAAAGAAATGCATTGAGTTCTTTTGAAAGGATATTCCCATTGTAAAGACGCATTTGTATTGTTATTTCGGTATCCGGTCATGAGAGATTCCACGGTCTTAACAATTTTGATCTTAATAAATTTATGAAGATATCAAGATTTTTAAATTTCCTTTGGAAATTCTTGAAATAAAATCTATTTAAAAAAATTTACTTAAACGACAAGACCGGACGGAGTTCTTCAGAAAAACTCACTGCTGGCAACTCAACTGAGAACAAGACTTTTTTCGTAAAACTATAAAACAAGACTTCTTTTCTTAAAGCTCTTGAAAGCGATTTTTTTATAAAAAACTCTTAAACGGGATTTTTTTCTTAAAACTCCGAAATTTTTTTAAACAAGAACTCCCGCACAAAATTTTTTCTACAAGAACACTCGTATGCAATTTTTTATAAAAAAATTCATTTCAAACATTTTCTAATAAAATTCGGTATAAAATTCTAAAAACATCTCGAACAAAATATTTTCTACAAGAAAAAACTACACAAAAACTCTTCAAAAAAAAAAAAAAAATTCTGGCACGAAACTTTAACTTAAAAAAACTCGTGTACAAAAATATCCCTATACACCTTTTTTAACCCTCGAACGATACAATTTTTTTTAACATATCTTAAATTCTTGAACAAGATTTTTTCTAAAATACTTTCTACAAGAAAAAACTACACAAAAACTCTTCAAAAAAAAAAAAAAAATTCTGGCACGAAACTTTAACTTAAAACAACTCGTGTACAAAAATATCCCTATACACCTTTTTTAACCCTCGAACGATACAATTTTTTTTTAACATTTCTTAAATTCTTGAACAAGATTTTTTCTAAAAAAAATTTGTTTTTAAAAACGAATAATTTTCCAAACAAAAGTTTTATTATTAACAAACGGTTTTTTAAGTCTTCCCTAAATATATTTTCTCTCCCAACCCACTGTGCGTAGAGATAAATATAATTTCCATTAAAAATTAATGTATTAACATAATAAAACTTATACACGTGTATAACATTATTTATAAAAGAAAATACTTCCGTGCCCTTTTCCTTTTGAAAACAACTGATGAAAATTGTTTTTATAGAACAAAAAAAAAAAAAAAAAAAAATCAATCCCAAATCCAGATGCACACGCACACGAACACACAGCCTCATACACGTTTACAAGCAACTTGTGAAACTACAAACGAATTTGTATTAAAAGCGATTAAAGTGGAAAAAGGCAAAAGGAATCGTAAACAAATTCAAATTCATAAATACATAAAGTATTAATATTATATTTGCGTGTAATTTTGTGAGAAGGGTATGAATAAATCAGTGCATGTTTATGAAAATGATTAAGGATCAAACACATACTCGCACCCTCGAACTTTCACACACACAGTTAATAATAAATTCTTTTGTTTTGGCTGTGTTGGAATCTGAGTGCGTATGTTGCGGTTATAAATAATAAATTAACTTAAAAGCAATAATGTAAATATTTTAATGTATTTTCAAATGTTTTCTTATGGGCTCTAATAAATAGTCCTTTGACAAGTGTAGAAAATTAAATGCGAAGAAGGAGTCAGGATAAATGTTCTAATTGAAAAATTTCGTTAATTATTTTAACGTTTTCTATATGTCGACAATGTTCCTGTTCTTACCAAATGTATAAAGTAAAACTGAATAGCTTGGCGTCAACTCTTTGTTATTAGAAAATCCGATTTTGACAGCGCGTTAAGTAGTGAAGTTGGCTACTATTGTTCAAAAGTACTTGTAGGTCAATATGGCGGTCTTATGTCCATTTTTTTTTCTATTTTGTGGGTAAAAAAAATGATATGTTAAAATAACTGTTTATGACACAACGTTGAAGCTCTTATTTAAGCATGACTTTGTAGCGTTTAAGCTAGGCGCTAAAAAGGTAACGCTTGACGCGCTGATTTGGGTTACTCTTTGACTATGACAAAATTTATGGTAAATTTATAAAAGTTATTTCAAATAAAATATATAATTTAATTTACGGCCTGTACACGATGTCGACCGCTATCTTTCGCTTGTATTTTCAACGACAGACAGCTGATTTACGCTCTAATAACAATTTTCAGCACGACAAGTCGGTCGCCAATGCAAGCGAACGAAAACATAACAGTTTTCATACAAATTTGCGGGCCACTAAGAAATATGATGCGACCACAAATGTCAAAACAGTCACTTGTGTTATGGCTGTCGACAAAGGGATTTTTTTTAAATTTTAAACGTAATTTATTTTAAAGCACACCAACACATTAAAAATTTGTTTATAACACCACTAATAAAACTATTAATTTTATAAAATACTAGCTGTTTGGTTCCGGCGCTGTTCGGGTTTTTCTAAATAAAAATAAAAAATGAAACACTGGAGAATTTTATTAATAACTTGACCCCAGCGCTATCTACCATCAATAAAAAAAATTTAAATATCACGACAAAGGTGCCACCTACCGGGAGTTTTTTTTTATAAACCATCAGTGAAAGTAGACCATTCCAACGCATGTACTCGTTTGAAAATCGGTTGAGTGGTTCTCGAGTTATAAAATCAAGTACATAGGACAACTTATTTTTATATACCTATGTATTAGGGTATTCATTTAATCGGGCTTTTACTTTAATCGGTTAATCGCTCGATTAATTAACCGAGGTTTTGATTAAATCGGTTAATAATCGGTTAATTTTGCTATTGGCCGGTTAACCGATTAATAAAGTTTTGTTATAAATTAAGTATTTTCAATAAATACAAATGCAAAAACAATTTATTATTAGTCTTTTAGTAAAAAAAAAAAAAAACAATAACATAACGAACAGAATAATTCTTGAACTAAAACGAGCAAACAAAAAAGTAATAATATGAAAAACACATTTTAAAATTTATACATAATATTTGTATGTATTTGTAAAAAAATAATCTTTTGGAAAAATAATTTGGTTTAAATGTTTAGAATTTAAGCGATTCTTTTCTTTAGTTTTGATTAAACTTTATTTGGAAACAATTCTTTCACTTATCGAAGATGTTTGAGAAATCGGAAGCAACCCATAATACAGATTCAAGATTACGCATTGCACATGTTAACAAAATTCAACTGTTTCATACGACGTTTTATACACATGTTTGTTTGCTTGTGTTTCAATATTTTAGCTGTACTTATACGCTGATGTGATGTAGATGCGCAGAAACATTTTTGTTAAAGATTGTTTGTGTTACAATCGAGAGCTTCTTCTATTATCAGGTCATCATCTGACTCATCCTGGCAAAGCTTAGCACCGAACATTCTGCAAAAAATGTAATACGAACCCCTAGTTTCTGTTTTTGTACTGTATTTTAAGAATGTATTTCTCGAAGGAAATATTTTGTAGGAAAAAATATTTTCAAACATATACCTTTTTTATATGAGACGAAACAAATAATTAAAATCGCAAAAATATATGTTATAATACTACAAAAAACCAAAAATATTTGTTGCATCGGTTAATCGGTTAATCGACTGAAATTAACCGGTTTAATCGTTAATCGAAAATTGCCAAATTTTAAATTAACCGATCAGTTAATCGGGTAGTAATTAATCGGTTAACCGATTAACGGTTAACCGAATGAACACCCTACTAAGTATATATATATATATAGATTTTTCACAAAACTCAATTCTATATATTTTGTTTACTAATTGGTTTTGTAGGACAGAGTTGTATTTTTATGGCTTAATTTATATGTTTTGCCGATTTTTATTTTCAAACTAGCGTATAATTTGTAAAATGGTTGATTTGGCAAAACAGTCATTTGACTATTAATAAAAAGACCACGGTAGAAACGTTAAACCTGTCGACCGACCAGTCGAGAGGTTTTGTCGCTCGCTTTAGTTGTCGATCGACATCGTGGTCCTGTTATTAGTTTTAAATTTTTTAAAAAATTTGCGCGTATATTGTGCATCATACAACATCTTTCGGGCTAATTTACGGCCTCGGGTCTATTAAGCAGGTAAGGCAAAACTTTCCAATCACCATTGGTCACATACTCTATGCGGTTTTTGGGCAACGTTTGCTTAATTTTCAGTACCGGCGAACCCTGTGATCATCTTACAAGATTTCAGCAGCACATAGATGACCCTCTTTGTTCCCAGGACATTACCTTAGGCGCTATGGACAGTCAACTTTGTTTCTTATTTTGGCTAACTGGTCGTCTTTCAACGGCTCTCGGCTTCAACTTGTGAAGTACCCGATTTCCCTGTTTTTGGATAAATCCTCGTGCTTCTCAATATTTTAAAATTGACGTTTGAGTGACTTCCAATGATTTTGCAAGTTCTTCTTGAGTTTGACAACAATCTTCAAAGAGGAGTGCTTTTTTTTATCATTTCAAATTCTTTTTTTAGCCGACCTGATGGGTTTCTTGAAATCACCACTTCTGAACCGCTGAAAATTTCTCTCGCGCTTTAAAATCGATGGAGCACATAAGCAATTTTAAGCAATCGATAAGCTTGAGCTGCTATTGGATATGGATTAAATCATTTATATACCGATCTGGCTGACATTCAATAGCAATATTAATCGGGGCATATGTGACGTTAGTATACAACAACCAAGTCCCCATGATTTCTAGGGTTTCTGGCAGACCCATTTCAGCAGACAGACGTACAAACATCGTTAAATCAACTGCGCTGCTCATAAGGACAAAAAACTCTCATAAGGTTAAACCAACAACAATATACATGTACAATGAAAATATTGTAAATGAAGCGTTGGTTCTTTCTCTCACATATCGCACTTGATCGTAAAGAGGGTATTAATTAAAAATTTCAGTAGAATCAAATCAATTTTAAATTTAGTATTAGAGGAATATTATAAATTAAAAGAATATACATTTCGAATATATAATACAAAAAATAATTTTAAACCCCACCGTTTCTTTACCAAAAAGTAGACAAAATAGAACCACCATATTCTTACAGCTTGTAGATATGAATATTACTTGTCGATTTTTTCCAAAAAGTGATAAATAAAATAATAATAAAATAAAAAATTCCGAATTATTACTTTCTTTATGATCAAGTGCGATATGTATGAAAAAGTCAATAAGCATATTAAAAGATTAATAAGAAAAAGTTATTGTATTAAAGTTTGTGTACGTAATTAAATAGTCAGGCAGTAATTCCCTCCCAATTATCACAAGCACATTAATATTTCTCTGTTCAGCTGAAAGAAATACAAAATTATTGACTTGTGTTTTTTTTTCTTGAAGAGGAAGGGAAGGGCCAAAAAAGTAATTAATTAGTAGAGAAGATAAACCATATTTTTTATTTTTTTTTATTTCTTAAGATGCCACTTAAAATGTCATTTTCAATTAAATAAATATTTACAGAAAATGTTTTAAGGGGAGAAAAATCATATTAAGTTTTTAAGTGATTAAGTTAGGATTAGGTAAGTGTTATATGTTTTTGAATTTCAGTCAAAGTAATTCTTGATTAAAAACTCTTCTAAATAACCTGTAAAAATATTTTGCAAGTCCCTAGTCCTTTAGTCAAAAATAGTGGTAATAAATTTCTTAGCAAAAAAAAGATATTGAAAAACGGTAAAAAATGTTAAACCATCGATGCCATTGATCCTTTAGTATCTCATTTAAAATCTAGTAATTTTAATCCTTATAATTTTTTTTTTGTTTTTTTAGATGAAATTATCGCATTATTTGAAAAATAGGGTACCCCGGTAGGGTAGCTAATCTATTAGGGGGCGGGGGGGGGGGGGTTGCGGATTCGATTCCCGCCGAAGACTCTAGTCTGTTTCACTACAACGGGCTGAAGGTCTACGTTACTATTGCTCGGTTAGTTAAGTAAGAATATAATTTGTAATTGTATTTCTAACTCTTATTCAATAAATAAAAAAATAAATATTTGAAAAATACATCCAACAACTATTGAAATTTTAGATATTCATGGTATGGTATCGTATCCGAACTGTTGAAATATTGCGAACTAAGGCTGGGTTTTTGAAATGTGGATTAAACTTACACTTAGTATAACATTGGCTGAAACTCGGTTTTTTTATTATTTAATTAAAGATTATCATTTTAAGCCAAACTAAGCTGTTCCGTCAAAACTTTGTATACAAACTTGGTAATAGCGGCAAACGTTTGTTTTCGGATTAACTAAGCCTAGTTTAAATGAGATCTCAAAAACCCAGCCTAAATGCTATGAATATCTATACCGAATCAGCAATAATATATGGCGGAACGAATAATTGCCTTGACGACTGGCTCACGAGATTCATAAAACCAATCACCAAAAAGGGCGACAAGATCGACTTAAATTATTTTAGGGGTATTTCTCCTCTTAACTGTGGCTTTGAAATATTCACAAATATTTTATACGAACGCTTTAACACAGAGGGTAGAGTTTCTACGCGGAAAAAAAATTCCCGGGAATCCCAGGACATTCTTTTTAAATTAATCCCGGGAAATTTTTTCCGGGAATTTTCGGGTATTTCAAATTAAATTTTTTGAAATTTAAATTTTTTTGCATCGTTTAAATCAAAAACGTGCGATAAAAAAAAATTCTTTACTAAAATTACTAAAAACTATCTACAAATCGAACTATTTTTCCTATGCCAATAAATCAACGTTCTTTTTAATTGCTGATAAATTGTCTAAAACGCTTCCTAAAGTAGAAAATGAAAATATACACGACATACCATCACCAACACCGGATGATAAACCATCTATAAATTTAAAAAAAATGAATGTAAAGAAAATGTAAAAGAATCTGGGAATTTATTTATTTTTATAAGTTTTCATATTTATTTGAATGTGTATTCTAAGTCAAACTACAATTTTAAAAGCTTTTATACTTTAATAGTCTTATTTCTTCAATATTTTCCAGGAATATTTTATTTTATTTCATTGAAGCAATAAGACTATTAAAGTATAAAAGCTTTTAAAATTGTAGTTTAAGCACAAACGCAAAAAAAATCGCGATATTATGACTCTTGTGATAAATGAGTGCTATGCGGATATTATATGAAACAGTGATAATTGTCAGGAAAAAATACCTTTGCAGGTAAAAATGGCACGAGATATTTTTCCATTATGTAAATTAAATTAAAATTTAATTTAAACTTAAAATTTATTTCATTAAGCCCAAAAAAAAGCTTTACATTTTTGTAGTACTTATTAAATATATTTAAAATATATAATGTATAAGGAAATTAAAAAGAAAAAAATTTTGAGGCCTAAAAAAATTATTTTTATTATCAATACTAAATTGCCCATCGCGTGGTGGGATAAAGAAATTTTGTCCAAAAAAAGTTATTACCCTAAGGTACATATGAATGTAACAATTTATTTGGTTCTGTTTTGGTTTTCTTTGGAATTAATAAAGCCAATTTTTTTTGGACTGTTGTATATGTGTATATTCTTTTAAAAAAGTAAAAACTTTTGTCTTGAACTCATTTAATGAAATCATTGTTTTATTTAAAGAATCCCGGGATTCCCGGGAATAAGATTTTTTTAGTTTCGTTTCCCGGTAATAGAAAAAGTCCGGGAAATTAGAAACCCTAACAGAAGGTATTATCGGTAACTACCAATGCAGATTTCGGAGAAATCGATCGACAATTGACCAAGGCTTCATCATCACACGGATTATTGAATTGAATTTAAAGAATATGGGGGATTTCATTTCAAGTGACCCAACTTTTGATATCGATGTCTTCCGATTTCGATGAACTTTGCACCAAGGTTAGTCCTATTGGTTAGTAGTTTAGACACAAATCGGTCAAAAAGTTTCTGAGTTAGAGTTGGTCAAAATTGGATATTTTGGCCAAACAGTTTTTATTTCTCATTCATGTAACTTATAACCTATTGGTATTAGCAAAATTTGTCCCAAACAAATTAGATAGCTTTTTCTTCAATCTTTTGAAATTTTTTTTTTTTGTTTTTTAAATTAATTTTTATAATTTTTTTAAGTTGACAATAAAAGTCCTAGTCCTGTAAAGCTATGACAGGCTAGCTGGTAGTGAGCTAGTCCATCAGCACCGGGGTTGCAGGTTCGATTCCCGCCAGTGACTCTGGTTACTTTCCTGCAGACAAGCATAGAGCTTCGCGGGATTAGCTAAAGGAATTAAAAAAAAAAATAAAATAGCATTATTTGTTACGGTTTTGGGCGTACTTAACTGTTGTCCGAAATAAGGCTTTACATGAGGACTATGGTAAATTGTAGATCCTTACGAAATTTAGTAATATGATTTCTAATCATATAGAAAGAATTTGTGCAAAATCTTACATTGAACCGGTCATTATGTTACCATTTATGTTAGCTTTTGTAACAAAATTATCATTTTTTAGGTTAGAGGTTCCACATCTGGATTTTTTACTCAAATCATACTGAAAGGATTTTGCTGGATTGCAATACAAGACTAGAAGCAACTTGGCACCTTTTCTTTTGAGTTGTTCGAAAGTGAGCGTGTTTTCAACAGACGCACATGGCTATATCGACTTAGAATTACTAAAGGACCCACAATATATAAACTAAATGAGGTCTGAGATGAATAATAAAAAAACTTCAAGCGGAAAGAAAAACTTAGCATAACCTCATTTCCCACTAGCGGTAATGGAGGTTATAAGAAACCCTAAACCTTCCTGCTACTCCTGTCAACAAGATCAATTCAAAAAACTTCCTTAAAACTATTTGAGTTCTAAATAAAACGCGCACCAAAATATATTTCTTCTTGCACCTATAGGACGCGACAGTCCTAGAGACAGACTTTTATAAAATAATTATTGTTAGTTTAAATTTTGTGAACTGTTTTTCAAAAACTTCTAGATTCTTCTTCGTGTTATTATTCAGTTTCAAGCATTTTCACTTGTTTGCTGTATATTAAATTTTAATAACTATGAGTCTAATATCCATAAAGTCTTATATCAGATTTTGCTTCTTGTTTTTCCAAATAGTTACAGTATCTGTTGTTATTGTTGAGAGTTGTTGTTCGTAAGTTGTAATAGTAACATGTAAACTTATGTAAACGAACAATTTACAGTTAGTCATATACACTTGTTTGTAAATAACTAATTTAAACTTGCTGCCATATTCTGGTTTCTATGTACAAACGTACTCTGCGTATGCAAGTATTGCAAAAAGTTTGAGGAACAAATTCAAAAGGCCAAAATATTAGCAATGTCCAATGTGTAAAGAAAACATAGTAGTTATTACTCTAAACAAAAATTTGTATTTGAAAGATTTTCGAAAATTGCTAAAAATATACTTTTGTATTCGTTACGTTACACAGACCTGCGTAATTATAGTATTTAAAAATTTGTTATATTTTTTTAAAATATACTTCAAAAATTAATGGCTTGTGTTAAAATATGAGAGGATTATGGGTAAAAATAAGAGATTTATCTGTAAAAATTAGAGGCAGTTTTTTTGCTGATATCACTCACAGCCATTTCTGGCTGAATTTCAATAAGAACCTATTCCGCAATGTAAGTCATAAAAATTATATATAGCAACCTAGTTCCCAGCATATCAGATTATAGAAAAACATTTTATTTTCTTTTGGGTAATCCTACTGAACATAAGTTTCATCTGACAGTGTTTGTGTCGTAAAGATTGGAGGGAGGGGTTGTTAGTTGTGTAATTGATGCCTGAAATCGCATTAACAAAAAAAAAAAAAAAAAAAAAAATCTGTAAGTTATACATATCAGTAAAAATATGTGTTGGGAATTTCTATGTGTATGACATGAAACTTTTTGATGAACAAAAAAAAAAAAACTGTTTTCCTGACCAGTTGTTAAGTCTTCTGAAATTAATTGGATGTTTGGAAAATTAATTACATTAATTAATTAGTTTTACATAAATTGATTTTTTCTAACAAATCTTATTTAAATTAATAAACTTTATAATAGTGTAGATAATTTAAGGGACCTTGTGTATCATGATAAGTTTTTAGTTTTGAAGGAAACGTGTTATTGTTAATTAAAAAATCTACGACTAGCAAAGTCTTGCAATTATTCAGGCCTGTAAAATTTGGAAAAAGTCGAAAATCTGGGACAAGAGTGCAGCTAAGTTGCGCTGAAGCTGAATCTGTTCTGAGAATTTCTTCATCGCACGATCAATAAAAAAAAGCAGCGAAAATACAATGATATAGTCAAAACCCGGATTTTTCAAACTTCAGGTTAAGGTGACTTAGAGAAAATACAAGATATTACAAAGGTTAAACATTTATTTAAAAGATAATTAAGATAACTAAGGCTTTTAGACGACATAATAGGTTTTATTAATAAAGATAAATTCGCGCCGCTAAAACAGTTCGAATATGGCGAAAAACAGGGTTTTTTTTTAGCTTAAGCTAATCTCGAAAACTTGTTTTTAAGAAGAAATTCTGAGTACATATTCGTATTCAGTGCAAGTAAAGCCCTTAAAAAAGTATACTCTGGTCTATGGGTTAAAAATTTGTTGGCCTGAGTTAGCTAAAAAATATTTTTTTTTGAAAAAATTACAATTTTGTTACGAAACATATCGAAAATTTATCATTTTAAAATACTAACTTTTTGAACAGAGTACCTTTTAGATTAGTTGTACCTATTTGTAAATTATTACCAAAATCTACATTATTTAATCAAAAATAAAAATCCTTTTTTTAATTTAGTAAAATAAAAAATACCTCTCAAACAAAAAGTTTTTTTGTAAAAGCGACTTTTCAAAAAAGTGGCTGTGTTACAAAAAATTCCTTTTAAACAAAAAAAAAAAAAAAAATAGTACCTTTCTAATAAAGTTACATGTTAACAAAAAGTACATTTTTAACAAAAAGTGCCTTTTAAACAAAACGTACCTGTTAATAAAAAGGACCTTTTTAACAAAAAAGTACTTTTTAACAAAAAAGTACTTTTTAACAAAAAAGTACCTTTTTTACAAAGAAGTGCCTTTTTAACAAAAAGTACCTTTTTAAAAGAAGTACCCTTTTAACAAATAGTACTTTTTTACAAAAAGTACCTTTCTAACAAAAAGTAGCTTTTTAACAAAAAGTAGCTTTTTAACAAAAAGTAGCTTTTTAACAAGAAGTACCTTTTTAACAAAAAGTACCTTTTTCCTTTTCAACAAAAGTTTCTTTTTAACAAAAAGTACTTCTTTTACAAAAAGTATCTATTTAACAAAACGTACCTTTCTAACAAAAAGTACGTTTTTAACAAAAAGGACCTTTTTAACAAAAAGTTTTTTCAACAAGTGCTTTTATGTTAAAATATGTCTTTAAGTAGCATTCAAGTATTAAAGGTGTCTTTACTTTTTGGGCTTGTGTATTTCTGTTTCAATGGCCAGTAATGCAGTTTCTTTTTTAAATGCTCTTTATTATTTCTGAAAAATGCTCGTATAATTGCATCAAATTATTACATTTCATATGTTTGTATTTGCTTATTACGCTTAACTTCCAAATATGAATACGAAATTATAAGTTATTTCAATATTTGCTTCTTTTTAAATCGCGTTTAAATGCAGATGAATATAAGCAAACGAACGATGGCCAGCGATAACCAAAACAAACCATTCGGTTGTACAACAACCAACTAGTTGCATAGTAAAATTAAAAATTTCATATTTTTTTTCCTTTAATTCACATTTTGCAAATAAATTTTTCTGCAGTGCAAAAATTTTTAAAGTGAAAATGAGAAAAAAAAAATTAAACCCACAAATGAGAATTTCCAATAACGAAATATGAATGCAATTTACCAGGCTGAAAATTAAAACAACCAGCAGTAGAATGAGTCTGTCAGGCAGTCAGACATAGGGACTGAGCTTGAAGTGTATGTATGTATGTAGATTACAAATAAATAAATGTATGAATAAAAAATTTAAAAAAAAATGAACGGATGAATGAATGATTTACCACTAAAACACACACTACCACAAAAACAGAAACCGACAGATAAACTAATGTAACGTAATGCTGTTTTTTTGCATAACTTACACACATAGAATAAGAGGAAGCGTGTGGAGGATGTTGCATGTGTATGTGAAAATATAAACATGGAGAAAAATTTTTGGTTTTATGCTACCACACTTACTAACATTTTTGGGAACTATTACTGTACAACTACAAGAGCACTACTACCACTACTTTTACCAGGAACTTCAACGAGAACTGTGAATGATATGGATTTTGTTTATAGGGTTTTCAATCCAGGAACTGCTCTTAAGAGTAAGCAAAAAACCGGAAATGTTATGAACATGGAAACCATAAATAGCAATTCCATTTTTTTTTTCTTATGCGACCAATGAAGACAGAAACAATATATTTAACCATTTTAAAGCTTTTTATGAATTTTAGCATCGATTTGTTAGTGCATATTTTGCATATTTTACCCTTTGCAGCATGTTTTTGCCCAATTTAGTTAGAAGAGTTTTTTGCAGAATTTTCACCTTTTTAATACATATTTTAAAACATGGTCAATTTGTTTTGATGCCTTAAAATGCTTTCACAGCGAATAAAAAATAAGTTATTTTAAATTGTGAAATTTTATACATTAACAAAAATTATGGTATAAGTAATTATATACCTAGAAATCAAGACCCCTCTTCCAGTAGACCGCTCGACGTAGAAACACTCTTTTGTGATTTACCGATGTCCATCGGTCTGTCTGACTGGTTGGCTGTCCATGTAAGTCTTGTGCAAAAATTCTATAATTTGGTAAATACGTATTAATTTTACTAAGAACGAAGCCTGTGGTGAGAATCGGTCTATAATTTGACATATTTCCATATAAACTTCTTTCCAAAATGGACTCTTTGTGTCATAAACCATCTAATTATGCTCGTATTTAGATTTAATTTGCCCTCAAAATATTTTACGGCGAATTTAATTTGTTTTGAAATCGGTTGACATTTGACTACCCATAAAAGCTTTAACTTCCTTTTAAACACTAATATTAATTTAAAATTTAGCGACCGTCCCTACAACCCTTTAAGACAAAAAATCTCATATAAATATTTCACATTATAAGTCGTTGTCGTGGTCGATTCCGAAGTCGTACCCGTTTATCACGACAACTGCAAGTCAAGGGATAAAACATTTGGAGAAAAATTGGGATACGTGTAAAGAGTTTAAAGGAGACAACGTTAAAAATAAAATAAATGTTTTATACCAAAAGCTGTGTTCCATTTAAAATATCACGGAGTTATTGACCGGCACCTCGCAAAACTTTTGTAAAGATTTGTCCTCAATTAACCGCAAGTCTAATACAAAGCAGGCTCTCAAAAAAAAAACTTCTTAAACTGTTACAAATAAAGAGATTGTGATGATCATTTTAATGTGACTAAGAATTACTCTTTTAATGTTTCTGATTATCTGTCCATACTTTGCCATCTTATAGTTCACTGCCGATTTAATGGGTCATAATGCCCATGGCTCTCGTAACAATCCCACTTTTTTGTAATTTCATTTCTAAGAAACCCTATTTCTAATATTCTAACAACAATATTTGGCTGCAACACTTTCAACCAGAGATAGATGAACAAACCATTTGAAAAATTTGCTACGTACAACAAATTAAAAAAAAATTAAATTTTCAAAACTGCAATCAATTGAAAAGGAAATTAATTAGTGGAAGCTTTAAAAATGTAGCTTAAAATATACTTGAGTAGAAATAAAAGTAATTAAAAGTTAACTAATTTGCAGGCAAAAAAGAAAACGTTAAATAATTTCGCTGTATTGAAGTAATTTTACATTAAAACCAAAATTAAAATTTCTAATTTGAGTTTTTTTTGTAAAAAATGGTTGTGTTGACACTGATATGTACATGCATACATAGTTAACGAAAGCAGCTTGAAATAGATGGGAAATAAGCGTTATTTTGAAATGTCGGCTTTGGCGTTGATTCGGCTTCGGTTCGCCGGGCTTGCATACGGTTTCTTCCGCTGGGTAATAATAAAGTCATTTTTATTCGTCGCCAGTTTCGAACATATAAAATCGTCGTTAAATGTCTCGCTGAATATAAAACTCATCACTTCTGAACCGCACAACCATCTATCGTACGTTGAAATGGATGTAACATTTTTTGGATAATCCTTGGCGATCAATATATGTTCTTAGTTCCACTTTTTCCTTAATTGAAGAAATAAGCTAAAACTTCCTACAAAATTTAACATTTTAAAAGCAAAACAAAAAAAAAACGTTTTGTGTGGTTTACACTTTTTCCTTCTATATATATATATTTTTTTTTCGTGAATGTTGTAGGTATTAATAAATGTAATAAAAATAAAAGACTTACAAGCTCTAAATTCCTACTTGGTTGGATATGTAGAATTTTATAAGAATATTTTTCAATGGCCTACAACGAAAGCAGAATGCACGGCAGAACGAGTTGTATGATGACGAATAGACATTCCAGAGCAAAAATTGGCATTTACGCAGAAAAGTCTATTTTTTGTCACGTCACGCCACCAATCATCTTAAATTATTTCTTAAAGAAAAATTTCATATAATATTAATGTTTTAAGATTTTTGTGAAAAGCGCAACTAGAGAGGACAAATTTGAACAAAAAGGGTCTTAGTTACAAGCTAAATTGCTTGGCGGCGTAACGTGACAATAAGAGCGTTTCTCTGTGGAAGTTCCCATATACAAGAATGATAGAAATAAAGATTACGACATCAGGCAGATATAAAAATGTTTTACTGCGCATGTAGGAACTGTGACGTCACACAAACTTCGTTCCCATTGGCTAATAATGTTTAGCTTTCAAAGGTGGAACAATTCATTACATTGCTATTTAAATTATTTGAAAACTGAAAATTTTTTATTAGAATTTACTTTTTTCTTCATAATTTTATTTTTGTTTTCCAAAAATATATATTATCTCTATATAAGTTATAGTTAAAAAAAAAGATACTTAATTAAAAGGTCGCAACACGATAGTTTTTCGCACAATTTCCCCCTTTGTTTTTTTGCGATTAATTTGTTGGCATTTGCCCACTGCACACTTTATGTTTGTACTCTTTTCTGCTCTCTTCTATATTTATTTATTTTTTATTTTTCTTTATTATGCTTCTTTTAACACACGTTTTAACACTTTTAAAAATTTTATTTATTTTAATAATATTTTGAATATAAAATATTAAGCAAAATTCTTTGTTTTTTGACAATTGATATAATATTTTTTATTTGAACTCTCTGAGTAAATTAATTTCAGGGTTGCAATACGATTATCACAAAAAAGAGACTTGGTAATCTTTACAAGGGAACTACTATGTCATCAAACGGTAAAACATGCGTAAGGCGTAATCTTTATTTCTATCATTCTTGCCCATATATATCTATGACAATGATATTAAACTCCTAAGAAAGTTAATTTTCATTTCACTTTTAAAGTATCTAATAAAATAAGAAATTCTATTTTATAATATTTCGTACGAAATTTTCAAAAAAAATTGTTTGTTTCAGAAACCAGTCAAGTGCAAACTTTTATATTATTTTTTTTTTCTTTTTTATATATTTCCATATGAATAAAAAAAGTTTAATGTTTATCAAAATATGGATGACTTTCATACGAAAACATATCAGTTTTGTAAAAGAAATTTTAAGATTGCTGAGAAGTTCGCTTTGATTTACTCAAAATCATAAGCTGTTCGCTTGACTGATTTTTGAAATAAACAATTCAATTACCCTCCAAAATGGCATTTAACTTAATTTAAATACAATTCAAGTGTATAAAGATACGCCTTCTATTGGAAATCCTGCCATTTTTAAGTTATGTACTTAAAGGTCTCTAATAACAGTTAAACAATAAAGTCGATTTTTTGTAAACACAACTTTAAATTAAAACCTATTTTTAACTTGCAATCCATATTATAGTCAAAATAAGAGTAGGTTTTAAGTTGAATCAGCTTTAAGTGGGTGTCTTCCAAAATGTCAAAAACAAAACAAGCAAAACAAAACGAAATGGCGTTTCTAATCAGCATCCTAGAATTATATAACAACTACAAAAAATCGCGATAATTTTTTATTAGTTGTTTTTGTTTGGCTGCAGGTCTAAGTAAACAAATAAAAATTAAAAACTCGTGATTTCTGTTTTTATATTTTTATTTTTATTCCCAATATTTCGGTTGGCGTCGCTACCATCTTCAGGGGTCAAAATATTTAAATACATAAAATAATTATTATTAATATTAAACAAAAAAACAAAACATAATTTAACAAAGATAATTATATGTAAACAATTAAAAAAAAATAATAACAAAACTTCACAAAAGCACTTGCTTTTCTTGCTATAAGATTTTCTTAACTAAATCTAGTTTTTTGATCGTCTGTTTTTGTTTATTATTTGTCGGTATATATGAGCACAATTTTCTGTATCTTGTCGGTAATTGAGACGAAGTTTGTGTCAACCACGTACCAGAAAATGTTTTTTTTTTCGGAATAACTCCGAAATTTGAGGGTTATTGCGAACTTTTTAAAATTGATTTATGATCCACTCAATAAGCTCTATAACCTACACTAGGTCGCTTTTCAAGTATAAAAAAGTGCTCATTTGTAGCACCGTGTAAATTAATGAACATATATTTATTATTATTTTTTATTTTGCTATCTATAATTTACATGTACAAATGAAATTTTTGTTTATAAAAATAAAATAAAAAAAAACTTAAGTACTATAGGGGTGGAAAAAGTAAGATTTTAAAAATTCGTTGGTACGATATTGGTTTATGTGTCAACATAAAAGAAAAGAGCAAGTGAAAAAGAAATAAGCCTTTTTGATGAACTTTTTTTGTGCGGCCTGGAACTTTATTGCAAATTTTTACTCATTTGAGGTCGCTGATTTTAAACTTAATCCCCATTTTTCTTTATCTGCTCGACTTTTCGAGATATACCGTTATGTCCAAAATGAAGGCACTTTCAGTGAATATAGTGATATAACTAAAGCCCTTAAGCACACTACATTTTTTATTCATTAATTGATATAGAATTGATAGAAAGAAACAGTAAATGCTAGAAAGAGAGAACTATAAAAAATGTAAACAAAGTTTTTAGTTTTTTTCTCTCTTTTATGGTTTTGTTTCAGGGATGGCGTTGAGAATTTTTAAAATTGTACCAACAACCTTTAAAAATTTTACTTTTTTACCCTAATTGTACTAAAAGATTTTTTTTAGTTGAAATTAATTTTATTTATGTTCATAAAAAACACCACAAAAAGGTATTATAAATCATTGTTTAAAAAGTATCAACTAAAAAGTACAATTGAAACAACTTAGCCATCCCTGTTTTGTTTATTTTATTAAATGTTGCCAACTTTTTGTTTATGAGAAACCTAAAAACAAAAAGCGGTAAATCGCTGAATTTGCCCATAAACCGCTGATTCAGCAACATTTTTAATATTTCAAGCTTGAAATGTCAATTTTAAGTTAAACAATTTTACATTTTTTTTGACATAACTTCATTTTTTATCGATAACTTTAGTAAAATTTTTGACGGTTTGCCATTTATCTTAATACAGCTTAACTCTTTGCACTTCGTAAATTTTTGTATTACATTATATTATTTTATGTATTTGTACTGTTCACCAAAACTTGAACAATGCATTAAGAATGTAGTGTCATAAGGGCTTAAGAAACGGTTCGCGATTTTCAGTTAAAAAATCCGAAACTCGGCAACAATATTATCTTTAAGCCGTGCTTAAATTGTTTTTAAATTTTCCCAGTAGTTTCAGAGATATCGTTGAAGTTTTGAAAAAAAAAAATTAAAATTTAAAAAAAAAATTTCTATAAATAGACTTTTATTCTTTTATTTATTTTATATATAAAATAAATTTATTAAACCAATATTTCGGCACTCCGTTGTGTGCCTTCTTCAGGGTTTTTCTTGAATTTTTGACAAAATTAACAATTTTTAACAAATTAAATAAATATAACTGAAAATCAAAAAACAATTTTCAATTAAATACAAAAAAAGGTTTTCCAATTCAAAAACTAATCTATTACATTATAAATAAACTTTTAACTTCCGTTTATATTTTTATAAACTAAATGCCTATAATTTTGAGCTAAACTTTCAGTATCTGACTTAAAATTAATTCTCGATATTGTCGGTACATTTATAATTTGCAACATTTCTAACATAAGCCTACGTTTATAATTATTTTTTATTGCACAACGAAAAGAAAGTGAAATGTGTTGGCAACATTGTCCAATGCTGTTTATGTTATTCCTATAGGTTATGTTCACCGTTTTATTGAATGAATGAAACCATTGTACGAATTATTGTATAATATAGGACAAAATGGAAATAATATGGAGAATATCATATACAATAATATTGCAAGTGTAAGGGCCGCTTTAAGATTGTTGAACCCTTCTAGGAAAATGGGCTTTCAAATTAAAATGCATTTCGTGCACTTCATCTTCAGAAACGGGGCACACTTTAACCTCAGTGGATTCGTAAACAAGCAAATTTGACGCATTTGGGCAACTTTGAATCCACGAGTGATTGTTGAAAATCCTATGCATACACAAAGAGTGACTGTTTGGTGCGGTTAATGGGCTGGCGGCGTCATCGTGCCGTACTTCTTCGAAAATTAAATCGGCCAAGCAGTTACCGTGAATAGTGTTCGTTATCGCGAGATGATAACGGTTTTCTTGTGGCCAGAAATTGAGGATATGGACTTGGACGATATGTAGTTTTTGCAGGATGGTGCTACTTGCCCCACAGACAACGAAACAATGGCTCTTTTGCGCGAGAAATTCACTGGCCCTGTTATCTCACGTCGCGGCGATGTTAATTGTCCGCCACGAATAAGTGATTTGACACCGTTGGATGTCTTTCTTTGGGGATATTTAAAAGAAAAGGTGTATGTCAATAAGCTCAGCCAAGAACAAGTCAAGAGCTAAAAGATGAGATAATTCGGCACATTAACGACATTTAACCCCAATTATGTCTCAGAGTCAGTGAAAATATGGACCATCGGATAGAGGTATGCCACCGAAGCCGTGGCGAGTATTTTACCCAGAGTTCGAAAATAAACATAACATTTTGTAACGTTCGGCTCACACACCCAGGAACGATATCTATTTTTTAGTGGTTGTGTAGACGAACACAACCATTAATACCGTTTGTAACTATTTTCAAGAAAGAGCCGGACATTATATAGTGTTCTGTTCTTCGATAAAAAAAGAGCAATTGCAGTGATACTGTAGACAAAGATCATATTTTAATGTTCTATAATGTTTTTTTTCACATTGATAAAAAAAATAAACAAACAAAAAATTTTAGCAACGACCGCAGCGTGAACAGCTTGTGTGTGTATTGTGTACATGTTTTGGTTGTATGAAATTATTTAGCTGGCTTTTTGTTTTTTTTTTTCGTATGTGTATTTTGTTTTTGTAAAAAATGTTTGGTTTTATTACCAGCCAAAAGAGCGCTAAGCACAATAGAAACGAACGAACACTAATGAGCTTAACCAAACACAATGAACGGAATTAAATGTTCTCATCTTTTTTTTGAGTTGGATAAAAACAGTATTATTTTTGTGTTCCACATATGACAAACAGGGAAACGTTATTTTTTTTAAGGACTTTCTACACAAACACTATCAGCGTTTTTCACAAATCTACCGAACCGAACACTAAATAGCGATATTTAGTGTATATTTTCGAACACTGATTTTATCAATATTTTGTTTCACACGTAGTTGTCATAGATCCTTCTATCATTTAACTAAATTAAAAATATAAACGATAATTCTCTGAAAACTTTTTCTTATATTTACAATTAACATCTTGTGTTTTGGTTGGACCGCCCTTTACAAAGAAAAGCGTTGTAGCTTTAAGAGTTAATTTTGCAAAATGAATGGGAAAAAAGAAATGGACAAGTATTGAGTTAAAAATAAAAAAAAATGTAGATTTATTATGTTGATAAAAGTTCGCAAACTCTTCAGAAAAAAGTGTTCACTCGAAAATTTTATATTGAGATATTTATTACAAAACTAAGTTCTTTGACTTTTTCACGCTTTACTGATTTTTTTTTTTTTTTTGCATTTGTTTAACTTTTTTTCAGTCAATTAAAAACAAAATAATGTTTTCAAACCAACAAAAGTTTTCATTTTGTTAAATCAACATTTTTCTGTTATTCATTGCATTTTCTGTTGTCCCTTTCCACTCTAGTCATCAATAATTTAATATGTCTTTTTTCTAATTAAATCATTCGAACATTACAAAGCAACATTTCTATATCAAAAAGCAAAAAAAGGACTTGCATATTTAAAGGACTTTTTAAAGAATGACCATTTGGCTTAAACTCAAATACAAAATGAAGTTCAAACAAACCACTAATTATTCTCTTACAGAAACAGCATTTATATTGTCCAAAACCAGCAAAATAAAACAAAGTCAAAACAAAAATAGAAGAGTTTATAAAGTTTAAGTATCAGGATAATTAACAGAACATCAAACGGCTTGTGGTTTTACAAACTCAAACCAAAACAGAAACTAAAACTCATCCAACTGTCCTTTTGCTTTGGATCCATTACAAGGACTTTTATGACCTTTGACCAGACAAACACTAAACAGCATGTTTTATTTAAAATGGAAAATAACTTGAAACAATAAAAATTATCATTTCGGACTTGTGATTATTAAAAACCATTGAGTTTTGGTTTATACAAATTTCATAAAGATTTTGTAAACTTGGAAAATAACAAAGAAAGAATTTAGAAAAAAATTTAATGGAAAATTAAAAGAAAATTATTAAAACATTTCACATTTAAAAAGATTCTTTAAGAGTAAATTTGTTTTTTATAATTTCCTTCCACTTTAAAGCCTGGTACTCTGTTCACGTGAAATGCTGTCAAAACGCATATGAAAAAAACTTGTGCGGAATATCTATGAAATAATGTTGATAGAGTTGTACTCTGTTCATTTTGTGAATAACCCTGCAGATAACGAGACTAGTCCATACATGCATGTAAAGAGTAGTCCATAAAGGAGTAGGAGTACTCCAAAACTACTCCAAATATATGGGTAAAAGGTGGTCCATTTAACATTACGATATCCTGGGAGGGGATCTAAACTACTCCATGGAGTACTAAAGTGGGTTAGTTTTAAAGGTACTCCATGTCACTACAGTATGGAGTACACTAAAGGGGTAGTTTAAGCATTTTTCATTTTTTACTAATCGCCTTTTATGGCGTGCCCTGTAGACTATTATTGCTATTATGAAATATATTTACTTGGTATTTTTATTTTTTTACCTTTTTTCACAAATTTCACAAACTTTCACTTTTAAATAAACAATTTTTAATGGACACCATCAGGGCTACCAATGTGTAATACTGTTAACTATAGAAAAGTATACATCATGCAGTTATTGGCAGCACTGCATGTTAATTTCTATAACATGGTCCATATTACAGTAGATTGGACCATGTTGTAAGTAGTCCATTTAAGCCACAATGGACCACGTAGTCCAATATTATCTGTAGGGAAGTTCCGAAATGTTTCTGGCAACATTTTTTTACAACTGCGAAATAATGTAAGCTGCACTTATTTCACGTGGAATTTCAAGCAAAAGCAAAATAATATGAACTGATTATTTAATAAGAATTAAAAAATTAATATAATACAACCGGTAACAGTTTTTTTCCCATTTTTTTATATTCAATTTTTTATTAAAAAAAAATTATTTTTAGTAATACACATGTGGGGTTTGTTAACATACGCAAAACAATGTTGAATACTTTGCAGGACTAAAAACGTCAAACTGTACAAACTAGCATAATAGGTAACATTGATAAATGTCAAAATTTTCGTGTGAAATAATTAATGTTGCTCAACATTTTTCACAAATTTGAACAGAGTACTAGGCTTCCTTAAAAACTGTTTGTGTTTTTATTCTTTCTATCAGCATGTTGCACAAGAAAATGTTGCTAAGAAACAACCAACAACCTGATAATCTCAGGCTGAGATGTTTAAGTAAGGTGACCATACGTACTCTTTTTTAGAGGACAATCATCTATGTTAACTGGCTGCCCTCTATAAAATTTGTGTCCTCTTTTATCATCTTTTTTCATATTCTGTCCTCTTTGTCCTCTTTATTGTTAAAAGCATGATGAATGTTTGTTTTTATTTTTATAAATTAAAATAAATTTTATTTCATGGCGATCACCGGTATTTTCTGCCATGCTTGTTCTATTCATACTCCTACTGAACTCTCATACACTTGCAGTATAAAACTTTGAATAAGTTGGTGCAATGAATTTTTAAGTTTCGTTATTTTTTAAACTAATTTTACTTAAGTAAATGTAAATTTGTATATACCGTCGGCTTAATATGCAAACCTGCTAACTCCCTTTAAACAAATTTTACAGGAAAAACTTTTTATTTTTCCTATTTGCTGCTTGAAAGGAAACCCAAAAATCTTTCTTTACCACACGGCATCAAAATCTCCCACTTTAATTTACTAAAAGTGGATTTAGCAGGTTTGCACTTTAAGCGATATGTTATTTTTTAATTTTCTTAACATATATAAATATGGGAATGTAAATTTGACTGTAAAATATGTAAAAAATTTTAAATTTTTAACTTTTTTTCTTTATGTCCTCTATTTTTATTTGCAAAATCTGGTCGCCTTAGTTAAAGTAATTTTTAAAATAAGTGTTGTGTCTTGCCGAGATTAAGCAAAAAAAGTTAGGTTTATTTTATTCTTCTTTTTACAAGCTATTCTTTAAATCTATTCAATTATTGTAATTCATTTATGTGATGCCAGATTGCTAAGGTGCAAAGCTAGCATTTAAACTGAACTATGTGATAATAATATAACAATATAACACTCTCCCTCCTGAGCTGAACTTTAATTTTTTTCTCTTTTTTTTTGTTTGATGTTAAATTAACATTTAATTTAAAACCTTGCCATCTCTACATGGTCTTAAAGTTCTTTTAGTTATTATTAGATCTGTTTCTTCTCGGAATGCAGCTTCCACCCTACATTCAGTCTTGGTTTTTTGTAGAGGATCATGTGTTGTGTGCGCAATGTTTTCATTATCAGTCGGTGTTTCGTATTACATAAATACGTTTTTGTTCCAAGTTTTTCTGTTATTGTTGCAGGTGACCAACTAGATTAATACGGATTTGTGTAATCCCTTATATAAACCCTTTGACCATAATTGAACTCTACTGTACGTTTAAGCTTGTAGTTTGCTATATCCTTCTTTTGTTTTTGCAAAATTATTTCCCTGGTAGTTGGTGGCCTAAGAGAATCTAACCTGGTTTTGAGACTACGACCAAAAAATAATTTGCAAGGAGTTTCATTTGTTGTACAGTGCCTGGTGCTCCTGTAATCAGCTAAAAATCGATTTGTGATTGTCTCGAAATCATTACTTGGATATTCCCTTAACAAATATCTCTGCCTGTCCATTCGTAGATGGATGCCCTGGAGCCGTGTACATGCCTTACAAAATTTCCCTTCAAAACATTTTTAAATTCAAGCGACGTAAATTTAAGGCCGTTATCACTGACGAACGTATCAGCCATTCCGTATCTACGAAATAGTTCCCTAAGCTTTATAATTGCAAAGTGCGACATTATTTGTTTTGTTATAAACGCCTCTGGCCATTTTGAATAAGAATCAACTATAATAAATATATATTGGTTCTTAATTGGTCCTGCAAAATCTATTTGGATACGCTTCCAAACTGAAGTGTCCGGTTCCCATGGTGTAATAAGCACATATTTACAAGGGCTCTCTTGTGCTCTTGACATGAAGAACAATCGCTTATAAGTTTTTCAATTTCTTTGTCTAAGCCTGGCCAGCATACATATGACCTTGCCAAGACCTTAGTTTAACTACCCCCAATTAAGATGGATAAAGACATAATAGAACTTCATTTCGTAATTTACTTGGTACTAGAGTACGATATCCCTACATGATACATCCTTTTTCAACTGACATTTCATTTTCCTTGACCTTATAAGGGTTGTATTCATCTCCCTTTAACTGAGAAACTGATTCGTTTTCTACTGCACATTGAAGAACGAATAGTTCCAACATTAACTAGCAATTTTGCTAACCCTGCTTTAACCCTGCAAATAATAGGACTAGTCCAAGCACGCGTGTAAGGAGTAGCCCACAAGGGACTACGACTAGTCCAAAAGTAACCTAAACGTATGGAAAAATCATGGTCTATTTAACATTACGATGTCCTAGGGCAATACCATATAAGCAAACTTTGGACTACAAAGGAGTAGTCCTAAAACTACTCCTTGGTATACCTACTCAAGAGGATTAGTTTTGAAGTCGTTTAAAAATGAAAACATGTCGTAAAAAAAACGAAGACATTTAGACTCACTACAAACACTTTTTAACATTGAAGTACAAAATAAATTTAAGCCGAGTTTTTAAAATACAAGGTACAAAATACATTTTGAGAATGGATTTAAAATAGAATTTTACAAAATATCTCCCTAAACATTCTGTTGCAAAATCAAAATATTTACCATTTTTTCCCCACTGTAAAATATATTGCTTCAATAAAGCAATTAGTTTAATTGTACATATTTACTTTTTGTTGCTGTCTCCATATTTTATTGTAGTTTCGTATAATGTTACGTTATTTTAGTGCATGTATTTGTATTTATTAGCTCTCTTAACTTTAATTAAAAAGCTCAAAAAAATTATTTACTAAAACAAATAACAACAATAAAATAAATACATGCTCGTATTTGCATTCATGGTCAGGGGTTTCTGTGACTTTTTATAAAGTTTTTCTTTAAAACTTAATTTGTTTTTTTGTTGTTTAAAAATAAAAAAAAAAACATATGCGGTTTTAAAATTTATATTAAGCTTAATTTGTGGCTGTATATGTGTGCGCTAATGTGAGATAATGACATTTTATTGTATGTTTGTTTCTTATTTCAATTTGCAAAAGGCGATTTTCAAGCCAAAACAATGACCATGATTTCAATTTAATCAAAACAACAAAAGAATCTGTTTATGGTTGTAAAATTTACGCCTTGTTGCTGAGATTTTGTCATAATGACTGAAAGCGAGAAGAAGTTGGAGTTAACTTACGTTAATAATTGTTGTGGAAAGACCAGGTGGATGTGGTGGCTAATCGATTTTTAATGGCCTCTACAACATTTTAAGACAGCTACATATTCTGATAGTTTTAAAATAGAAATTGAATTTTTTTATTGGTTAGGAAAAGATTCTGTTTAAATTTGCTCATTTGTTGCAGATTAGGATTTTACATTGATTTAATTAACCGTGTTGTTTAGAATATGTGCCAAGAAAACTAAAAACTTTTATAAATAAAAGAAACAACAGCAATTTAAGAATAATAATAATAAATCGCTTTAGCAAAAAATGGTCCATCCTTTTTAAATTGTTTTTTCATCGCAGCAGAAGTTTGTTAAATTACCCAGTAAATTAAAGGTGATTGATTTAATGAACAATTTTATTGAAGCTTATGTTTACACAGTAAATAACTTGACCGGTTTATTGCAAAAAAAAAAAAAATAATATATATTTCTTTTTTTAACATTAACAAAGTATTTTTCTTTCCTTTAATGCAACCGGGAGCAGTAACCTGTATGTGACGATATGTAATCTTTTGCAAGAGAGAAGTGTGCTAAAGAAAATTAATGGCATTGAAGAGTTATCAAAATTTACGCATGTTTCATAGATTTTGCTTTGCCTTAATTTATTGGTCCTTCGGATTGGTCAACATAGATTTTAAAATTTTCTGCACCTTCTTGTAGTCACATTCATTTTCTAGTCTTTCTGACTGTTACAACTTTCAACAGCGTTTACGGCTTTTTATTTTCATTCATTAATTGGTCTTTCGAATCTTTTGGATAAATTTGTGCTCAATTTATCGCCAAAATAAGTTTTTTATTCATTGTAATAAGTACATTTATATTTATTTATTTTTTTAATCTATTTGCTTCAAATGATTTAAAAAACAACTATTCCTAATGGCATTACTTCCCCTTAAACATGCTAAACAAACAAGTTTACTTTGTTTTGTTTATTTTTCATTTTTCTAAACATTTGTTTTTTTTTTGTGCAGTTTTGCCTTTTTAACGAAAGTGCAAGTGGATTTTGTTCGTAATTGTAGTCTATGAGATCATACTTTTAAACATGCTCGGTATCCAACATTTTAAAAGTTACTAAAATAGCAAGCAACAAAAGTAAAAACAAAAAAGAATTAAATTGGATTTTAGGCGGTAAGAAAGACAAAAGAGTAGCCCTATAAAAAAGGGTAAGTATGCTATAAACAACACATTTTTGGAAAATAAGGTCAAAAGTTTTTTTAACGCGATTAACGAAATATGCATAAAAAAAGTTAATTTAATGAAAATAATCTTATTTTTTTAAAAATTTGCTATAATAATAATAATATCACGAAAAAAAAGTCTTGCAAAAAGAGAATAAAGAGAACATTTTTTAAAACTTTCCTATAAAAAGAAATTTAAAAGAATATTTTTTAAAACTTTCTACAAGAAGCAAATTTTTTAAAAATTTCTTATAACAAGTTAATTTTTTAAAAATTTTCTATAAAAAGCAAAATTGTTAAAAATGTTGTTATAACAAGCAAAATTGTTAAAAATGTTGCTATAAAAAGCAAATTTGTTTCAAATGTTCCAATAAATTGCAAATTTGTTAAAAATTTGCTATAAAAAGCAAATATTTCAACAATTTCCTATAAAAAGCAAATTTTTCGAAAAATTTTCTATAAAAAGCAAATTTTTCAAAAATTTCCTATAATAAGAAAATTTTTCAAAAATTTCCTATAATAAGAAAATTTTTCAAAAAATTCCTATAAAAAGCTAAATTTTTAAAAATTTCCTATAAAAAGAAAATTTTTTAAAAAGTTCCTATAAAAAAAAAATGTTTCAAAAAATTCCTATTAAAAGCAAAATTTTTAAAAATTTCCTATAAAAAGCAAATTTTTTAAAAATTTCCTATAAAAAGCAAATTTTATAAAAATTTCCTATAATAAGAAAATTTTTCAAAAAATTCCTAAAAAAAGCAAAATTTTTCAAAAAATTCCTAAAAAAAGCTAAATTTTTAAAAATTTCCTATAAAAAGAAAATTTTTTAAAAAGTTCCTATAAAAAAAAAATGTTTCAAAAAATTTCTATTAAAAGCAAAATTTTTAAAAATTTCCTATAAAAAGCAAATTTTTTAAAAATTTCCTATAAAAAGCAAATTTTATAAAAATTTCCTATAAAAAGCAAATTTTTTTAATAATTTCCTATAAAAATCAAACTTTTCAAAACTTTCCTATAAAAAGCAAATTTTTAAAAAATTTCTTATAAATAGGAAATTTTGAAAAAATTTCGAAAATTTCCTATAAAAAAAATTTCGAAAAAATTTTTAAAATGGCAACTTTTATGAAAATTTACTACAATATTCCTGTTTTTCGAAATCTTTCCAACTTTTTTAAAATTTCCTATAAAAAAAATTTTATTAAAAATTTCGTAAAAACATTTCTTTAGTCAAAGTGCATTTTGTAGAGTTCTTCCAACAAAATCATGACTTTTAAACACAACCACAGTTCCTTTAAAATTGCAAAAAATATTTTCACGTTTTTCTTCTCTTTTGCCAGTTTTTTTTTGTTTTTATTATTTTTACTATCAAATAAACCAATTTTTTCTTGTTGGACTTTTATGTTCACTTACTACTTGTTCATCGACTACTTGCAGCTTTTTAGCAGCAGTTGCTGCGGGCTGGTATTTTGTTGGCCTGGCCCGGACTGGCTGCTGCTGCTGTTAGTTGCTGATTGGTGTATATTTTAAACCAGTTTTATGGTCGATTTGTGGTTATTTGTTTTAACATTTTGTTTTTAGCCTTTTAATGTATGGATTTTTCTATATTATTTACTATTTAATTTTTTTTTTTTTCTTTAAATTTTTATTTCTACATACTTTATCTTTTCTAGTAAAGCTGCAATTCAATGACATGCACTTATTATTATTATAATGATCATGATTATTAAGTTTTGATGGCAAAAAAAAAACCCCAAAAATGCATTTTTTAGAAGCCATGGAATGAAGTATTTAGGAAAATATTTGTGGTTTGCAAAAATTGTAGAAAATGTCATAAAATTGCAAAAATATTATTAACTTAAACAAAATTTTATGAACTGCTACTAACGATAGTTGGCAAAATGAGCAAATTGTAATTTTAAGGATAAATTTAATGCATATAGAGGGTCGTAAGGCAAAAGGCAAATTAGAAATTAAGAAATTATACCAAAAGAATGTAATTCAAAGTTAAATTACCGTGATTATTTCAATAATTTAAAAAAAGGATTGTTAAAAAACGAGAATTGCCCATTTCTGCATTTACTTAATTATTTGCTTTGTGTTCAATTAAATCTGCATTCTTGCCTAATTAGGGGAATCGTAAGAATCAGCATATTCCAAAAAATTTAAATAAGTGCTGATTTACACGCTTCAGGTTTTAAACGTACACAGAAAAAAATAAAAATTGATTTAAATTAAAAAATTGGTGATATGAATTAAAAAATTAATTAAGTTTGCACCAGTAAACAAATTAATAGTATCAATTAAACCAGTTAATAGTATTTATTAAACGTTTAATTCACTTGATTAAAAGTTTAATTCACTTGATTAAATTTTTAATTAAAACTGATTATGTTTTTGATTTATACTTTAATTGGTGAAAAATTTTGGAGAATTTTTTCTGTGTAATATCTTTTTAGTTTTTAGAGAGAAGCGCAAAGAGTATGCTATTTCTCTCCACCCTGTTCTAAAAAATCAAGACTTGACAAGCTGAAGCGTGTGCATCACCACTCATTTCAATATTGAGCATATGCTGATTTTAACGATTCCTCTATTAAGGAAAAAAGAACAATTGCACCATGATTACCATCCCTGTTAAGAGCTGATTCAAACTTTTTCCACTTACAAGTATGTACATACATATGTTTTAAAAAGGAATTTTTAATATTCGTGTAAATATAAATAAATAATTGATTAACTTTATGATTTTAGTAATATGGGAAATATGGGGAGCACGGCTTTAAAATAAAGAATATAAGGGACATATGAGGAGATTTCCCCCTTTTCTTTTTAACAAACATTCATACAAAACAAGGAAATCACTTCGTAAAACAAACAACACTGCTTTCATTAAATCCAAAAATATCAATATTCCTTTGGAAAAATTGTGTGCTCTTACTGTCTGACACTTATTCTTTATAAAAAAAACTTATTTGATTAACAATTAATAATATAAAAATGTTACCTGATTTTTAAAACAATTGAGAATGAGAATTATTAAAATTACCTGAAAAGAAACAGAAAGATTAATAATTTTTAAACTTCGATTAAAATGTTATCTTAAGAGTTAATTAGATTAAAATGTTGGAAATTTAAATTAATTAAGAATTATGATAAAGTTTTTATCTCAAGATTATAATTTATAGAGGACGCTTTAAATGTAAATTTCCCAGCAGGCACTTCTATTGAGTACAGATTTTGAATACTATCGAATTAATCAACAACAAGTATATTTAACTGAATTGAGGTACTAAACTTTTGATTACTTTAAAAATTTAAGATGTTGAAACAAAAATAATTAAAGTTGCATACAAAAATATTCCTTTTAATGACATTTTCAGTATTCCGTATGTTAAAATTGATTTCAATTAAACAATATGTGATATTAATAGTATCAATTGAATATTTGTTGATATTAACAACATTTGAAATTTTTAATTCACTTGATTAAATTTTTATTTAAGACTGATTTTATTTTTGTTAATGGTTTAATTGAAAAGAATGGTCGGAAATTTTTTCTGAGCATATTCTTAATACACTGTGCAACAAAAAAACCAGCCTCAACACTTGAAATGCGAAATAAATGTAGACTACTAGTAGAGCAAATCTGCCAAAGGGGTTTTTTTTAAATCAGCTCGGGTTCCCGAAATATGGGCCCCTAAAGTTTTTGAATTTTTTGAAAAGGCGTTTGGAGTAAGTCAAAAAAATATACTTAATGTACTTCTTAGCTTAATTACTATTTCAGGTGTCTTCAGTAGATTTGTATGGCGATTCTTTTCTTAGAGTATATTAATCCTCTAACACTCATTTTAGGGGTCATTTTAGTCCTTTTTCAACAAAAGTACACATAAATGGCACTTTAGAGGGTAAAAATGTTCCACGAATATTTTCTGTATAAAATTTTCTCACGGGTTTTCGAACAATTTTAAATTTCAAGGCCCTAAATTTCGAAAATCCATTTTAAATACATCACACGAACTTTTGGACCCCTAGTGAAATTTAATGCAGAAAATATTCGTAGAACATTTGAACCCTTAAAAGTGCCGTTTTAGTATACTTTTGTGTAAGAGTTGTGAAAAAGGACCAAAATTACCCCTTAAAATGAGAGTTAGAGGGGTAATAAATTCTAACAAAAGAATCGCTATAGTCTCTTCTGAAGACATCTGAAATAATTTTTTAGCTCAGAAGTACATTTAGTATATTATTTTTGACTTATACCAAACGCCTTTTCAAAAAATTCAGAAACTTTTGGGGCCCATATTTCGGGAACCCGAGCTTACTTTTCAAAACCTTATGCCAGATTTGATCTACAAGTAGTCTACTTTCATTTCGCGTTGCAAGTGTTGAGGCTGGCGGCGATGAACCGAATTTTGTTGCACTGTGTTATTGGCTCAAATGGGCATCACAACCTCTACAAAACAATCACTGTTTGGTATGTTTTATGGGCCAAACGAAATTAAAAACTTGTTTGCTATTGCGAATTAAAATTGAGTTTTTAAATATATTTATATATGTATATCCTTTTTATCGCTAATTTTTAATTTTACTTTTCATCTTTAATTTTATCCAACTTTCTAACTCATTAAACTAATAACTAGATTTTTTTCCTTTTGTTTTCTCAATTTTCATTTTTATTCTCCATTTAATTAGAATTCAATTAGTGTTTGTTCTTTTAGATTACTTGACTTAATCTTTTTATATATAATTTTTTTTTTTTTAATAGTTTTGTTACTTAAAAAAGTTTCTCTATTTACACAGCATTTTTATACAATTTAACTAAATTTTATTTTAAGTACTGAGATTTTTTCTTGCAGCTGCAAACTATTTTAATATTCTTTATTGCAAGACAAATATTTCATATTTTCCCCCTAAAGAATGTTTCCCTTTTGCTTGCCAATAAAAATGGGTTAAGAAGTGAAAGAGAAAAAAAGAGCAATAAACTTTTAATTCTTTTCTTCTCCACATATTTTAAGATAAGGAATGAATACAAAAAAAGTAAGCTGATGAGCAATAATTAATTATAAAATGAACAAATAGTTTTTATTGAAACAAGCCGGAAATTTGTTGCAAAGATAAGCAAGAAACCTACATTTTTAACCAGAGAACAAAACAAGCACTTTAGCAAAGTAGGAGCTACTTGAGAAATGATGGTGTGTTATGTGGGCTATATGGCAGTTGAAGTTATTGAAAACTAAAGTTTTTAACTATAAAAATGGTACTTTTTACTTTTAAAGCAAGTTGTATTAAAGTCAGGCTGATGCTTTTTGTATTTTTATAAAAGCAACTTTGTTAGAAGGTATTTTTTTAAAGGTACCTTTTTTTAAAAAGTTCTTGTTTAGAAGATGTTTTTTTAAAAAAACTTTTACTTTGTTAAAAGTTGTTTTTAAGTTGAGTTGTTAAGCGTACTTTTTGTAAAGAAACTTTTTAATGTACTATTTCAAGGTATTTTAAAAAAGTACTTTTTTAAGGTACTTCTCTAAAGGCATTCTTTAAATAGTTCTTTCATAAAGGCACTTTTCTAAATTCACTTTTTAGCGGTACCTTTAAAAAGATACTTTTTAAAAGTATTTCAAGGTACTTTTATTTAAAGGAATTGTGTAAAAGGTATTCTCTCAACCCTTTGACGCATATGGGACACCGGTATAAAGGATCTTTTTAAGGTGCTTTTTAAAAGGTAAATTTTTAAAACTATTTCTTCTAAAAGTAATTTTTAAAAGATAATTTTTAAGAAAGCAAACGTAGGTTTTAAAAGAACTTCTCTAAAGATTATTTTTTGAACTTTTTTATGGGCACCACTAAATTAAAAGCTTTGGGTGTGTAGCATTGTATTGATTTGTTTACGTTTGCTTTTGTAGGTTTTATGCTCTTTGCTCTTTGTTTTTTGTGTATGTATACACATCGTTCGCTCTTTTTCGCATTTTCATTTTGCATTTGCCCATACATGCTTATAAGCGAACTTTACCAGTAAACACTCACAAGCTGTTTGAAAATTACTTTATCGGTCGAAAATCTAATAATAAAGAAGGCGAATATTTAGTTCACCTCAGCCAATTGACGCTAGAGTACCACAAGAAAGCATCTTGGGTCCCCTATTATACTTAATATATAGTTCGGACATGCCAACAAACAACTACAGCCTAAGTTCCACTTTTTCTGATGATACAGATTTTCTAATCGTACACGAAACCCGTCTTAAAGCATCTCGTTACTAGCAGGATTAAATATTTTAAGTGGAAAAATGGCTAAAACAATGGAGGATAAAGGTCAACTTTCTTTATGTCGGGAATCATGCCCCTTTATTTAAATCAAATAATGCCCCAACTAGATCGGCTTTTAACGTGGAAATGCCATATAAAGGGTGTTCCAACAATAATGTACCATGTTAATTGTGAGTCACACCTGAACGTCAAGCTTTTTGCCCAACTTAATTGACAAATTCAACCATGGAGAGGTCCAGAAAATACAACGGTTGGTTGAACAGAGAGAAGTGAATGGTGACTTTACAAAGAAATTCATCTTCAGCGACAAGGCATACTTTCACCACGGTGGATTTTTTAACAAGCAGAATTGCCGAAGTTGGGCAAATGAGAATCCACGAGTGATTGTTAAAAAGCCAATGCATCCACAAAGAGTGACTGTTTGGTGCGGTTTATGGGCTGGCGGCGCCATCGTGCCGTACTTCTTCGAAAATTAGATCGGTCAAGCAGTTACGTGAATGGTCTTCGCTAAGGCGAGATGATAACGGACTTCTTGTGGACAGAAATTGAGGAAATCGACGTGGGTGTTATGTAGTTCTAACGGGATGGTGTCACTTGCCCCACAGCCAACAAAACAATGGCTCTTTTGCGCGAGAAATTCAATGGCCCTGTTATCTGACATCGTAACGATGTTAATTGGCTGACACGTTCATGTGATTTGACACCATTGGACTTCTTTCTTTGGGGATATTTAAAAGAAAAAGTGTACATCAATAAGCCAAGAACAATTCAAGAGCTTAACGACATTGAATTCTTAATTATGTATCAGAGTCATTGAAAATATGGACCATCGCATAGAGGTATGACATCGAAGCCGTGGCGAGCATTTGGGCGATATTTTGTTTTACACATAATTGTCACAGATCGTTCTATAATAATAAAAAAAAATATGAGGATAGTAACCACGCCGAAATCGATGACATCTCGAATTTTTTGCTGAACAGTAGGCCAATAAGTTGTCCAATCCATTTTAGAAATTATATTAAATAACGCACGACCCTTTGGTATTATAAATTTAATTCCTCAGCGCAAATGTGCGTTGTTTGGAGATAATCCTTACGATGATCGCACATTAGGTAGTATTTGACTCGGCTTTTTATCAATATCGCAGAATTTCCACAAGCTCTATCTCGAGGATCCTTGGTATCATAAGGTATAAAGCCATTGATTTTAAACGTATATCTTGAGGTCCAATGAGTTTCAGAAAAGTTATAGACTCACCATCTAAAAATTCCATTATGGACCTATAGCTACTCCCACTATAAATGAAACACCACATAAAAATACTTACTTATTTTAAATCCTTAAGTGAATTTTTTTTGTGTTGGTATGAATTTATTTGGGATAATTCTCTGAAAACTTTTTGTTTTATTTACAATTAACATCGTGCCTTAATGGAGATCCAGTAAAGAAATTAATATAAAAAAGGCAACTTATCGAAAGAATTGTTTAAAAACTTAATAAATGAACTTTTTTAAATTAGTTATTTTAAAATGTACTTTTTTAAGGTACTTTTTTAAATGGTAATTTTTTATATATTGTTTTAAATTTTTGTGAACACAATTGTTTTAAAAAGTTGTGAATACAGAAATAGATATTTTTCATTAATAAGAGATTTTTTATAATTTTTCCTTAAAAGTACTTTTTTCTAGAGTTAATTTTTATTAAAAAAAGGTGGTAAAAAAAAATTCATTTTCTTGTAAACAATTTTTAGAAATAAATGTGTTTTTTTCAAACGGGACTTCTTTTTAAAAAGGTTTTCCAAAAGGAATTTTATATACTCTTTTCACAAAGCACCTTAAAAAAAGTACTTTTTACCTATAGTTAAAAAAAAATTTTCAAAAGGTACTTTTCAAAAAATTACCTGCAAAAATCCACGTATTGCAAAGTTATTATTCTTTTTTTTTTAAAATTAAATCACAAATTTTCAAAAAGTACTAATTTGGAAAAACATTACTTCAAAAATTCCAAGCTATTTCTAAAAAAAAGTACTGTTTATTACTAGAGATTCTCTTCCCATTAAAAAAAACTATTTTTAAATACGGGTTTTTAAGGCATTTTTTACAAATTTCTTTATAATCTTAGACAAAAAGTACTTTTATTAGAAGTAAAAATTATCTTTAAAAGGCAGCTGTAAAAAATATTACTATACAACAAATTCTTTCGTAAAGTTAGCAACTGGTTTTTAAAAAAGGTACTTTTTTAAAAAAACGTATATATGTACTATCAAAAGTAATTTCCGGGAATACAAAATTTTAATTTAAAATATTTTGTTATTCGTGCTTAATTCCCAGTTTTTGTTCTTGATAAAAACACTTGAAATTTATTGTTGATGGAATAAGCTATTCCTATGCGCATTTCACTGGTTTATACTTTTTTCAAAGATACATTTTACTAACAAAATAGATACTTTTTTCCAAAAAGTACTTTTCTTAAAACAATTATTACTACATACCCAAAAAAGTTAATTTTCTACTTTTTTAATAAGAACCTTTTTTACAAAAAAAGTACTTTGTTCTTTACTACATTCCCTTTTTTAGTGGCACTATTTTATCATTAATAACGATAAAAAGAAAGCTTTTACAACAACAACAAAAACAGAGATTGTATTGTAATAAATCTGCTGATTTGACATTTTAAGACATTAAGGCAAACAGAAACAACAACAAAAACAACCCTTAAAAAGGGAAAAATGTATAAACACGAGCAATAATTTAAAAAAAAAATTAATTTAAATCAAACACCTGGTATCCTATTAAATTATAATCAAATTATATAAAAAAAACATCGGCACAAAAAGGAAAACAGAGCAGCACTGACTAAAAAAACCTTTCAGCTAAAATTCCGAAACAAAGCACCAAAACATACAGTTTCAATTGTACCAACATTCTCTCGTAATTCAAGTTAATTGTTTCTTTTAATAACGCATCCATTAAATGAAGAAGAACAAGTAGTACAATAACCATTGAGTAGGAAACTGTAAAGTTGTGGAAAGATGGGAGCGGAAATGAAAATGTGAGTTAAAAAAACCTGTATTTAAATGCTTTTATTATTCCCCTTTTTATTTTTATTAAATTTTTTTTATATATATATTTCGATAATTTTCTGCCTTTTTGAAAAAAAAAAAAAAAAAAAATCAAATTAAAAAGCTGTTAAATTTACACAAAAAAACGCGAGTGCAAGCTGGAAAGAAATGTGAAAACAACCATAACGGCTGCTTAAAAGAATTTATTTGCATAAAAACCGCCTGACCTAGCAAATTTTGTAAAAAAAATGCTGTAGATATAAAAGGTTGCCTTATTTATCTTTTTACTAGCAGGCGACTCTTTTTTAATTTGCAGAGAAATAAAGATATGTGAAGAAAATTTTATTAGATTTTAAGAAAGAATTTATATTATTTCTGTCTTTAAAATTTTTTCTTGCTAGAATTCATTGGTAGTAAAGAAAATTTAACAATTTTTGGTAGTAAATTTATGCAAGATAATTGTTTTCTTTTTGACAAAGCACACCCGGAGAAAAAACATGTTTAAATATGGTCACCTCCAACAAAACAATTTTTAAAGAGAATTTAAAACATATTATGTTTAATTTAACCATATTATTGTCACTGACAACCATATTATGGTTAAATTAGTTCTCCGTCAAGAAGCCACAACCATAATATGGTTGCCTCCGAACATATAATGGTTAAAAATAACTAATATATGTTTAACACTTATAATAGCATGGTTGGTTTTCAACCATAGCATGTTGCTCTTTAACAAGAGGACCATACTATTGTTAATTTTTAAACAAATTATTGTCATATTTAACCATAACATGTTTAGAGGCAACCATAATATGGTTGTGGCTTCTTGATGGAGGACTAATTTAACCATAATATGGTTGTCAGTGACAATAATATGGTTAAATAAAACATAATATGCTTATAATTTTCTTTAAAAATAGTTTGGTTGGAGCTGACCATATTTAAACATGTTTTTTCTCTGCGTGCATTGTTCTCATTTTGAAAATAAGCCGTGCTTATATTTACAACACATTGTTCTTATTTTGACAACAAGCCATTCATAGTTTGACTTTGCACCGTTCTGATAATAGATTACCCAGCCAATAAGAAAAATGTGACACATTGAAACTACTTATAAATTCTCTTAGAGAAGTCTGATATCTCTTAATTTTCCTTATCAAAGTCCTCAATCAATTTTGTGACAATTTCAACGTTTTGGTTTTGAAAAGAAACGAAGTTTTGTGGTCATTAAAATCAGTGCTCAAAAATAAACAGAACATTATTAAGCGTACGGCTCACACACCCAGAAACGATATCTATTATTTTATTGTTTGCGTATTAATTTGACGCCCTATGTTCTTCGTGAACAATTTATTTAAGTATTTTATGTTACATCGCTGTATCTATATTGTATTTAAATAAATAAAGGACATATATATATATTAATACACAGCCCTTAACCCATTTACGCCCGCTGTGCCAATTTGGGAACACTTCATTATTTCCGGCTTATGACAAAGTTTTTGACATTATTCAATATATGTTTACCTTATTGATAATCTAAAATTTCAGAAATTTCTATAACATCAAAAAAAAATTTTTTTTTAATTTTTTTTTTAAATGACCGTAGTGCCAAATTGGGTATACCTCTTTAATTCCAAAAAAAAAAAAAAAAAAAAATAAATTTTTTTTGTTTTTTGTTTATATGTAATTAATTAAATAATAATAAAATTAACAATATTTTATTTTTTGTCCGGTAGTTTTTGTTTGGGCTTAAATGGGTTAATAACAATTTTCAAGAAAGTAACGAACTTTATAAAGTGTTCTGTTCTTCGTTATGGAACAGAACAATTGTAGTAACATACATTATATTTTTATGTTCTATAATGTTTCATTTTTACATTGATAAAGAAATCGGCAAACAAAAAGTTTTAGCAACTTCCAAGAATAGCTTGTGTGTGTATTGTATACAGGTTTTTTTGTGTAGAATTTGTGGCTGGCGATTTGCTTTTTTTTTTTTTTTGTCTGATATGTAGTTTTTTTTTTTTTTTTTGTAAAAAAAATTTGGTTTTTTTACCAGCCAAAAGGCTAAAACGAACGAACATTAATGTGCTGAACCGACCACAATAAAGTTTGTGGTTTGAAAAATAACAGAACACAATAAAATGTTCTCATCTTTTTGTTGAGTTGGATTTTTTTTCCTTCAATATTTATTTATTGAATCTTCATATATTAAATAATTAATTCAATTAAATTAAAATTAATTATTTCTTATCCTTATACATTATTTAATGTCCAGTGCCAGACAAAAAATTTCGTCATAACGGTTTATTTACACATATCGAGCCCTAACTGCGAAAATAACGTAAGCGATGTAATTTTTTCGTTATTTTTTTTTTAATAAATGACTTTATTGGCAACACTTGCATCATCTGCTAATGGTCACTTAAGGTACGGTTACGATTTTATTGCAAGACCAATTTTATTGTAAGCGACAAATTTCAAACAAAATTTATATGAAATAAAATAAAAAAAAACTCTCTCCTGTAAAATTTGATTTTTGGGACTTACGTTATTTTCGCGGTTAGGTGTTTACCGCTCTTTTGATTGGGTGAGCGTTGCAGTGTCTCTGCTCCTTGAGTTGTTTAAGTACAGTATTATTTTTGTGTTCTAAGATTCCCAACCGAGAAAAGTTTTCTTTTTAATGATTAATTACGCAAACACTATTAGCATTTGTATTTTCCACATATTTACCGAACACTTAAAACAGTATATAATTATTATTTTTGAACACTGATTATAATAAATATTTTGCTAACTTTTTGGTTATTATTTTACTGCTATAACTAAACAATTTCTAACTTTAAGACAATACAAGAAAAAAAACAACAAATGAAATCTGCTCAATTTGATAACGTATTGTTTTTGATTTGGCAACATAAGGCTATTGGTTTTATAAGTAGATATTTTTTTATTTGACAACGTACGGGATTTTTAAGCTTTTGTGTTTTCGATGTGCTACCAATTTGTTATTAATTTATTCACGACTGTTGTCCAAAATTTCACATTCAGCTATTGTGCTGGAAATTCAGTTCAATTAAAACTGAATGTGATTAAACGTTTAATTCACTTGTTTAAACGTTTAATTCACTTGATTCAACGTTTATTTCACTTGATTTAATTGTTAATCAGTCAGGTTTAACTTTATTTTTGATTAATGCTTTAATTGGTGAACAATTTTGGAGAATTTTTTCTGTGTATGAAGTATGTAAAGGAGAATATTTTTATACACATTGGCATGAAGTTTATATTTAAGTTTCTCATTCCGTTTGTAATTTCTACACTATTGATCTTGACCCTATAACGTATTTATATTCTGAGTCCTTATGAATGGCGATTTTGATTTAACGATATTCATCTGTCCGTCCATCCAAGTCTATGTTGAAATGGGGTTTTCAAAGAACCCAGAAATGATAAGGACTAGGTTGTTATATATTTATGTCTTATATTCTATGTAAAAGCACGCTATTGAAATTCAGCCAGATCGGTCTACAGATAACTGACATATAAAACAAACCAACGACTGCCTCTTATTTTACCCATAAATTGCTTGTTTTCTTATTCCTTTTTTTCTTCATATCTAAAGAACGGCAAGAGCCAAAGTTTCAGAATAAGGTAAAATCATCTTATTTGTTAATACACAACCTTTTTACAAAAATAGCCGGTATTGGAAAAGTAGGAAAGAAGCGCCAATGTTTCCACATTATGTACAAACATCTCTTTTATCAATACACAGCATCCGACAAAATGTGGACAGGACTGGAGAAGTGGGCGTGACACAAAATAGTTCTTTTTTATATCTAACGAACGGTAAAAGAAAAATTTTCCAAATTTGGTTGTAAATATACAAAAATCTCTAAAAATATGGGCAGGATTGGAAAAGTGGGCGTGGAACCTTCCGTACAAAGACATGAAAGAGCTCTGTATATCTGGAGAACGAAAAGAGCCAATGTTTGCGAATTAGTTGCACGTATCTTGGTTATCAATACACACCATCCGACAAAATAAAGGCGGGATTGGAGAAGTAGGCGTAGTACAAAATATAATTATTTATATCTAACTTTTTGTTCTTATTGCACCAACCAAATTTATTTTTAATAAGATTTCTGTATGACGTGCTAAATTCCCAATTTTTCATATTTGATAAATACACTGAAATTTTTTGTTGAGGGAAAGCTAGTTTCTATGCGCATTTCACTGGTTGCTTAGGCCAGATCGTCGTATTTTTATAAACGTGCTTTTTCGTTCAGGCCTTTTTGTGATCAATATTTTTCTTTTATATCAATTGATTAGACTGCAGTCTATCAGAGAGAATATCCAGTATGAATTTCGAATTTTTTGCAATATGTAAAATATTATTCTAAAACTTAATTCCATCCACATTATTTCTTTTTTTTTTTTTTTTTTTTTTTTTTTGCATTAGTCATTTTATTTATGTATATGAGTGTTAAACATAAATAAAATGTACAAAAAAATGCCCTAAATGTTAAAAATATAACACTTTATGACACCGCTCAACTGCGTTTGCACTCAAGTGTGAGAAGTGTCGTAAAATACAGAACTGACGACTCTATTTTTACTTGCAAAATGTAGTTTAACATTTAGTCACGCATAAATTGTTCAGATTTATATTTATATTAATATTTTTTTTTTAGTTTATACATCCTTATTAAAGTGAGACAAACGAAAACAAGTCCAAAAGCTTGGTGAAGTTAGCACGGCCAATATGATACACTACTCAATTATACAAAAACCGAAAATTTTAATTCTTTTCCGATTAATTGATTTAGGGTGTAAACGATACGTTAGCTCACTGTTTTCAAAAAATCACCTAAAAGAAAAACATATCCCAATAAGCATTCAAAAATTAAATTTCTAGTGCTAAAAATTTAACTGGAAATATTCTTAAGTTCAAACGTATTTTTAATTTCTATTCAAGTGTCAAAATATTTTACTAATCAAAATCTTGATCGATTTTAATTCCACTTCATTTCGATTTCTAAAACATTCCCGATAGACATTAGGCAAGCAGACATACAGGCTTTGAAGCGTTACAAACTTAAACAAAAATTCATTCCAACTCGCTCCCCCATCTGGGATGGCGTTGGGTAAAAAAAAAAAACATGTTTGTTGCACTTAAGCAGCATAGATGGTAATATGCAGACTTGAAGATTTTTTTTCCAAATGATTTCTTAATTTTTTAATCACAGCAAAAATTAAAAATTGTCTCTAATCACCAAATTTATACCAAATTCATAGAATCAAGCAAACAATTTGTTGATTTTGCACCTGTTATCAAAATGATTATATAGATTACTAAAAATTTTACAAATTTAAAATTGTGAATATTTAGGCCCGTTTTCACGACTTAACGATAGCTAAATGTAGGAAGTTATCGAACAGATAATGAGCTTTTAATTATCACAAGTTCCCTTTAATCTAAAAGTGAAGGATAAGCTAAAGAGAGGAACGTTCTACCTTTAACTTTTGTCGTAAGGTTTAGATTTGAGATTGCCATTTTATATTTACATATTTTTTATATATGGCAACTCCAATTATTCGTATATTTTGTAAATGTAAAAAAAGTACGTAGTTGCCAGTTTGTATTTTTATTTTGGCAAAAATAATCGGTATTTTCTTTACTATTGCCACATTTTCAAAAATGTTAAGTTTATTTTATACAGAAGTTGTGAAAACGAAAAATAGTTGAAGGTAACTTTATTCCTCACTAGGGCTAAAGGTACCGTTTACTATTTCGAACTTTATAGGTAAGTCGTGAAAACGGGCCTTAGTCTATTTTCTTCGACCTTATAATTTTATTTCTTCTTATTTATCAAGCTCAAGGTCAGGTTATGGAAAATATATTTATTTATTTTTTTTTTCCAATATTTCGCTGCCACAGCGGACAGCTTGTTAAGGGATCTTAGGTTTATTAATTCAAAACAAATTTTATTATAAAAAACAAAATTTAAATTAAAAAACAATAATTGACAACATGAAAAATAATAAAAATATTACACAGGAAACAAAATTATTCTATTACATTTTTTAAAAACTCATTTAATTTCTGTAATTTTGAGCTGCATTGTCTTTATCGGTTTTAAAATTAATTCATTGTTCTATTGGTGTGTTAATTATTTGTAACATTTCTAGCATTAAGCGTCGTTTGTTTTAAATTTATAAACCTAATACCGTGTTCAGAAAAAGCTTTTTAGTCAATATTCGGTTTATTGACATAATTATCTTTTTGTTCACAATTAAATGTACATGTATAAGCAAAATGTAAACAAGTTTTGACATCTTTAAGGAACAAACATCTGGCTTTTGCGACGACCTAATGGATGGGCATTTGTTTTGTTGTAATTTCAGTTGCCAAATGTCAAAACCCTGTTTAGTAAGTTGTGTTATGCTCAATTAACACACTTGTGACAGGGTCGCATTTTAATTTTACTCAATATTAAAAACAATTTCGTATTAATTAAGCAATAACTAAATTGCAATTTTATATGGCTAATTGAGCTTAATAACGTCATTTATTGCATAAAACTCAATTAAGGTGCATATCTGAACACGGTATTAGATCCCTGAAGAAGCTGTCCATTGTGGCAGCGAAATATTGGATAAAAAATAAATAAATATATTTTGCATAACCTCAAGGTCAGGTTATGCAAAATATATTTATTTGATAAATAAGAAGAAATTGTTAATATTTTTTTTTTTCAATAAACGATATTTTAAATTTTAATTAAAAAAATTATTAAAAAAAACTTTGTCGTTTCAAACAATATTTTCAAAAAAGGTTTTGACAATTCCCAACAACAATTCTATAAGTTTTAATTATTTTATTTTAAACGAAAAAATCAATTAGGGTTTTTTGTTATTTAGTTAATATTTTAATTAAAAATTTATTTCAAGACACCTAAAATGTTAATTGAATCAAATATATATTTTTAATTTTCTTTCAACAAAAAAAAAAAAATAATTGATTCAATTATCACAATTATTAAATTGAAATACTTTTTAAACAATTTTTTTAAATCTATAAAAAACAACTAACAATTTTTTCTGTGATGTTTTAGATATTGAATAGCTAGTTTTGAGTAAAAATTTTTCAAAAATGTTTTTTGTGTTTGATTGACTAGAAAAATCAAATAATAGTTTTGTCTTATGTGTGTATAAGGACCTGCGAATTCCTTAAATTTGTGGCACTTGCATTTGTTAAAACCAAGTATGTAAAAACCACAATATTATTCCCTGCAAAAATTTGTATGGATACTTTTTAAGTGAATTAATAGTTTTTTCATCGAAACGAACGTTAAACAAATGGCAAACAAAATAAACAAAAAAAGAAAACTGACTTTTTGGATGTAACAAATTTCATGGACGAGTAGTGGCAAATTTAAGCAACGTTATAGTGCAGTTGTAAAAAAAAGTTCTTGATTAGATTATTTCATTAATATAATATTTTTAAATTTTTTTATCGCAAAATTTTCAAGCATTTCATTTAACTTCAGGAAATTTTTACAAATTATTTTTTGTTTTTCAATTGAATTATGCAGTTGATTTTCGCTGGAAAAAATTTTTAATTAAACTGAAAGTATTTTTAAAGGAAATTGTCTCTTGGAGCACCCTGCATATTTATTCAAAACACATTATAAAGTAAGCTAATTGCTTTACTTCAGCAGTCATTGAAGAAAAAATATACACGCGATTAATTCTCATGTGCGTATGATAAATCTTAATTAAAATTAATAACAATCATACGCTTAAGGTACCACTAGTAAAGCACCTATTACCAGGGTTTAAAAAGCTGCAGTCAAAATCAAAAAATTGCTTTTTCTTCCACTTTCTGATTTTGCATTGGTCAAGCCAAGTCAAGGCAACATAACGTCCCATCTTCGTTAACTACACTTCCGAACACTTCCGAACACATCGACTGCCGATGTTCTTTGTTGTGTACAAATTTTTGTTTTTTGCTTTTCTTAGACTATGACTGTTTTCATTGAATGAATCAGAAGTAAAGACAACAGTTTATTTTTGTCCAATGACAAATGAAGATGTCGAAGTTACAGCACAATCTAATGGCTTTTAATATCTCAACTGCAGCTTTTTAAACACTGCCTATTAAACTATTCTTCTAACTAAACTAGGCTTTAGATTTTCGCTCTTACCACATCAAATCAAAAGGAAAATCTTTTTCATAACAAAATAACAAACAAAACTTTTTGTGGAATCAAAACAGCTGTTGAATATAAAAATTATTTTAATATTTTTGTTTTAGGATCGCTTTCGTTTTTAGCATGATTTAAACACATTTTAAAAAATTATGAAAAGTTTGATGATTACAGCATAAAATTTATTAAATATTTAATAATTTCTTATTTTCTTCAAGGGTTGGAAATTTGATGGGTACCTCATTTTATTAGTTTTAATAACAAATATTAGTGATTTATTTGAAATTGGAAAAAAAGGACTTGAAATTTTATATTCATTTTTATTACTTTGCATTTTTTTATATTCAACATTTTTTTATTTTTCGAATTTATTCTATGAGCTAAATTTCAGTTATGTATTTTATAGGGTGTTTTTTTAAGCCCGATAGAACTTGAAATTGTAAAAAATAACACAAAAAATTAAATTGTAATCAAATTTTTTTTTTATTCGAAAGATCAATACGTGACATTAACATTTGAAAATGATTTCGGGCATATGGGCACCGCGGCTGTTCTTGACGAAGCGCATTCTGGACGTCTAATTTTGGGCCACTTTTTCGAGCACTGCTGGCCGTATGTCACGAATAACACGAACAATGCTGGCCTCCAAGGCGTCAATTGTTGCTGGTTTATCAGCATAAACCAGTGACTTCACGTAGCCCCACAGGAAATAATCGAGAGGTGTCAAATCGCACGACCTTGGAGGCCAATTGACAGGTCCATTTCTCGAAATCAACTTATCGCCAAATTTTGATTTCAATAAGTCGATGGTTGCATTCGCCGTATGGCACGTAGCGCCTCCTCCGGATCAATGTCATCCATATTTTCAAACAAAAAATCATTGATCATGGTGCGGTAACGGACCGTAACGCGAGCTCCGGCCTCATTTTTAAAGAAATAAGGTCCGATGATGCCACCAGCGTGAAAACCGCACCAAACGGTGCATTTTTCTGGATGTAATGGAGTCTGTAGGGTCTCTTGTGGATTGGTCTCGCTCCATATGCGGCAATTTTGCTTATTAACAAACCCGTTAAGCCAAAAATGCACCTCATCGCTGAAATTGTGTTCAGGCGCAATATAAGTTGCGCGAATCGACGACTGATTTTCAAAGTAAATTTGGATAATTTCGTAGCGTTGTTCAAGCGTGAGTCTATTCATGATGATTTGTCAGAGTATACTGAAACGATAAAAAAAATATTTCATCAAAATTTAATTTTTTGTGCTACTTTTTACAATTTAAAGTTCTATCTAGCTTAAAAAAACACCCTTTATAAAGCTTTTTTGTAATAGTTCTATTCCCTAAATTTTTAGGAATGACTTTTTATATACACTACCAGACTATTATATTGAATTTTCTTGTTACATTTTACCTTAGCTATCCTTTGGATAGCAATGAAGTAATTGTATGTACAGAAAAATTTACAACTATTAGACACCAGCAAAATGTAATGCATTTTCTGGCCCGCTACGACCTTTGTCAGCATTCTGCTGGTGTCTAATAATTGTAAATTTTTTTAGAAAATAAAAATGTGTAATAGTGAAAACTTATACACCAAAATTTTAATTTTCCATCCCTGGTTGTCTTCATGTGCTTTGAAAAATAAAAATACAAATCTGACAAAAAAAAAAAAATCTTCTCATATAAAAAAATTTCAAAAATTAGTGAAAGAAATCTGAAAGTCCCTTACGACGTATTTCAAAAATACAAGCGTTTTTTATGTCAAAACTTCTCAATTTTTTTTTAAGTGAAAGTAAAAAAAAAGTTCATAAATTATAAGAAGATTTTAAAAAGCAAAGGTTTGTTGGTAAAAATGAGAGAATTATGGGTTAAAATTAAAGGCAGTCGTTGTTTTTTGCTTATATCTCAGCTATTTATGGAAAATGTAATACTTATCGTTGTTCTTTAGAAAAATAAGCGGAAGGTGTATGGTACTTTTTTGAAATTCAGCTCTTTTAGAGAGTAAACGGGTAAAACCTGAATTTTGGTATTTTTTTGTCACCCCGTCTATCTTTTAAACGAATTAACTTAAAAATAAACGTTATATCACATTCATAACTTTTCTAAAAAAATAAAATACAAATTTGGCACTTTTTAGAAATTCGAGCGTTTAAGGGGTGAAATTCGTAACTATTGTTGGTGCTTTTTTTTTAAAAATATTTTTGTCCATTCTTTGGCATAAACGAATTAAATGCGCTCCAACTACAATATTGAAATGTTTGATTCTTCAATGGGGAGAAAAAAAGTACCTAAAAGGGGAAATACGGAAAATTAAATTTCTTTCTGCAGGTTTTTGGTTCTACAACTGGTACTTGAGTTAATATTGGACCTAGAAACATAAAATTAAACATGCAATATTCTGGGTGAAAAGACTCTACAGAGGAACTTTTTGGCCTTCAACTGGTACTTCTTCAATTTCCGTTAGTATTGCGCATGAAACACAAAATTAAACATGCAAGGTCGTGAGTGACTAAGAATCTTAAAAGGGATATATTTGGTACTTTTTCGTTCTTTAACTGGTACTTTTTTGTTTTGGTTAATATTGGACCGATGAACATAAAATTAAACATGCAATGTCCTGAGAGAATACGAATCTGTAAGAGCGGCTGCTTAGTATTTTTTTTATCTGTAAGTGGTACTTTTTGAATTTCCGTTAATTTTGGACCTAGAAGCATTAAAGTAAACATACAAGGTCCTGAGTGAATGAGAATCTGTGAGAGTGATTTTTTGGTTCTTTGTATTTCTCTAACTGATACAAACTAAGGACAGTGTTCAAAACCGCTAAAACCCTATATTCAGAAAACATTAATTATCGTTTTAGAAGAAATCTATTAAATCAATAGTTGCCGTACTCAAAAGGAAAGACATTTGAACATGAGTTCGCTGTTCCCTCTCCATTCCTTCGAGATAGACTGAAATCTCTCCGCTCGACCGTCCCGTAACCTGCTAATGCGAAAGTGACCAAAAGGGGACATAAGAAGAATTACTGCCAATCCGAAAATATCTGACCAATGTTGATGAAATTTGAATAAATAGATCAGCGTAACTAAAACAAACAGGGTTTATATATTTTTAAAAACTAGGAATATGAAGGCACAGATGGGCAATTTCGATTTTAATGATATTTAAAACTTATGTAAATCTATCTACCCACTATAAAAACTACCAGGCTTTACGTTTCCTTAGCTAGTAAAAACTTCGTTATGGGCTGACAATGACGCGGGAACGGCTAGTGTGATATAAATGTATAACAACCAAGTTTAAATCATAGGTGGGGTTTTTCGGAAAACCCATTTCAACATACACAGGGACGAACGGACAACATTAAATCAACGTCGCTACCAATAATACCAAAAATATAGTTATAAACTTTAAAAGGTCCAAGATCCATATTCTAGAAATCTACCTGTGGTAAAGGATATAAAAATAACATGTAAAGGGTATATTCTTAAAGGCCTCATTAAAGCATACTCAAGGCTTGTAAATAAATAAAAATTTTGTTCAGATATGTCAATCAACTGTTTTATCGCATTGTTCCCATTAGTGATAATACTAATTTTCCGGTTTAAATGAGCTGTGTATCCACACAATTGAAGTGGTCAAAAACGGTGGCGGTATAGAGCCGGACTAACATTTATTTTGGGAACCATTTGAATAAAAACTTTTCATATAAAAAGTCAAATAAATGACTTACTAGAGGCAACAAAGTGCGAATACAATTTGGAATATTCAGGGAAAGCGCATTTCACTGGTTGCGTGGGCCAGATTATCAGGAAACCTTTTTTCCAAAGATTTTACAAAAGCTAAAAATTTTATACAAACAAAACTTTAAAGCGAATAAGAATTATAAACACTAAAAGTCTTACTTGCAATAATATCAAAGCTGAAACAAAACTCTAACTATAAACAGTGAGTTTATGTTTTCTTACATTCTCCTACAATTGGTTGCCTTTTTCTGACTCGAATTGCAGTTGTAATTGGCTAAAAGTGGGTACACTATGTTTTTTTTTTGTTTCTTTTTGTGAAAAAAACGGTTTGGTAAGAGATAAAAATTCAGAACGTCATAAATTTTAAAGCAGAATTTAAGAATTCTTCTTCAATTTAGTAGAATTTTGTCTGTAATAACGTAAGATATATCTTTTTTTAGAAATCGGTTGGAAAGTGTCTGCATTATGGGCGTATAAATTACAAAACATAAAATTTGTTCCGTATTATATTAAAAGTTTTTTAATCACAGAAAAAATTGATTATTGTCTCTAATCAACAAATTTATACCAAATTCAAAGAATCAAGCAACCCATTTGTTGATTTTGCGCCTATTACCAAAATGATAAAATTGATTACTAAAAATTGCAAAAATATGAATATTTTTTTTTTAATAAATGATAATTTTAATTTTAATAAAAAAAATTTTTAATATTTTTAATTAGGCTTAAGTTCATTAAATTTTATTATCATTAAATTGTTTTTATGAAGAAAGGAATTTTACAACATGAAAATTAATTAAAATTGTTGTTGATAATCTTTCATTATTGACCGCGGCCGGGATTAAAAAAAAAAATTAAAAAAATTATCAAAAAACTTTGCAGTTTCAAACAATATGTTGATTGATTTAAATAAATATAGGTCAGGTTTTGACAATTCCCCACAGCAATTCTACAAGTTTTAATTATTTAGTTTTAAACGAAAAAATTAATTAAGGTTTTTTGTTATTTAATTAATATTTTAATTAAAAATTGTATTCAAAACAACTAAAATGTTAATTATATTTTTAATTTTCTTTCATCAAAAAAAATAATTGATTCCATTATCACATTAATTAAATTGAAATACTTTTTAAACAATTTTTTTTATTGATAAAAAACTACTGATCATTTTTTCTGTTTTCGATTTTGAATAGCGTGTTTTGAGTAAAAATTTTTCAAAAATGTTTTTTGTGATTTATTGACTAAAAAAATCAAATATAAAATAGTTTGGTTTTATGTGTGTAGAAAGGACTCGCGAGTTCCTTAAATTTGTGGCACTGCATTTGTTAAAGCCAAGAATGTAAAATCCACTCGATTCTATAATTTCCTGCTAAAATTTGTATGGATATTTTTTAAGTGAATTATTATTGTTTTTTCACCCAAAAAATTAACAAAAAAGAAAACTGATTTAACTGGCTTAAATCTACAAAAAGCTACACTACTTAGGAATGCATAAGTTTTTTTTAAAAAAAATTTCTAATGACCGGACTAAACTTTTTTTAATTATAAACCAAATTTTTTTAAACAAAACACAAACACAGCTACGTGTTTGGCATCATTGATTTAATGGAATATATATACCCAGAGAAAAAACATGTTTAAATATGATCACATCCAACAATACTATGTTTAAAGAAAATTTTAACCATATTATGTAAAATTTAACCATATTATTGTCACTGACAACCATATTATGGTTAAATTAGTCCTCCGTCAAGAAGCCACAACCATAATATGTTTGCCTCCGAACATGTAATGGTTAAAAATAACTTATATATGTTTAACACTTATAATAGCATGGTTGGTTTTCAACCATAGCATGTTGCTCTTGAAAAAGAGGAAAATACTATTGTTGATTTAAAAACAAATTATTGTCATATTTAACCATAACATGTTTAGAGGCAACCATAATATGGTTGTGGCTTCTTGATCGAGGACTATTTTTACCATAATATGGTTGTCGTTGACAAAAATATGGTTAAATTAAACATAATATGGTTTAAATTTTCTTTAAACATAATATTGTTGGAGGTGACCATATTTAAACATGTTTTTTACTCTGCGTGTAGATTGAAATTAGATTAAAATAAAAATAAGAATTTTTCCCTTTTGTTCTTTTGAAAAAAAAAATAAATAAAATGCATCAGAAATCTTAATAAATATAAATTAATTATAAAAGTAAGATGTCATTCAATGACACTTCAAAAATTTGTTTTTTTTTCATATTGACATTGAAGTTTTTTGTTTAATGAAACACGAAAATATAATATATTGGGAAAAAAATATGAGTTTTGTAGATAAAGTTTCAAGAATAAGTTTGCTATGTACATAAGAGTGCTCCATAAAAATTAACTTAAGAATTTTGACCGAAACCCCCCCCCCCCCCTCCCATCAATAACTGTTCGAAGTATTGTAGATACACGTTGTGTAAAATATCAAGATAGTATGATAACGTTAACTGGCGCTGCAACAACGCTAAAGTTTTAAGATGCATTTACAAGGGGAAAAACACATTTTTTTTGTAAAACGTTTGCCATTAAATAATTACTTCTGCAATTAAATCTTAAAGAATCGAAATGTGTACGTTATTATCTTTCTAATGAGATAAAAGATAAAATCAAAAATTTTTTTGGTAATATATTAAAATTTCCCCAGGCCATTAACGTGTCGTGTCTTAGGTCACTTGAACAAGAACTTTTGGAACGAAATTAGCATATCTTCAGAAATATTTAAATAAGAGCTAATTTGCACTTAAAATATACCCGTATTTACTTGAATATTCGTTTTTGACTTTGTAGGATGCCCTTAACCTATTTGCAGGTGTGACCAAAAAATAACTTTTTTAACGGCAGTTTCAAAACTCCATTTTCAAACTTTTTTAAAATTCTGTTTAACAAATTTCAGAATTTTTTGATCATTACATCGATATTTATTGAAATAAAGGAAATAAAATGCGCAAGATGGAAGGTCAGGGGACTTCTTGGATGAATTTTGGGGGGTTGTAGCCACTTAATTTTTTTTAAACTCGAAAACCCATTATGAATTTTTCGTCCTCTGCCAGAGATCGAACCTGGGGTGCTTGGTTTTGTTGGCAAACACTTTCAGCACTTCATCAAACCGCAGCCCCGCAATAATATAAGCTATTTAAAAAATAAATAAAAATAATCACATAGAAAAAAAGTTATAAACAATCTTAACCATATAGCCCATTATGCAGAACCCTGCATATACGATTTTAACATTTTTTAATATAAATTTTTCATAAAGTTTTACAAGTTTCATAAAATCAATTAACAGCAAAAATCAAATAATTAATTTTCATAATTAATGTGTTTAAAAAAAATCAATTTAACTTATACCAACTATGCGAATAAAAAAAAATTCATAAATTTTAAACAGGCAAAAAGTAAAAAAGAGAGGCCTGATAAAAGGCCCTTTTGAAAAAACAATTTTGCAATCGAAACTTTAAGATGATTATACGCAACTTTTATATTTCATATATTTAATTTAATATTACACTGGTTTTTACATTAACAAGAGTAGAATAAAAATTTAATTAAATTGAACAAGTTTTGTCCAAAATAAAGGCAACTTTATTTAAGTTTAATAGTTTTTTTTCTGTTGAAATTGTAAACATATCTTCAAATAGATTGAATTAAATTAAATTCTTAAAATTTATTAAAGGTACAAAGGTCTCGGTTCACACTATGAAAGTTTTAGGGGAGGCAAGAAAGCTTGTCGTTCATATTTTCAGGTCCTTGGAAATCCTCTTTTGTTTATAATTCGTAAATATCAACCTGAAGTTGGCTATTCTTTTTTTACGTTTGCTCTTATTTTTCTTATCATTTTTATATTATTATACCCTTCACCACAGGTGGAAAAGGAAGTTGATTTAACGATGTCCGTCCGTCCGTCCGTCTGTCCGTCAGTCTGTCCGTCTTAAGTTTGATATGTGTTTTGCGGATACTCCAGACATGATAGCGGCTAGGTTGTTTTACATTTATGTCACATATAGTCCACTTTTTCTTGCTATTGAAATTCAGCCAGATCGGTCCAAAAATGGCTGAGATATAAGCAAAACACCACGACTACCTCTAATTTTTTCCAAAAATCCCTTGTTGTTGTTACATTTTTAATACTTTTTTCTGTATATCTGGAGAACGGCAAAAGCCAAAGTTTCCAAATTAGGTACACACATTAAAGTTATCAGTACACCGCATCCCACAAAATGTGGGCGTAGTACCTCCCGTACAAAAAATATCAAAAATTGTATAAAAACCTGATTTTTCGACTGTCATATGACCTATGGTTATCCCTTGTATATCAAAAGATCGGAAATATTTAGTAAAAAATATTTTCTGAAAATTTCGTAAAAATCGGCTCAGATACAAAAAGTTATGACCAAAATTAATTATTTTTTTTTTAAATCCCCACTTTCGGGAACCATAGGTCTTCCTGAGTACAAGCTTTATAACCCAACTAACTGGTAAATCTATTATTAAGCAAGTCGGTATATAAATCTGTCAAATCGGTTAAAAAATGGCTAAGTTATAATCAAAATACTGAAATCCCAAAAATTACTCTTTTTTATAATTAAGTTTGTTTTAATTTATTATTTGTTTTCTTTAAACATATGTATGTACATATACGTATTCTGTTTAAGAAAACAAGTTAAAAATACAATTTCATTAAAAAAATGTGGATGTGTAGACACGAATGAAAGTTTAAATGGGGAAATAAAAAACATTTCAGTAAGAAAACGTTCATAATGTGAACCCAGAATAAGTAAATCTTATGAATTTCTTTAAAAATTAACAACAAAATTTTTATCAAATAATAAAAAAAATTCTTTAAAATGAATCATTTTATTTAAACTAGGGTTTGCCTTGTGGTCGAAATTCGAGCATAATTATTTAAGCAAAAATAATAAGAAAAGAAGCAGACAGAAAAAAAAATTAATCAAAAATAAAATCTGTTTTAATTAAAAATTTAATCAAGTGAATTAAACGTTTAATCAAGTAAATTTAACGTTTAATCAAGTGAATTCAACGTTTAATTGATTTTGTTTACTGGTACAAATTAATATTGTCAATAAAACTTTTAATACAATTGATTAAAAGTTTAATTCACTTGATTAAACGTTTAATTCACTTGATTCAATTTTAATTAAAACTAATTTTATTTTTGATTAATGCTTTTACTGGTGCGAAATTTTTTTCTGTGCATATAAGTATAAATAAATTTACATGTCTTAAGCAAATTAATATTAATTCACTTGAATAAACGTTTAATTCACTTGATTAAATTTTTAATTAAAATTGATTTTATTTTTGATTAATGCTTTTACTGGTGCAAAATTTTTTTTTGTGCATATAAGTATAAATAAATTTACATGTCTTGAACAAATTAATATTGTCAATTAAACGTTTAATATACTTAATTAAAAGTTTAATTTACTTGATTAAACGTTTAATTAACTTGATTAAATTTTTAATTAAAACTGATTTTATTTTTGATTAATGCTTTTACTGGTGCAAAATTTTTTTCTGTGCATATAAGTATAAAAAAATGTACGTGTCTTGAGCATTGTTTTTTTTTCGTCTTAGTGGATCGATTTGGCGTGGGACGTACCTCCGGTCCATATGTTATCTTCCACTCAATTCTGAGAATGTTTAATCTCTTCTGTAAGTTAAATAATATAAAAAAATCAGAAAATACTAATTCAAAAACAAACTGGCTCCTCTAATAGTTTCTCAATCGTTCTGGAATTGGCATGTTGAATTTTATGTTTCTAGGTTCAGTATTAATAATTATTCAAAAAGTACCAAAAAGTTACTTCTTATAGATTCTTATCCACTTTGGACATTGCATGTTTTATTTTATGTTTCTAGGTCCAATATTGGCGTGAATTAAAAAAAAGTACCATTCATAGAACGAAAAAGTGCCAAAAAGGAACCCTTACAGATTCTTATTTAATCCGAATATTTCATTTTTAGTTTCATGTTTCTAGGTCCAACATAACGAAAATTCAAAAAGTACCAGTTAAAAAAAGTACCAAAATTTTTCATCTTGTAGGTTCTTATTCACTCAGGACCCTGCACTTATCATTTTAGGTTTCTAAGTTCAATATTAAAGAAAATTTAAAAATTACCACATGCAGCACGGAAAAGTAAAAGAAAAAAATTTTAATTCTTGTATTTCCCCTTTTTGGTACCTTTTTTTTCCACATTTTATTATCAAATATTTCAATATTGTAAAGGGAGCCCAAAGTTAATTATGTATGAGTATAACAATGAAAAGAGAAAAATATTTTGTAAAAAAAATACCAAAAATAGATACGATTTTCACTCCTTAAACTTTCGAAAAAGTACCAAATTCATATTCGTATTTTTAAGATAAGTTACGGATTTGGTATAATCTTTATTTTGTATAATCTTTATTTATATGTTTATTGCTTTAAAAGATAGAATTTCAAAATCTACAAGACACCTCTCTACTTACTTTTCTAATGAATAACGATAAGTATTACATTTGTTTTTTCTTTTAGTTTAAGAGATATGAGATTACCGAATATAAAAAAGACCTAACTAGATTTTTTCCCTTTACAGGGAAAATCGAGCTACGCCATTTTAAATATAAACAAATTTCTTTAATACTTCGAAAGCAAATAATTAAATACAATATTTTAGTGTCAGCTTTATGGAAAATTTGTTGGCATAGCAAAGTTTTAAATCAATTTAATATAAATTTCGTTGAATAAACACATTTTTATTATAAAAATAAAAATGCCATCAAATTGAATAATTTTCTAAACAATTTTGTCTAATATTTTTTTTATAATTTTTTTTCCTTTTTATTTTTTATTCTCTATTTTTTATTTAGTGTAGAAAAGGCCCCATTATAAAGTTAACTCTCTGTTTTTGAATATAAATATCAAAGTGTTTTTTATATTTAATACCATAAATGTATTTATTTTTATTAAAACCAGCTGTTTACTTATATATACATACATACATACATACATAAAAACACTCACACGTGTAAATTTATTTATTTCAAATATTCATGTTAATATGCTTTCAGTATCCTGGAAAAAAAAATAAAGGAACCAACAGCAAACAGCACGACGATGAACAAGGACATTAAATGTGTGTTTTATTCATGTATTTAACACAGAGGCCACACAAACCAGTATATGGGCATTTCCATAGGAAGGCCAGCAAGCAAAAAAAATTGTTGGTCAAGGAAAAATTTATATATTATTTACATTTTTTTAATTTGGTGTAGAAAGTTGCTCTCTACATGGTGTAGAAAGAGGGGAACAATTTTAACCATTTGGGGTCTAAAATACAAAAACTGGACTTCTGTGGCAGTGCCTATATACACCGACAATTCCTGTGATCCTGTTTATATTTTAAAAGTTTAATGTTGAACGAGCGAAGAAGGGAGAACACATTTAAAGTAAAAATTTATTTACAAGAGTAAGTTTTACGTGCGTATGTGTGTGCGAGAACCACATGCAAGTGTGTGTTAATTTAATATAAAAATATTATTGTTGTTTGTATTTGTTTTCCTATTTAAAGAGTTGCAAAAATCCTTTTTACACACGTAACCCAACAATAAAATCCAGAATTTGAAAAATTTAATGAAGGAAAATTGGGGGCAAATGGTTCACATTTCAAAGAGATATTCTTGACAAATTGTCGAATTTTGTTTTTGTTTTAAATGTTTTTTTCTATGCGAACGTTAACGTTCGAAATCGTTGAACAGGCTGTAAATATTTAAGTCCACCGAAACTTTGGGAATAAGATTTTAATTCAGAAAATTTACTTTTTGCTTTTTAACTTTATTGAGAAATATAATTATATAATATAATTTAAAAAAAAATTTATTCACTGTATTTTTTTCGAACTGGACAAATTATTTAGACAGTTTAATTGTCTACCATATTTTGTTACGTCTGCTTTATTATAACACCAATAGAATGTCAACAGAATGAAATAAATAAATGAAACTTGAATAAATAAATAACACGTATTTGAAAATGGCCACAAGTGCACATTTTATAGTCTGGAGTTTTCTAACGCCAACCAGGAGATAAAAATAAAGCACGACCATAAAAAATTACAACAGAGAAAGTGGGCACACACAACCTTAATTCAAATGTTATGAAACTTAGAATTAATTGAAATTTGTTTAACAATTTTCAAACAGATTTTTTAAATTTTTTAAAATTTTAAATTTTTATATTTAGTTAGGCTTGAGTTCATTAAATTTAATTTTCATTAAATTGTTTTTACTTAAGGAAGGAATTTAACAAAATGAAATTATTTAAAATTTTTTAATAATTTTTATTCCTGGCTGAGCTGGGGATCGAACTCGGGTTGAATTAACGTTGCGAGAATAACCACATTCCCATCATTAGAATTCTTTTTGCGGTTTTCTATAATTAACAAGTCTGTTGGAAAATTTTTAAAGAAATTTCTTTGGGAAATTTTTTAAAAATTTCTTATTTCCAAGACATTTTAAGATAGAAGCTATTTTTAGGACAATTTTTCGCAAATTCGTTACCTTTCAGCAATTTTTCAAAAACTAAAAAATTTAGGAAATTTTTCGAAAATAAATTTTTTTTTTTTTTTGAAAATTTGCTATTTTCAGAAAACTTTCAAAAAAATTTGATATTTCTTATTATTTAAACAATTTCTATTGTTAGCAACATTTTAATAAAAATTGTTGTTGCGAAATTTTTTAAATATTTCCAGGTCAATTAAGAAAATTGCTTTTTTTTAGGAAATTATTTCGAAAATTTGTAATTTTTGAAAAATTTTTCAAAAACTAAAAAAATTTCGGAAATTTTCGGAAAGGGATTTTTTTTTTTGGAATATTTGCTTTTTTATGGTGTTTTTTGAAAATTTGCTTTTGTTAGAAAATTTTTTAAGAAAATTTGTTATTTTCTATTTTGAGGAAATTTTTCGAAAATATTTTTTTTTTTTAAACAAAATTTCCGAAAATTAACTATATTAAGGAAATTTTTTAACATGTTGCTATTTTATAATGCTTTTCGAAAAATTGCTATTTTCAGAAAATTTTTAAAAAAAATTTCAATTCTAGGGAATTTCTTAAAACATTTAAAAAAAAAATATATTTTTAAAGGACGTTTCTTTTTAAAATTCGTAATTTTTGAACCACTTTTCGAATATTTGAAAATTTAGGAAATTTTTCGAAAATGGAATATTATTATGAAAGTTTAATATTTTTAGGACTTTTTCAGAATTTTTTTTTTTTTTTGTTGGGAAATTCTTTTAAAAACTTCTTATTTTCTAGAACATTTTTATAAAATTCTGAACAATTAATTAGTATTGTGGTTAATTTATTGAACTATTTGTGGTTTTAATCCAAATTTTTGATATTTTTAACCGGCAAAATTTCATTGAATTTAATTTTCATTAAATTATTTTTGTGAAGAAAGGAATTTTACAACATGAAAATTAATTGAAATTGTTACTGATAATTTTTGTAGCCGGGCTCGAACCCAGGTTTTCACGGACAGGTTGCCCTTACGTTTCGTTAGAAACCACTCATTCTGAACAATTCTTCAAAGACTAAAAAAATTTTGGAAATTGTCGGAAATGGAATTTTTTTAATGATGTTTTTATCGAAAAAATGGTTTTTTCTAAAATTTTTTAACATATTCGCTATTTTTTACTTTTAGGAAATATTTCGAAAATTCGTCAGTTTTTAAATTTTTTTTCGAAAATTTGCTATATTGAGGAAATTTTTTTTAATGTTGTTTTTTTTAGGACCTTTATCGAAAATTGGCTATTTTCTCACAAATTTTTAATATATTTCGAAAATTTTTTAAAAATTTTCTATTTCTATGAACCTTTTAGAAAAATTCTATTTTAAGGAAGTTTTTAAAAATTCGTTATTTTAAACAAATTTAAACAATTTAGGAAATTTTTTCAAAATTAAATATTTTTAAGTAATTTTTGGAAATTTTGAGAACGTTTTTCGAAAATTGGCTATTTTAAGGACATTTTTCCGAAATCTCCTATTTTCAGAAAATGTTTTAAGAAATTTGTTGTTTTCTATTTTTAGGAAATTTATCGAAAATTCATAATTTTGAAAATAATTTCGAAGAATTGCTTTCTGTTAAAAATTTTTCGAAAATCGAATATTTTTAGGAAATTTTTTGAAATATGGTATTTTTAAGATGTTTTTCGAAAATAGTTTATTTTTAGTAAATTTTTTTTTATATATGTCATTTTTCGCATATTAAATATTTTTGGTAATTTTTTGAAAATTTTCTATTTTTAGTATTTTTTTCAGATTTGTTTTTTTAGAAACATTTTCAAAAAAAATTTTATTACATGCATACATAAAAAAATTAATATTTTGGGAAATTTTTCGAAAATTTAATATTTTAAAAAAATTTGTAAAAAAAAAATTTTGCCTTTTTGATCAATCTTTGATAATTAAAGATTGTCGTTTTATACCTTCCAAAACTAGTTGAAAAGGGGTTTCTCCCTAGTTAATCGAACTGTTCATGGTTCTTAATCCCAATTTTTGATGTTTACTTTAAATCAGAATTTTACAACATGAAATAAATTAAAATTTTATTGATAATTTATATATTTGACTGTGCGGGGTTTAGAACTTTGGTTTTTTTTATTTTTTTATTTTTAGGAAATTTTCGACGGACTTGCAATTTATGGCAAAGTTTTATTAAATAAAAAATTTTATGCAATTTTTTATAGTTATACACAACAATTTCGTTATGTCTTTTTATGATTTTTTTCTAATGTAAATTGTATTCTTTAATTGTAAAACATTTTTGAAATAAATCATATATTTTTGATATTCTTTAATTAGGCTCGAGTTCATCAAATTTAATTTTCATTAAATTATTTTCACTGAGGGAAGGAATCCCAGCTCAGCCAAGAAAAATTATCAATAAATTTTAATAAAAATTCAAAGTTGTAAAATTCCTTCCCTCAGTGAAAATAATTTAATGAAAATTAAATTTGATGAACTCGAGCCTAATTAAAGAATATCAAAAATTAAAAATTAACAGTTCAACTAAAAATCAAAATTGTTCTTAAATCATATATTATTATTATATTATTATTATTTAGTTATACATATTTGATATTTATTCTATAGATTGTTTTTTTTTTTTTTGGAAATTTTCTTTAGTATTACCAACTTTTTTTTATTTTTTTTTTTTAAATAGCAAAGTTTCCGATAATCCACTTTAAATATCTAATAAGACTTTTATAATACATTTTTCCAAAATTTGACAAAATGGTAAATTATAAATGTGTGGGTCACTATAAAAAGCAAACAGTCCTTCAGTACACACTCTCAAAACGACCTTGAAAAACAAATCATCTGTATAACATGTTGGAGAAAGAGCACACAGGTTATGCTCTAACACATTAAAATGAATAGACACATTCGTATTCTGTAGAAAAATCATGATGTCTAAAGGAATGTTAAAGTATTTGTTTATTTAATAAAAGCATTTGTGTTTCGGAGTATTTGCTATCTTTTTTTTTTTTTTTTTGTAGAACAAAATTTCATTGAATAAATAACTTGTTGCTACTTTGAAAGAAATTTGCCTAGAATTTATAAGATATACAGACATAGATAAGAAAATAAAATCAAAATCAAATTCAACGTAAATTTAATTAAAATCAGGAAAAGTAATACAAGCATAACTAATATTTATAATAAAAAAAAAACTTACAGGATCAAAATTTATAGTAAAATCAACAATTTGACAGATGGCATTGTCAGGAAAAGATAAGTTAAAGAATTTGATTTGAAAATATATTGCGCACTTAAACTAGAGCTAATATTTATAATTTATAGCAGTACAAATTCTAATAATTCTTTGCCAAAAGCCAGCTCTTTCCTTGAAATGTCAGCTTGTTTTGACTTTGTCAGTTTAACTGAAGCAAAAGCAGCGCAGCAGCAACAGCGAGAAAACATCACTTGCAGTAAAAGTTAAACGTTTAAAAGAAGACAAAACAAATGGAGATAAATGATGCAAATCTTGTTATTAAAGGTCTGTGTTTTTTTTTCGTAATTTTAATGATGCAGACAATGAATCTAATTACAAGCAGACCAATTTAAAAAGATGTTCTTCGAACACACTAGAGCGAGGTTGTACAGGGTGGGACTTATGGCACTGAACATTGTATTTTTGATATAATTTTTGTATTTTGTTTTTATATTTTTCAGTATTTCAAACAACGTTTGGGAGGTTCAGTAGCCATGTAAACGATTTAAGACGAGCAGAAATTGTTGAGTTTTATTAGTCAAAATTTAATTATTTAATCCAAAATAAATTTTCGAATTTTTTTTTTAAACCATAATTACGAAATCAAGTAAGTATTCAGCCTACGGGTACTGTTAGAAACTTATCTCGAGGTGCAAAAAAGCTTTAAGCATAAGATATTATCGAACGAGTTCGGGAGAGCGAAAATAATAACCCTAAGGTTTAAAATGCGTTTTAACCAACAAATCAATAAATCACTAAAAATATAAACCATCTTTAAACGCATCAAATTGGGCGTTTAAACTACCAATACAGCTATATGAATTTCTCATAGTGCTGCCACATGTTATTTTTTTAACTACATATAATACATGGGACACTGATTTATATTTGCTCAGATTAAACTACATATAAATTCAAGTTGAGTTCACCTAAACCAGCATTTAAGCCATCAGTGATTTATTTGCCATAAATCACTGATATGTTAACGCGCCACTCAGCCTCAAATGCCCAGAACTTTACTGCGATGAATAATTAAATAAAATGCATTACTGTTTCCGTACAACATACAAATGGTACACGAAATTTTTCTGCAAGAATTGAACGAATTATTCACGGATGATCCTGGCTCATGGACCACCCCATTTATCAAAGAAATTAGCAAATTCAACAAGGAAAAAGTTAGCATTTAATCTCATCTACGTAACCATTTTAATCCTTAAATCCGTTTTATCTTAACTATAGAAATTCAAAAAGAATACCTTAAGTAAAATGCCAAATAGAGTGTTGGAAAAGTATTAGTGACACGTTTAATTTTTGATAGGTAGTTTCCTAAATTTGTAAATAGTTTTTCATAAATAATATGTAAAATAAGGTTCCAGTCCATCTATATTCGAAAAGTTGATGTAATTAAAAAAATACACAGAAACAAAAACACTCGGGATAAATTTAGTATTTTATTCTTACTTTAAGTACAAGTCGTACTCAAAAATTCAAGTACGAATAACACAAAAACGTACTTAAAACAATCCTAAATGGGATAACTTTCGAAAATCCATCCCGGAATTTCTTAAAATAAGTACAAAATTCTTAAAGCAAGTAAAAAAAGATTAAACTTTTCGTTGGTAGTGCCACTTTGAGAGTAAAACTAATTTAACTTATCAAAGTTTGTTGTAGACACTACAACAACACCACAAAACTAGTTAAAAAACGATTTGCTTGTTGTGTGTAGAAACAACAAAAACCACAGAACAAGACCAAAACACATTATTTTTCAATTTCAATTTATTTATTTATTTTATATTCTTTAAGCCATAAAAAGGCCAAACTGATGACAATAGAATTTTTTGTGACACTGTAATTATTGACATTTACAACTAATTATTTTTTTAAAATGTATATTAATGCTTATAAACTAAATCTCTCTCAATCATGGGTATGAATTCTTCCTAAAATAATAACAATTTATTTCACCACCACCAAATTAGAGAACTGAAATAAGTTTCTTTTTAAATTCTTTAAATGAATAAGCTAAGTGTCTATCCGGACATGTTTTGTGGAAGGAAGATATCGTCCTTATAATTGTTTCCAACACTGTATATATGTATCTTAATTAATTCTTTTAAGACATGCATATTTTTTATATATTAAAAGTTTAAGCTTTTTGTTTCTTTTGTTTGTTGTTGTTTTTTTATATATTTTCAAAGATTTTATTTATGACAAAATTTATATGCAATTTATTAAAAATATAAATTTCATGTTTAAACAAAAATGGTAAAATTAAAAGCAAATTTAAATTAAATTTTTGGCATAATTGTGATGTCAAAAAAAATTTTTTTAGATAAAATAGTTTATATTATTTTTTTTTTTTAATTTCAAACTGCAGGTGACATTATAAAAAAGAAATAAAAGAATTTAATATATGTAAATAGCAAAAATGAAAACGCACCAATGTGCAACGTAATGCTTTCCAAAAGTAATTCCAAAAAAAAAAAAAGAAAAATATTTTTATAGTGATGTGCTGCGATGATGATGAAATCTCCCCATGAAGGGGTTTATATAATAGGACTAAATATATTTAAAACGTGTTTTCTACACAAAAATTTGCCTTTTGTACACGCAGAGTAAAAACATGTTTAAATATGGTCACCTTCAACAAAACTATTTTTAAAGAAAATTTTAAATATATTATGTTAAATATAACCATATTATTATCAACGACAACCATTTTATGATTAAATTAGTCCTCCATAAAGAAGCCACAACCTTATTATGGTTGTCTCTAAACATGTTATGGTTTAATATGACAATAACATGTTTTCAAATTCACAATAGTATTTTCTCTTTTCTAAGAGCAACATGCTATGTTTAGAAAACCATATTATGTTTGGAGGGGACCATAATATGGTTGTGGCTTCTTGGTGGAGGACTGATTTAACCATAATATGGTTGTCGGTGACAATAATATTGTTTTATTAAACATAACATGTTTAAAATTTTCTTTACACGCAGAGAAAAAACCTGATTAATAAGTGTTTACTACGAATATTTTTATTCATATTTGCCTAATATGTTTACCCTTATAAGTTTATTATAATCCTATTATAACTTGAAAAAATTTTTTTTGTCCTTAACATTTTTAAATTCACTATAATAATATAATATGGTGTTTTACACCTAAAAAGTTACTCTTATCTAGCTAAACATATTAAATTATGTGAAATGTTTACTACTATTTATTATATATTTATTTTCAACTATACAATAAAATCAAAATATAAGTTGCACACAAAAGTTATGTTTAGTACCATAATTTTTGTTTACTTTAAAACACATTCTCTAATAGAGCAAACATTTATTGTCAAAACAAAGAATGTTTTTTTTATAAAAAAAATTTAATTTTCTTCACATCATTTACGTCTGCGAGTTTCAGTTAATCGGACAACTTGGATTATTACAAAATAATTAAAACTTTTTTCAGGAAGAAAAAGGCCATGCTGCCTTGCAAAACTTATAAGTTTATTAAAACAGGTTTAAATATAATTATAAAAATACATACACACATGTATAAACATTGTCTTTCATGCAGTCAAAAACACCGACAACATTAAAAAAAGTTGGGAGTCAGCTGATTCAATTTATCTATACGGCAAATAAAAGGAAAATAAACAATTGGCAGATGAGTGCTGGTTAGCTTTGCTACAGAATAGACGCAAATTTCTCTAATGTGCAGTTTTTCGTTGGAAAAAAAGGTAATCGCGTAATGAAAAAACGGTATGTACTATTTAATTTTATTTGTAAATATATGCTTTATATACATACATTTGTACTTTTAATAAAAAATAAATTGTTGAGAATAAATTTGTTATTGTTTTTATTGTGTGAACCATATGACATGTTGAAAAAGACATTTTGCGTGGTTTTGGGAAATATAGAAACGTGGTTGGAAAGATCGTTTGCGTTTTTCTTCTGAACATAATAATATGTTTGAGACAAAAATAAGTTAAAAACATTATGTCTGAACATATATTGTTACTTAAGACGTGTTTGACACAATCATAACCACAAACATTAATGATAGTTTGCGATTGTGATTGCATCAAACATGTTTTTTCTTTGCGTGTAAAAATAGTTTTGTTGGAGGTGACCATATTTAAACACGTTTTTTCTCTGGCTATAGTAACAAAATGGGTTTTTAATGATGTCTAAATGCATGTTATAATATGTTTTACAGCGCAATTACGGGTTAAAATTTGTCTTAAATTCCAAGTATTATTAATGAAATGAATCTGACAAAAAATGGTGAAGTTATTTAAATTTTCATTAAAATCGAATTGAGAATCATCAAAAAAACTGACATAAACATCTCGCTACCTCGAGTCCGTGGTTAGAATTTTTAAATGTTTGAATGCAGAACCAAAGAATTTTTAAATATCTATTTTAATTGGACAAAAAAAATTAACCGAACCGAAAATACCATTTTTGGACCGCGTCATAAACAATTGAGCTCACGGAAGCGTATGCAGAAACCCTTGTCGTACGAAAACGTATGACGGGGGGTGGGGGTCACCACACACTGTATTAAAATAAAAAGTTTTCCAAAATTTCCTTTAAAAAAAAACTTGCCTGTAAAATATTTATTAAAGACACATCTGGCTTTTCAAGAAGACTAGGTTTTTGTGCAACCTTTTAAATAACCAAATTACCTTTAGGTCTGTGTATTCCACACATATTCCATAATGTGATTTTCTTTTGTTTTATTGAATTTTTATATGTGTTTTTTTTTACTCAAATTAATTTTAAAAACTCTATACAACAAATTTTCACATACCTTTTTTTTGTTTACGTGGTAAACTCGTAAAACTCGTAACAAAAGAATTTGCTTTTGGGTTGCTTTTGAACAGGAATGGGCAAAATATAATAATAATTTTAAGGATCCTTGGATATATTTCGTTCGCAAATGTAATTTAAATTATTTTATGGCATTTATTAGAGACAATAAAAAATATTTTAAAAAACAAGGGCTGTAGATTAAAAAAGCTGGTTTACTCTTTTTTTATTTTAAAGATAAAATTTTATTATTTTATTACACTGTTAAATTAAAATTATTTTTTTTTTCTTTAGCGTTGTTTCCTTTTTGTTTTCCTTTCTGCTTATTGGTGGGCATGGGAAAACTTTTCACAAGGCAACAAACACTATTTCCGTTTTTCTTTGATTTTTTAATAATTCTTTTTTGTTTTTTTTTATTAAATTATAAACTTTGGATTTTAATATTTCCTTATTATTAATTTTTCACTGTTTTTTTTTTTTTTTTTTTTTTTTGAAAAAGTTGTTTTTTTATATTTATATTTATATATTTTTGTTAGCAAAAGCTTTGGAATATTTTTCAACTTTGATCATGAACACTATCTGGAAACACAAAAAGGCATTTAATATATTTGGTCTCGGTTTTTGCCACAGTAGGGTGACTATTAACTTTTTTACAAAAAACTTTTAACTTCCTGGTTTTTTAATTTTAATTATTACACAGGCCAACACTCAATTTGCTTCTTTGAAATTATCAACTGATTCTAGTTAATTTTGGTGCGCTGAATTCAAATCTGTAATCAGTTTGTCTCTATCAGCTCTAGTTTTCATGATATAGCTTTTTTATACCCTTCACTAATGACCTCCATTTATGACCGTCAGTTAGTTATTTCAAAAAATTTTTTTCATCAAAATTTCTTATTTACAGTTATGGTAGTTGCCATAGATCAACACTTTTTTAATGAACTTTGCCAACTGCAATAAACCACTTCTTACAAGCAACTAACTTCCGATATTCAATTGGAGTGCAACAAGAAAAAATAACGTTCTAAATAATATTGTACATATAAAATTCCCGTTAATCAGCTAGCAATTACACAAAAAAAATTTTTACGGAAAAAATGTTTTTTTTGGCAACTACCATAACTATAAATAAGAAATTTTGATGAAAAAATTTTTTGAAAAAACTAACAGACGGTCATAAATGAAGGTCATAAGTGGAGGGTATAAAAAAGCTATATTATGAAAACTAGAGCTGATAGAGACAAACTGATTACAGATTTGAATTCAAATTAACTAGAATCAGTTGACAAATTCAAAGATGCAAAAATTTTTTTTAATTTTGTCGGGCTGTGTTATCGACCTTTTCCAAATTTTATTTTTATGATTTTTTGTTTGTTTTTTTTTTATACCCACACCACTATGGGTTTGCGCAATTTGCGTAACATATAAAATTATTCGTCCTATATCCAACTTTAAGTATACCGATCATATGAAACCCTATTTTATGATGTCAGTCTGTCTGTCCAGCTAGCTGCCTGGCTGGTTGTCCATTTAAGCTTTAGACAATTTTAACAGGAACTGAACCGTTATAAATTGCATAATATGGAAACTCTTTTATGACTTGTGGGTAGTTTTGTATGTAATGTTTATAATGAATAAATAGACACCAAAACAGCGCTTACGAGTGATGAAAATTTATTTGAAAATCGAGGGACAGATCGGGAACGTAACCGTCCAAGTTATAGAGGAAAAAATTCTTGCGCAAAGCCGAAAGCCCAACCATGCTATCAATCGTACGATTTTTAAAAAATCAAAACTGTATAATTATTCGGATTTTGAAATCAGGATTCTAAATTTGGGATTTTTAGTTTCGGGCATATGAACTCCACCCAAAATGTTTAACATAACTTTCTTTGTGTTCTTTTTTGGGGTAAAATTCATTATAAATTTTGAAGTGATTTTTTATTTAAGAATTACCCCAAGTTTAGGGTCATATTTCAGTTTATTTTTAGGGTTATTTTTAATTTTTTTGGGGTAAATTTTCATTAAAAAAAATGGGGTCATATTGCATTATGAAAAATAGACCCAAATTTTGGGTAAATTTTCATTAATTTTTTGGGGCCATATTTCCTGGGGCCCCATCTAGCTTTCTAAAGGAAACATTTCTTGAACGTTCATATTCGGTCTTATTATGAGAGCCGTTGTCGTGGTAGAAGTCGTAGTCGTTTTAATTTTTGTCGATATAAACTAAAACTTTCAGTGACAATGTTACCCACATCGAAGTTTTGTCGTCTTTGTGTCGTTAACGATAATCATAATACAAATTTTTAAAAACGACTGGTTTTCGATTACGACAACGACATTGATAATAAATAAGGCTGGTTATCTGCATAACTAGTTCAGTCAACTTCTTATTTAAATTGTGCCATTTTGATCATTTTCTTAGGATTTACGTGAAATAATTCGTATAAAAAACATAACAACTATTTTAAAGAACTTGAGAACTTCTAGTGTGTTTAAATGCTAAATTACGTTACTTGAAATGCTGGAAAAAAGGATCCAGCTCTCTATGTTCAGAGCAAAAAGACGTTATAAGTCGCTGCCCAGATTAATCAACATTTTGCAAATTTTCCAAATGGAATTTTTACCGAAATTTAACGATATTTAAGAAAGCTAGCTTTCAGGAAATATAGACTTTGCTTTATTTTTAACATCCGTTTTTTTCATTTGTTGTCGGAGTCGAAGTGCCCGACACCAAAATTTTTCGGCATAAAAAAGTTAAAAAAAAAAATTTTCAATATTTTTCAAAATAAAAATTGTTTGAAACTGGCGTTGCAATAGTTTGCAGATCACGTGGATAAGTAGATTTTTATTTGTTTTATATGAGTTAGTTTATTCTTGTACTTTACTCAAATAGTATAGAAATTTTATAATTAATATCAATTTGAAATTTTTACTAAATTATTTTCTTGCTATATTTAACCATTTAAAAGGTACTGCATTAAAAAGGAGTTTAAAGTCAAATAAGTCGGAGTTGGAGTCGGACTGCAAAAATTTCAGCATATTCCTGGTTTTTATACAGAATCGCCAACGACTTCAATTTCTTAAGTTAATTTCGCAAAAAAATTTTGCAAAATGAAAAAGTCTTGATATTACAAAAAAAATTATATTCACTTTTTCGATAAAAGTTCAAAAATAATTGAGAATATGCGGTTGATTCGAAACAACTCATACCGGGTTAAGCCAGTAATGCCAACACACAGCAAAAAAAAAACCATTTTCAATATGGTAACCTTGAACAAAACTATTTTTAACGAAAATGTTTAAACATATTATGGTTAAACTTTACCATACTATTAATACCGACAACCATATTATGGTTAAATTATTCCTCCATAAAGGTCCCACAACCATATTATATGGTTGAATAAATCATCATATGTTTCAAGATTTTTGTTAAAGCTAATTTAGTTGGATCTGACTTAAGTTAAATGAATTTTTTATTTACAATTAAATTGCTTTATGTCAATTCAAATTTAAAAAAAGAAAAAAACTCCCTTAAAAACAGTAGTGGTATCCAAGGTGGGAAAAGAAATGTTTATTTTTAAATAACATGAAATTTTTTTTAATTATACTCACACGACAATAGTGTGAGTATAGAGTATGAGTGCATTGCCTTCAAATATTGGCCCTAGATATACTTTTGCCGATCGACTTTTAAGTCGATTACGGTTGGGAATATAACGTACGTTGTGTTGCCAGCAGCAAAATCTGGCGGAGGTGTTGCCTGATTTCGCTGCATCAGTTGTGTTGCCATCCGTAATCGACTCATTAGAATCACTGTTTCATGGCTGTCTATCCATGTAAACTTTGTGCGCAAAGTACAAGTCTTAATTTTGGACGTAAGTGGATAAAATAAGGTACACAGGTTCAAATTGGCAGAGGGATCGAGCCTAAGGAAAATGATGAGAATCGGCGCATAATTTCACAAAGCCCCCATATTTTGTTCAAAATCATCTTATCAAATTTTATTGGAGTCGGTCAATATTTGACTATAACTCCCATACACAAACTTCTCCCGAAAATTAGCTTTTAATGCCATAACTAACATTTTAAAAGGTGGTATTTGCTGCTATGTCTAAAATTAACTATAGGTTTAATTTAAGCCCCCATCCTAAAATAACTTAAAGGCAAAGAAATCCCTAATAGATGAAGCAATGTAAATAATATTTGGCACAGAGAACTTTAATATGAATCTTAACCTTTAATTTTTTTTCTGTCGGGTTCATGATTGCCATGATTGGGTTCCATATATAGTACACTCACGAAAATTTGTTTTTTTTTTAATATTGTGGTGTAGGGTATCATATGGTCGGACTTGACCGACTATACTTTCAGCCTGGTTTTGTTTTGTTTTGTTGAAATTTTTTAAAACGTCTTTTTGAATTTTTGTTTTCCTTTTGAATTGTTAAATTTAACACAATTTGTTTTCATTCGAATTAAAATTTTTAAATTGATATCAGTTTTTCTTTTGCGTAAACTTTAATTCAGCAACTGTAAATTATCACTTTGTAAATTAATTGAATAAAATTTTTTATGTAGCTCTATTTTCGATTTACTTTGAAAATAATTTGGAATTATTTCGAAAGTAAATTAGGGTTATTTTAAGTCAACTTTCCACATTTTATATTATTTAAAGCTCTAGTAACATTTATTTTTTTAATATATTTTATAATTTTGAGGTTATGTTTTAAATAAATTTTCTATTTTTGGGGTTATGTTATGATAGTGTTTCATTTGAAGTTTTGTTTTTAGCTTGAAAACATAATTACATTTTTGTTTTTTACATTTTATTTCATTTTTATTCTTCTTTTTTTAAGAAATTTTTCTTGTGTTTCATAATTTTTCTATATTTTTCATATTAATTTTGTAAATTAAAAAAATAAAAAGAAAAAAAAAACTTGCGTGTAGTTTTCCCAAAAGTTTTCCTTTTAACTTAAATTGTTTTTTGTATATTATATTCATAACTTTTTATTATGATTTTTTTCAGCTTTTGTTGGGAAAAGTAATCCGTTAAATATTTTTCATAAATATTCGTAAGATTTCACTTTTTTCAGAAGATTTTTTTTTTTGTTTTTAAAATTTTCGAGTTAGAAGATTTTTATTTTCTTTTTTAGAAACAAAATTAGACTTTGTTTGAATAGGAACAGTAACTTCTTTTGAAACAAAATTAGACTTTATTTGAATTTTTTTAATAATTTTCTTTTGCGTTAAAAATATTTTGTTCAAAATTTGTGTTTTTTTTAAATATTGGCTTTAAGATTTTCAATTAATCTTTTTCTTTTTTTTTTAATGTGTTGGTTTTAAACTTTTTGCTTAACACTTTTCTTCTTTTTTAAAAAACTGTTTAATTTAATTTTTTTTTACTTCCAACTTTTCATTTAAAATTTTTTGGTTTTATTACAAATTCATTTGATTAACTTTTGTTTCATTAAATTTTGCTTGAGATTTTCAAAGAATTTAAAACGAAATCTTTTGTGTTTTTTAACAATCACTTTTTTTCTTCTATAACAAGTGTGTAGTACTCTATTCAATTTATTTCAATTCACAATTATATTCATTATTTTTGCATTGAATAGAGTATATTTTTCGCATTACTTTGTTTGGTATCAAGTGGCAAAAAATTTGGAAAGAAAAACAAGAACCAAAACTAACAGACACAATAATAAAGGCAAATAGAAGTTGTAGAGATACAAAATGAAAAAAAAAATCTTAACGCGTACCTGTTATGCGGCGAGTGTGTTGTGACACCTGCAAACTCCGAATTACAACTGATGTTTGTAGTATTGGGTTTACTGTCATTGGCAGTGACTGCTGTCGTTGAAGCAGCAGCATTGGCCGCTACAGCAGCATCATCAACAGCTTCTCTAGCTGTTTGTTGATCCATTATTAATGTTGTCACTTCTTTAATATAATCGACTGCTGCTGTTGCTGCAGCAGAAGTAGTTGGAGCAGCAGCATCATTTGTTGTATTTAAGACTGTTGTTGTTGTTGTTTTAGTGGAAACTAGTTTTTCTTCTTTACAATCCACATTATTTGTTTCGGCAGCATGTTGCTGGCTTAAAGGTTTCTCAGCTTCCAAAGTAACGGAATCACTGGTTTCAGCATCATGCTGCAAAGTTGCAATGGCCTTGGAAATTTCTTTAAATTCTTCTAAAATATCAGAAGTTTCTTCCTGGGTTTCTATCGAGTTGTTAACTTCTCTCACCTCAATCTTATTCTCTTTTATTAATTCCTCTTTATTCTGTTGTTCTTGAGTTTTTAAGGCTTCAGCAACATTTGTTGTTTTTTCTTGTGTTTCCGCAACATTTGTGGAAGTTGTTTTCAACAAGCATGTCTCTGCCTCTTTCTCAGTTTGTTTTTCTGTTTTTCTCTCGATTTCTGTTTCCGTTTCTTTTGTTTTGTTTATCTTTGTTGCTGCCGTTATTGAAATTCCGGTTTCTCTTTTCGTTAATGTTGATATTTTTGTTTTTGCTACCGTTGTGCTCTCTGGTTTTTCTTGACTGTAAATGATTTTTGTTTTTATTTCTTGTTTTGTTTTGCTCGCTCTTTCGCGGCTCGTACTACTACTACTGCTGGTCTTACGTTTACTAACACGTGTTGGCTGACCAGCCATGCCAATGTGGAGTGTGGGTGGCTTTAAGGTTTGTGGTGAATGTTGGTGCTGTTGTGGTGATGTGATAAATGAATTTTGTTGTTGCGACCACTCTATTTGGCAACATGTATCACAACTTATGGTAGATATCGGCAACTTATTGTGAGGTTGGTCACGTCCCCCACCACCGCTACTATAAGTTGCTGTATTATTACTTAAATTTGAGGAGGAGGATGGTGAACGTCTTTGTGTGCGATGTTTTTTGGGGCCAGATGAAATTGTTGTTATTGTTGTATTGTTTGAAGATGTTTTACTCGTTATAACGGTAGTGGTGGGTTTTTCATCTTCATATTGTTGAGTTCTCAATCTAGTTTCTCTTCTCTCTTCTTCACCCACATAATCACGTTTATGTTTGCCAATACGTTTTACTTCTCTTTTATCGGTTTTATTTTTTTTATCGTTGTCTTTCGTAATAGTATATATTTTATCGTTGTTTGTCACTTCCAATTCGTTTTTCTTGGTATATTCGTTGATTTCCTGTTTTTTCTTACTCTGTTTGTTAACCTTGAGCTCCAAGGCAGGGTCTCCAGTTGCAGCAACAACAACAAGACTTACATCGCCAGAGAGGGTGTTATTGGCGCAAATGCTGCTGTTATCTGTGAGTTTCTGTTGTTGTTGTTGTATCGTTTTGGAATTTGTTGTAACTTCATTATCCTCGCTTTTTATGTGATTAACATCTTTATTGTTGCTATTTTTCTTTTTCACTTCATTTTTATTCATTTGTTGCTCTTGCTGCTGCAATGGCTCATTTGTTTTATGACAATCTGCTTGTGACTGACAAAGTTGCTGCTGTTGTTGTTGCTCATTTTCTGGTTGTCCTTCACTCTCAAGGTTTGTTTGTTGTTTTTGTGTTTGGTCCTCATCGTTTGTACCCTGTAGATGAAGAAGAAAACAATTCCTTAATTTTTTTTTTATAGTTTTAAAGTTTTTTTATTCTTTTTTCTTGATGTTGTTCAGAAGAAAACAATTCCTTAATTTTTTTTTTAAAGTTTTAAAGTTTTTTTATTCTTTTTTCTTGATGTTGTTCATTTTTGTTTTTCTATTTAAGAAAGTTCCTGTTTGAGCAGCAGGTGTTTTTTTTTTTTTTTTTTTTTTTTTTTTTTGTTGAAAAATTTTCTAAGCATTAAAGAGGAAGAAGTTAGTTGAAAGTTGGATTGTAAGCCGATTTATACGTGGAAGTCTATGTTAATAACCCAACAAACAATGGGAGCAGTGCTGCCAGGTTAGTCATAAAGTGAATACATTAAGCTATTGTTCATATTGTTTAGCCATAAAAAATTAAACTTAGACATTAGTCAATTTTCATTTTGTTAAAGAATTTAAAAGTTGTATACAAATAAGTATATATAACAAATGATGTAACGGAAAATTTTCTCTAATAATTCATATACACAAACAATTTGTACAACAAAAAAAATCAATTCTATTAAAATTAATTCTGTTAAAAAATTTATTTTTGTTCTATAATGTTATAAGCTTTAAGAAAATTATCAGTCCTGTTATTCAGTAAATCTTTATCCGATCGACACAGTTTGGATATGTTCTGAAAGAGAAAAGAGATATCTATTCAAAATGTTAAATCTTGTACAATTGAGTTGAACAGTTCTCGAGATTGTTCGAAATACCTAAAACAAATGCAGAAAAACACGATTTTCGCGTATATCTCTAAAACGCTTCTTGTGAAAAATAAATGAATGCCATATTCGTGATCAGCAGCACCAATTTAGCTTAGAAAATATCTAATTTTTGTGGTTAATTTTTTTTGTGGCGTAGTGTTATTAAAAAAAAATTGTGAAATTAATTTATGCATGCATACACAATAACACCCATACCTAACAAATTCGCACATACATGCAAACACGCATCTACCCGGTGGCGTTTATGAGCGACATTGTCATTATGACATTTTGATCGATGAATAATCGCACCACAGTCAGCAACAAGTTGATATTTAGCGAGTTATGCATGACAACGGCTTTGCAATGTCACTATTCCCTTAAAAGGAAAAACCAAGCGACATTGTCTGTTATGAATAGATCACGAAGTGATCGCTGCAGGACTTTGTCTGCTACATGTCTCCGTCAATGAATAAATCAGAAATAACGGACCGTTTCTTTTTTCTGTTTGTTCTGTTCCATTTATTACTTGAGTTTATTCTGTGTTTTCCTTGTCACTCTACCTGAAAAATTCACTAATAAAAGTTGATGATATTGTCTGTTAGGACTCACAAACAAATGGACGCCTACAAGACAAAATCAACATTGGTCATCTATGACAGTTTGGACAAATACTTTAAAAATTCATATATGCCACCAAAGTAAAATCAACACTTGTCATCGATGATTTAATATTGTCAGCGTTTGTCACGCTGAATCACTATGGAGTTCGCCACTGGGTACTTGAGTCATTTCATACACACCACATCATCCAGACACCAGCATCATCTTTCATCCATTCACACCAAATCCTACAGACACCATCGGCACCATACATCCATACACTCACACTCACCACACTTGCCATACAAACACCCCCTCTCACACCACCCACACTAGCATTCGACACACCACCGACCAATAAACAGACGAGACTGGGTCCAGACCGACGAGGGACAAATGAATTATTTTTAATCCTACCCGTAATTTATGTACACCAGACCGAGTTCGGACTAGGGTTTTTAGTTGTGCCTTGGGGTTGGCAACCGCCTATGATTTTTCCTTACTAAGGTTTGTTTGAGCGGACAGGTAGGAAACGTTTTTTTCGGACTTACTACTTGGTGGGCTGGCACGCTATGGAAAGGTCCTGAGGGAAAAAAGGAAATGGAGTAATAGAAAATAATAATAGGTAAGTGAGCTTAGTTTTAAACTTGTAACTTTTTTTTGCCCAAAATGCAAGAGCTTGACTTGCATGACATGTGGTTTTAACAAGACGGTGCCACATGCCACACAGCACGCTTAACAATGGACTTATTGATTGGCCGCCGAAATGTTGGAAAGAGTTTGCCAAAATTGGACTAAGCGGATGGACCATTTGAGGCGCAGTCACGGTCAATATTTGCATGAAATAATCTTCAAACATTAAATTATATGGACCGTACTATCGATTCAAATAAAGATTTCATGCATTTTTCTGAATTTTATGTGTTTTTTTTTTAAACTTTCCTGTAGCTCTTAAAAAATCACCCAATATAATAATAGTAATTATTTTCAGTCCCTGAGTTATTTTATTTAATTAAAAACAAAAAATTAAAAAAAATAAAACTCATTTCAGAATTTTAATTTTATTCGACATTTAATTAAACCGTTTTTTATACATTGACACCCAAAGCTTGTCCCAGCGATTACTAGAATTTGTAAAGCAGTGTTATCTAATCAGCTTGCACTGCAATTAAACTAATTGCCATTAAAAAAAGAAGAAAAGCAAAATGAGTGTTATTTAAGACGTAAAAATAAAAATCCTTAAAAGAGTTTTATTTGTTGACGGCGAAGTGAGTTTTATTTAAGGCCGAATATTTTATGACTGTAAAATATATTTCTCTTTTTAAGAGTTTAACCGAACTTTTATTTTTTCGTTGTAAAAGGATTTTTAACTGTGGAGTTGAGATCGTTTTTTCTAGATCACCAATCATTAGGTAATGGTTAATTGTTTTGCTTTGTTATTTTTGTCATTAAAAATATGTTTTATTGTGTTTAAAACAGTAGTTTTAATTTGCCGATTTTTTTAATTTAATTTCCGATTTGTTTTTGAAAATATGCCGATTAATTACCAAAACCATCTGGCACCCCTGGTTGAGATCGTATGTAAGTTTTTATAAAATCTCTTATTTTCATCAACTCGCCAACAATATTTTAATATACAACAGATCACCACAGATATAGTAGAAATACTTATGGTGACAACAGATATTTGTGAGCAAAAAAAAATGTTATGACATACTCAATCCAAAACCACAAGCAACTTTTTTTGTTTTTAAGATATGGTGAGTGGGCAAAAGCCAAACCGTACAATATCAGTTACCCTCATTCTCTCATTTCTGGTGTATCTGTAACAATACTTACTGATACAATAATTACTGATACACTCGTGAAGGTCTTTAATCCACATATGGGTCAAGGATTTTTCAAGGTAGTGTGAGGGCAAGCCAGTCAGCAAAATATCCGCTGCCCGCCAAGGAAGTGATGGGTCGGGATAGTCGGAAATTAAGTTACTGCAGGGAATTGGACGATATTTAGAGGTTGTTGTTTTAATTTTATTTTAATTTCGTATGATATACTAGTTTTCTTAATTTTCCATTTGATTCAATTTATTTACTTTACTTTTTCTTTTTATTTCATTTCTATTTCGACTAAGTCATTTTTCGGTTTTTTTTTTATTCATTTGTTTTTTAAATACATACATATTTTTTTGGACAATGGCTTGTGGGTGGTTAAGATGGCGAATACACGCCTCTACCGGCCTAGCCTGGCAAAATTTAATAGCTAAGCGTTGCCATTCTAACCATCCACCGGCTTAGGCCAAAAGTCGTTGACATATGTACACTTAAGGCTGTTTTATCGCCTTCTTACACTGATCAACATCTACCATCAATTTGAGTAAATGTTAACATCTTTCGATAAGAAATTTATAGGGCTAAAAACCAACATCTTTCAACATCTTTAAAAGATGTTCCTATCTCATTTTATTCCATTCTACATCTTTCGATTATTTTAATGTCATCACTAGAAAACTGGCAATAAGTTCTATTATTATTGTGGCATCACTGAAAAAAACAAATTGGGTTTGAAAGCAGCGTTGCCATTTATCAAGTTTTCTCTTTTATTGCAATGTTTTTTTGTTAAGTATTTTTTATATTTTTAAACAAATTGAACTTTAAATACGTTTTTGTGTTTTCTTTTTAAATTTTGGCCCTTTTGTAGAAAAAAACATTTTTTATTTTAAAAACCATTTTTGTTTTTCACAAATGGTGACATTTTTGCTTGATGGTAGATGTTAGTTGTGAGCAATGTAAACGAGTGTTTCACATTTTCTACATCTTTGATGGTAGATGTTAGATGTTGATCGGTGTAAAAAGCCCATTAGCCGACCGTAAATGTAATGAAATGCAAATAGGACTAAAGAAAGAAAAATAGAAATGATCCACGACTTTTTGGCGGAATTTTTTTTTCGCAAATTAAAAAAGGTATTCAATGCCGCCAAAAAGTCGTGGATCATTTTTTTTTTCTTTCTTTAGTCCTATTTTCATCTATACGAGATCTAGAAACTAAATCCACTATCATATTAGAGTTACCACAACATTGCATTTATATATTCATAGCACCGTGTTAAATGCATCTAATTTGCAAAAATCTAAATTATTTACATACAAAGATGATGGTACTTGGCAAAAGAAAAAATTGGATACCCATATTGCCCTATTTAAAACGAAGTGTTACCACCCCATTGCATTTTTGTCAAAACGCAAACTAGCACGAATATCAAAAAAAGCTGAGATCCGTATTTAATTAAATCGACTAAAGATTAAAATATGTTTATTTGGCATTTTTGTTACAAACAACCCCGAACAAAAAATTAAAATACCATTCTTTTTTACAGAATATCCTTAAAAAAAGGACATGGACGATCGTCCTTGGACAAATTGTATATACAATTGGTAGGTAAGGAAACAGATTCTCAAATTAACCAAACATGCAAAAATAGACCCTTTTTCAAAATGGTCCAGCTCACGAGAGGTCAAAGCTGGAGCCGAAATATTTAAAATGTCATCTTAAAAAAGTCCAAGGTTCATTTTGAGGGGGTACACCTTGCATGAATTTCGCTTCCATACAACTTGAGTCACTCTAATGTACATACATTATTTTAAAAATGTACATTCACACAAAAAGGTTTTGATACCATTATTTTATGCATCTTAACATATATTTGTATAAAATTAAAAAACAGATATTATTACTGATTTTACCCGTATTCCATTTAAAATACAAGCAACACATCAATTTCTACAACTGTAATAAAATTCTATTTTCTACAGGTTTCCACGTTACGGTTAAAGGCCGTTACACACTATCCCACAAAGTCTTACGTATTTTTCAAAAATGCTTCCCTGATCTAATTATTCTTTGAACATTTTTAAAAAACAGTAACAACTTATCATGACAGGGTTGCATTTTCGTAAAATACTAAAGACTTTGTGGGATAGTGTATAACGGCCTTTAGTGACATTACATTTAATTAGGCGTTTGCATTGCTTTCCATTTAACAGAAACGATCAGCTGTTTGAATTACATTTACATTTCTACATTAACGGTCGGCTAACGGGGCCTTTAGTAACATTTTACGTCCGATTTTTGCAACATTCATTTCGCATTTCGGAAAGATTCTGCCTCATATTCGCTTAGCCTATTTAAAACGTTCTTCTAGGTTGAAAAAAGGTTTTTAAACGAAATAATTAAAGAAATTGCAAAAATGGCATATGCCATAAAAAAACTTGCCCTGATAATGACTTATAAAAGCAAAATTAATTTGACAATTCCCTTCACTATTTTTTTCATACTTAATTACTGTTTTATAGTGTATTTATTTTAGAATAATTCTAAGCACGTACCTATGAAGCCAGAGAGAAAGAACATTGTATTATTTATTTTCCTGTTACACCATGTTTCAATTTTGTTGAAATCCCCTTTGTTCACAGAGTTATAAGAAGCTAGCAGAATGCCTCGATATGGTTTCCGTCATCATTCTACATTGAATAATTTTATGTATTCAACAAAATAATTTTAACAAAAAGAATTCGGGAATTAACCTTCTCTTAATTTTTTTTTAAACATTAAAATAGTTTGTCAACTCTTAAACCAACCAAAAATGTTTTTCTTCTTGTAGTGTTGTTGTTGTACGACAGACAAGTAAATTGTTTGCTTTATCTACTTTTAAAGAATGGTTGTTGTTGTTACAAAGAAGAAGTATTAAATCGTTTTTTTACCAAATTTTGTAGTGTTATTCTTGTTTCAACAACAAACGGCGTCAAGTATAAAATTTTATAATTTTTCTTATTTTTCGACGTTTTACAACTAGTAATAAACTAGTCCAAAACCTTACTTGTAACGATGTAAGCTGCAGGGAAATTACTCAAAGCAGTAATTTTAGTAATTGGTGATGTAGAATTTTATTTACTTTCTCTCAATACCAACCATGACTGTGAATTAATTCTCACTTTACGTTAATTTCTACCCTCTGTGCGCCATAAAAAACAAGTTTTTTCGCGTCGATTTATTATCCGAAGCGTAAAAAATTGTATGTGAAGCAACGCCAGTCAAATATTCATGGCACCAAACTAATGCCCTGTATTGGGTAAGAACTGACCAGACGATCACAGGAGACATCTGACGTCTTAGGACGGTAAAATGCGTACTTGCTATATCTTAAAATAATTTCACACTAAAAATTGGCTTGCACCGATACAAATATTTTTTCGGCTTAAATAATTAAAAAGTTTAAAACAGGTTTCGACTACTTTTTTTTTTAAATAATTCTAATACCTACCAACTTATAAAATTTTCTTTTTCTTTAATCATTTTCCTCGGTGCCTAATATATTTTTCCTAATAACCTTGTTCTTACTTTTTTTTTAAATTTCTCTTCGAATTACAGTCATTTCAACTGCCTCGAATTTTTACGTTTCAACATTTTAAATTTTCAGTGTTACTGACTAGGATTATATTAATTATTACTTTAAGTTTGTTTCAAAAACTTTCAGTAAAAATGGCAGAGCAGAAGAAAAAAATCCACTTTTCAAAATGTAGAAACAAAGCATTTATTAAGAGCAACCGAAAAAAAAAACACGGCATACTCATAAAATATTCCATAATTTTAGCTATTCATCAACATTTATGTTACAATGCTAAATATTTTCTAGAGAAGGTGGGTTAATTCTCAAGTAACTTCGAGGTCTTATTCAATTTTGATGCTGATATTCGCATGAAAATGATACTTTGAATTTCTCGGCTCCGGAAACAAAATTTGTTTACGCATTGTCGACTCAAGTCCACAATAAAAGTTCTCACTGTTCTATTCTTTCTTACAAAGATTACAAGGTTTTGCTCAGTGTTGTGAGGTAAGAGAGTTTATTCACTATCGGATTTGAATTAGGAACTGAGGATACATTCTATGCATATACATTAAAGAGTAAAAAAATACGCCTTTTTGCCGGTACGATACCGATGCTCAAAAGGAAATATCGGCGATACCGATACGAATATAAAATTCATAAAACTAAAGTAGAGTAATTTTTTTACTATACAAAATTTACTGTGTAGGAGACTATTAATATTAAATTGCTATTAATAAGCAGGGCAAGTTTTTTATGGCATATGTCATTTTTTGTCGTTTTTGCCATTTCTATAATTATTTTGTTAAAAAGCCATTTTTGGTCCAGCCTGCCAAAAAAAATATCTTTTTTGCAACTTAGAAGGGAAGGGGAGGGCGGTGGGGTCTTTGGGGGGTGAGGTCTTTCATGGGGGTGGGGTCTTTCATAGAGGTGCAATTCGGTGCGGAAAGCTTTCTGTCTGCTATTCACTTGGGAATAGCAAGAGGCGATTCCTCAACAGAATTTCCCAAGCAGCTCACTACGCCCGGTCTTAAACCACGTACCCCCTAGTAATGTCGCTCAGACTCCCGTCTGACGGCAGCTAGAGTGAGAAGGCGCTCAGTTGAGTAACCTGAATGGCATGCTAATACCGATGCGTCTCAGGTAATTAGGTGACAACAAAATTAAGAATCACTGAAACTCAATTGATGTACTATGTCGTTTTAAAGACTTGCATGCCTAGAGGTTGTTGGCAGCCCCAACACTAGGATCGGGTGCTGTGGTCTAATCAACCACTCATCTTAAATAACATAGATTAACGAAACTACACAAATAATAAACGAATCGGAATTAACGGCACAACCAATAGGCTATCGAATAAGGACAAGAATCGGTTGCTAGAAGCTCCCCTTGGAGTAGCGTTCTTATACAGTGGTTTCCCGATTTAACGAACAATTGATTGTCAGCCCTGTTCGTTAAATTGAAAAATTCGTTAAATCCAGTACTAAAAAAAAATATTTATTTGTGTAACGACAAATTAAAAGAACAATTTATATCATATCGTATTAAAAGTAAATTGATTTTATAGAATAAAATTAATGAAAAAAGTAATTTGAAAAAAAAAGAAAAAGTACATAATTATTTAAAGAAACTTGTAAATGACGTTTGTTTTTGAGATTTCTTTAAACTTTTTTCAATTGCTTTTTCTTGAAGCTCAAGTATCTTAACATCCCTACCATTCAGGAAGAAATTAAAAAGTATTCCGTCAAATACACAGATAAACTAATGGTCCATCCCAACCACCTCGCTCGGTATTTAATAAAGTTCGAAGGCCACCGGAGGCTGAAAAGAACCGACACTTTCAGCCTAGCAGGCTTTTTTGACACTTGAATGCAATTAATTAGCGATAACATTGGTTATGGCTAACAAACAACAATTAGGATTAAGTTTTGAATACAAATTGTAATTTTCGACAAGAAAGATTAAAAAAAGAAAAAATTTGCGAGGGCTTAAATATGCAGTTTGCACAGATTGTGAGATGTCTTGGATATATCGATATTATTATTATTCCTGTCCCCCCAAGATACATACATCAAAGCTTTTGATTACATCTCTGTGTTTAATTTTTACGCCTACATCAGCAGGTACATCGTTTTCTAATTATGTATTAATTTCTTCATCTTCGTCAAGACTACAACTATTTGCCTGACTTCTCCAACTATGTATTTAAATTAGTTTTTCGAATTTTTTGTATATTATTTTTATTTGTTCGTTACTTCGAGTACCAAATTGGATTTTAATTCGCTATACACAGTACCTAAGGTAAAATTTTTGCCTGTTCGTTAAATCCCGAATTCGCTAAATCGAGAGTGCGTTAAATCGGGAAACCACTGTAAATATTGTAAGACACGTTAACTAAAATAAAAAACAAAACTATAAAAAAAAAAAAAAAAAACTAGAATAAAGTTTTAAATAGGCTTAGCGAATATGAGGCAGAATCTATTCGAAATGCTAAATGATTGTTGCAAAAATCGGACGTAAAAAACGACTAAGTGTACATAAAAGAGAACGTTCAATGAATCTGGTTAAGTCTCTTTAAATTATAAACAAAAGGGCTTTCTATAAATGAAAGCTTAGACTTAATTGACAGTGCTAAGGAAAATATTAAAGATGTCAATAGAAAAGATTTTGTTGAAATGTTTATAGAAAGTTAAAGAACGTAATACCGGATTACGAAATTAATTAAAATAAGAAAGAAATATTATATGTAAGTAGCCCACTTGCAAAGTCCGCTAAGTTAAAAAAAAATAAAAGTTCTGTAAAAGCCGTATTTTATTTATTTTGAAAATGTCATTGCCATTATCAATCTCGTACAAAACTCCGTAAGTAACGCGCAATTTCTGGTTAATTATTCAATACTCCTGCAAAACTCTCTATTTAATTCAATTTAAAAAAAAAACTGTTTAAATCGATTATCTCAGAGTCTTGTTTTTTTTTTAACTTAGCGGTGTTTGCAAGTGGACTACTCATATTTCAAATAAAATGAGACGGACGAATTCATTGACAACATTCCTCCATCTGAACTATTTGCGTTTGAATGTGCTCCAGTTACATCTTGCGATGTTAAAAGAGTGTTTTCCATTTATTGAACTGTTTTATGCGATAACAGCAGATTACTAATTTTTGACAATTTAAAGAAACATGCTTTTGTACTATACAATCAAAACTTAAAAAAAAAAAATGTTTCTTAAATGACACTTATTATTTTTGCCAGTTTTGCCGTTTTGTGCCATTTTAAAATTGACCTATTAATAAGATGAAAATTTCATGATAGAATTACCAAAAGTTAAATTATTTTTTTAAACAAACAAGGAAAACGGAAAAATATTGGTTTTTAAAATTATTATTAATAAAATTTTTGTTTTTGTATTTTGCGAATTCCTTTAAAGCAGACCTTAAATTTTGGGTATAACATTTCAATCCGTCAGTATACAAACTGAAATTCCATTCTACAAATATAAGAAAACCTAAGGTATCTTAAGACTTCTTCTTTAGCAGCGTAGGATGGCTAAATCATAATCCTTCCCGAAATTTTCGTATAACATTTTTACAAACGCTCCAAAAGTCATTTCTTGTAAACTTAGCGGAGCTTTTACTAGGTGTAGGTTTCGGAATACAGAGTCATGTTGAGTAGCTCAATAAGGAGTTTTTCAATTTATTGTCTATGAAAAAAAATGATTTTTATTTTCACAAAAATTAATAATATTAGGCAGAAAAAGCTTAAAACGAACAAATACATATAAGACTCATCAATGAGGGAACATTATTGTGCAAAGCAAAACGGCCAAAGCTACCGGTCCACACCAAGAGTTCAATGCGTTTATGCATCTGACCAAAAAGTAGTAGTGTAAAGTAGGATTACTTTCCCCTTTAGCTTAAGAAAAGGTCAAAAAAGTAACATACACAGAGAACGCGTGGTGTGGGCCTTCAGCCTAAGAATTAAAATAAATTGTAAATTCTAGAAGGCCTCTGTACCCCTTCTTTTGGATGTAGAAGGCCTGCTCGCTCCATTCTAAGCTAAAACATTTTTTTACGCACGATGTCATTGAGGAGAAGGCCTTCCGCTCTCGCTTCTTTAGCTGGTCCATAAGAATGGTATGCTTGTGCAAAAAAAATGTAACTCCCCAGTAAAAAAAATTTGGGTTTTTTAGAGCACTTAAGAGAAAAAGCACATAATCGAGCGCTTCAATAAAAGAGCTTTTATACAGCAGTAAATGATAATGAATAAAATATACAAAAAAGCTTAGTGCTGACAACGAAGAAGGTTTAAAAGCGAAAAAAATTAAAATATATTATTGTTTACGAAAATGATTGGAAACGGCAACTAAAAGCGAAAAATTAATGAATATGTTAGCTATTAAAAAAGCACTTTAGGAGTGCCTTGTTTGCATGTTAAAAGAAGCACTTATTGTCAGCAGAAAATAGTCCTCCAAACCGGGAACACCTCATACAAAAATCAGCAATCCTATCAGCAGGTTTGAAGCGATTTAAGGTATGAATTCATACATAAAACCTGCTCCTTTTGGAGCACATTTTTTACTGGGCCCTTCTCTACTCACTTCTCATAGAAGCGAATGTAGAATGTGTATCTAATCTTTTGTACGAAAGAGCGGAGGCCTTCTCTAACAATTAAAAAAGAATAGTAATTGAATTAAAAAATATTTTTAAAAGGTCTTCTGAATTTTGCCGCTGGGCTTATGATCTGCTTTTCAATGTGTTATGGCTCTTAAGCCCTTATGAATAGAATTGATAGAAAGAAACAGTAAATGTTAGAAAGAGCGAACTATAAAAAATGTAAATAATGTTTTTAGTTTTTTTTCTCATGTTATGGTTCTGTTTCAGGGATGGCGTTGAGAATTTTTAAAATTGTACCAACAACCTTTAAAAATTGTACTTTTTTACCCTAATTGTACTAAAAGATTTTTTAAGTTGAAATTAATTTTATTTATGTTCATAAAAAACACCACAAAAAGGTATTATAAATCTTAGTTTAAAAAGTATCAACAAAAAAGTACAATTGAAACAACTTAGCCATCACTGTATTGTTTATTTTATTAAATGTTGCCAACTTTTTGTTTATGAGAAACCTAAAAACAAAAAGCGGTAAATCGCTGAATTTGCCCATAAACCGTTGATTAAGCCACACTTTTAATATTTCAAGCTTGAAATGTCAATTTTAAGTTAAACAATTTTACATATTTTTTGACATAACTTCATTTTTTATCGATAACTTTAGTAAAATTTTTGACGGTTTGCCATTTATCTTAATACAGCTTAACTTTTTGCACTTGGTAAATTTTTGTATTACAATATATTTGTACTGTTCACCAAAACTTGAACAATGCATTAAAAATGTAGTGTCATAAGGGCTTTTTAGCTAGTAAGCAAAAAAAAGCATTGAAAATTAAATTGTTTTTTCAAAAAAAAAAATATAGTATCGTCGTATCACCAGTAAAATATCGCCGATATATTGGTATTCGTTACCTTCCTAATAAAAACCCAGAGTCCTAGGTTTTTTTTTTTTTGTTTTTTTTTTTTTATTTAACTATTTTGTTATTGTCATATGAATTGATAACCATTAAATTATACTGATGGTTATAATTTATTCAACTGCACTGTTATTAAATATTTTTACGTTTTGGTATATTTATTTATTTACACTGGTGTTGAATATTTTTTTACGATCGTTCAAATGCCTCCTTAGTCTTAAAATTTTAATTTTGAGTGTTTATAATTCTTATTCGCTTTACAGTTTTATTTGTATAATATTGTTAGCTTTTCTGGCCTAAGCAACCAGTGAAATGCGCATAGAAACTAGCTTTCCCTCAACAATAAATTTCAGTGTATTTATCAAAAATAAAAATTGCGAATTTAGCACGTCATAGAGAAATCTTATTAATAGATTCATTAAACATTTTTTATACATTCAAATCCTAGACCCTTTTCTATGCACCCACTTTCTCTAATCCAACTCAAACGTGAGTAGCAAGGTAATTTTTTTTTTTAAGTTGGCGAAGGAAAAAGTTATGAAAAAAAAATCAAATAAAAATAGCAACCAAAAACACAACATGTAATCAATTTTGTTGAAGCACTTTCTAGAATTCAAACTGCAACATCCACCTAAATGTCTCGGCAATTATTTACAGTTTTATGCAACAAAATTTCTCAACAACATCAACAAAAAGCCAACAAAAACAAAAATTATGAGAAAAAAACTATGAAAGAATTTTTGCAGGTATTTAAAAAACCTTGTCTTAGCACTTCTAAGTTCTTCATTCCGATAGGAGTTGTTGTATATTCGCCTTGTTGTTGTGCCCAACTATTCAAAAACATTGCTATGCAGTCTTCTATTTATTTATGTGTGTGTAGACAAGATGTAATCGTCAGGTTGTTAACCAGTAACTATGAACATTTTACATGAATCAGGCAGCGAGTTTTTAATTTGTGCCTTGCACAATGGTCTGGAGTTTTCTATCAAGCACTTGTGCAAGAAAATCTGTTTAATTGAGGGAAATTATGCAGAAATTAACGTATTTTTGAAAACTTACTAGCTCTCTCTTTCTCTCTTTGTCTCATAAGATCTTACAGAATCCTAAAAACAGTGCCTCTATGAAAGGCCCTCTACACAGAAAAAATTCTACAAAATTGTTCACCAATTAAAGCATTAATCAAAAAAAAAAATCAGTTTTAACTAAAAATTTAATTAAGTGAATTAAACGTTTAATCAAATGAATTAAACATAAAATCAAGTAAATTAAACGTTTAAGTATTACTATTAATTTGTTTACTGGTGCAAATTTAATTAATTTTTTAATTAATATCACAAATAATTTAATTGAAATAAATTTTTATTTTTTTTCTGTGTAAAGACACCAATATAGGAAGAAAATCCAAAAGGTAATAAATGTGTAAAATGAAAAAGCAAAAAATTACGATTTTAGAATGAGCCGTTTAAAAATAATACCCAGCAAAAAAAGTTCTCGCAGTGTTTAGTGAGCATTATTTGGATATTTTGCTCAAAGCTTTTTTGGCAATCAAAAACAGGTGTGTTTATTTACTTTTCGAACAGAAACTTGCAACGAGAGAGTAAATTTAAAATTGACAAAATTTTTCTCCCAATTACTTAAAAAAAAAATGAAGAAGTAAATGAACGCTTTCAGTGATGCCACTAGGACACTAAAGAAATGTAAAAACGGGCTAAATTGAAAAAGGGGCGGTTTTAGTACATTTTCGTGTCATTTTCTTCAATAAAGCTTAAAAATGGCTAAAAATTTTTAGCTAAACCGACTTTTAAAAAATAGTATTGGATCATTAACATTCAATTAAATTAAGGTTCTCGTACAACTGAAGCTTTAAGTATTTAAATTAAAAAATCTATATGATAATTTAAAAGATTTGTTATTCGTGCTTAATTCCCAGTTTTTATTCTTGATAAAAACACTGAAATTTGAAATTTGAAAATTAAAATTAAAATTTTGTATTCCCAAGAAATTACTTTTGATAATAAACTGGCAAGTGCACGGCCTAAAAAAACTACCAGGCAACATGCTTTTGCAAGTTGTTTTTTGCATTTTGTTTTTTCTTAACCTATTTACAACTACAATTAATGTTGGAAGAATTCCAATCAATTGTGGTGGGGAATGTAAGAAGAGATAAACTCACTGTTTATTGTTGATGTTTTTGTTTAAACTTTGATATTGTTACAAGTAGAGCTGTTGCTTATGATTCTTATACGCTTAACAGTTTTATTTGGTTTAATATCTTTAGTTTTTCCAAAATGTTTATGGATGAAGTTTCCTGATGATCTGGCCTAAGCAACCAGTGAAATGCGCATAGGAATAGCTTATCCCATCAACAATAAATTTCAGTGTTTTTATCAAGAATAAAAACTGGGAATTAAGCACGAATAACAAATCTTTTAAATTAAAATTTTGTATTCCCAAGAAATTACTTTTGATAATCTATATGATATTTTGAGTTTTTTTATGTTTCGTTAGAATTAAATTATAACCATTACTTGGAAGGTACTTCATAGCTTCAACAACAACGATCATCTCATGTTGGACTATATTTATTGAGAACTAGCTTTTAAAACCCGGCGTTGTGCGGGGTCAAACAATCATGGACTTTAAAATTCAAATAATCATAAAAAACACTTACTTTTAACACTTTGTAAAAATATTAGCAAGAAAGCCTCAAAAGTACTTTATTTGTTCGCTGCCTTTTTGTTAAAGAGCATAGGTTTTAAGTTTGCGACACTTTATTTTGAAATTGATTTTGATTTTTACCCTGTTTTTGCCCTTTATTTACATAACTTGCTTGCCACCTTAATGTTAAAGAACAAAGGTTTTAAGTTTGCGCAAAATATTATTGAACATACATGTTTTAAAAAAGTACCAAAAGTACTACATTTTCTCTGTTTTGCCCCTTGAAGTGAATACTTTTTATTACCTATGTATTTCCTGATGATTGTTTAAGCATAAAAATTATAAAAAAAAATTTTGCAGTCTAATTGAGATTAATTAAAAAGTACCAAAAATTCCCTATTTTACCCGCTGAAGGGCCGACTTTCAAAATGTTCTTTTATTGCAACATGCGACCGTAGTTATAAAATTTCATACAAACAAACATTTTTAATTTAGGATCCCAATATGTTTGAAAAAAACGTGTTTAAAAAAAGTACCTTAAGTACGAATTTGTATCCTGGTATTGCCCTTTAAGTTAAAGTTTTTCAAACTCCCAAATCTGGTGGGAGTTAAAGGAAAAAATAAATAAACTTTAAACATTTAAAGACAGATTTTTAAAATGTATTTCTTTGCTACAGAATTTCAAACGAAAAAAAATTTTGGATTAAAGATATATCGTTACTTCAAAAAAATCGGTTCCAGTTTTGCCCATTTTATGCACACATGTGATTTCTGAATTTAACTTACCTTGTGTATAGGTTTGATTGAGAGCAGTCGACGCGTTTGAGCGTGAGTCAGCGACATACAAAATTTCATCATTTTTTATATAAAGAGAGATAAGGTCTTACACAAGGAAGATAAAGTTAGTACAATTGTACTTTTTCAGTACTATTAGCATTGCAAAAGAACTTAAGTACTCCAGTGGCATGTTTAGTACAATTTAAAACTTTCAAACATTAACCATTAAAGCGTTTTGCGCGAAATTATCGTATATGCCAATTTTTTTGAAATTGAGTTTTTGATGCAATCTTGTTCTACATTCAAAGAGACGTCACCTGACAAAATATTGTGGGCGAATTCCACTTCGTTGCTCCAAAAATTGATTGTATATTTTCATTTTGATATTGCAAGTGAACGCAGAGAAAAGTAGAAAAATTACTGTCCTATAAAATTTGGTTTTTGTAAAAAACGATAATTTCGCGCAAAGGGGTCGATATTTTTTCATAACATAATTTAAAAAAAAAAGCAATGAAATCTCCTTTATGTAAATACTGTATCGAATTCCGACAAAATATTAACTACAGTCGAATGAATCTTGTTGCTATAGTTTAAAATTAACATATAAAAATTATCGTTACTTTAATAAGACTTTTTAAATTATTCTTTTTTAACAAGTGTTATGACTCAAACTTAAAAAAAAATTATGTTAGATACGCCTCTTTTAAATCAAAGTAACGTTTTGTGGAAATTTATTAAAAAAACTAATTTCCTACATCAATAGGACTCGGATCTCCTTGAAAAATAATAAAATGGTTTTTGTGTTCCTTATTATACTTCGTTTACATAGTATGAACTATATGAATACTTTAATATGGGATTCAGACAAAGACTTTTTAGCTTGATTTATTGAAGTTTGGTCAAACGCGGTATATGGGCTTTTAGCGGGATACCAAATCCAAAAGAAACTTACTTTCTTAGACAATATTCTTTGGACTTGTTACTCTGTTAAACATATTTTTACCCTGTTCCACAAACATCTTTTTAAAAACAAGCCCTATGTTCCTTTTAGGAGCCAAAGGAAAAAATATGTATATAGTAATAAATATATTAGAAAAAATTTATTTTTGGGTTTTAGTACAATTAGGGTCTAAAAAGTAAAATGTTTTTTCTGAACTAAGAAAAATTTTGAAAATGTCATTTAACATCCCTGCTCTTGCATGTATTCAACGACATTTTTATTCTAAATTTATTTTTAAACAAATTCATAACACTAAAGGCCCAACCAGAATGTGAATAAACAAACTTAAGGTACTGTCAAAAAGAAAACAAAAAGCCTCTCAAATGCATTTAAAATAACAAGAAGAAAATAAAAAACATTGATTCCGTACGGAATGAGCGATTAGTTTCGCACCTTGCTTAAGCAAATGACAGTTTTATAAAACTTAACATAAAGTTTCCTTAAGTTCAATATGGTTTTACACATATGATTTACATATATTTGCTCAGTCTCTTAAGTCACGTTATTCACATTCTGGTTGGGCCTTAAGGCACATTAATATTTTGTAATTTTGTTGTTGCTTTCTACAGAAATTCAAATTCCCTTTCAAAATTTCAAACGCCTCATAACTTGTGGTGTTGAAAATTTTAAAACGGTACAAGAATTTCTGTAGAAAGCAAAAACAAAATTACCAAATATGTATGACTTTGTTTTTGCTTTCAATATAATTCTTTGGCGTTGCGTTGCGATTAACATAATTAGGGCCTTAAAGTCCTCTCAACTTCAGCGTTTGATTAGGGGTCAATAGATGGATTGTTACAATTGCAAACCTGTACATTTTAATTGGCTCTTTGTATATCATATTAGTAGGTGGCACAATACATTGGATAAAGTGTCAAAGGTCTTTTGATTTATACTGCGCAAAAGAAATATTTTTAAATTTTTTCAAAGGCTTTATTTAAATCTGCTAAGTTCCTAATTAATACTATTAATAAACTGAAATTTATTGTTAATGGGATAAGCTATTTCTATGCGCATTTCACTGGCTTAGGCCTCATCATCACGAAACTTTTTCCAACGATTTAAGAAAAACTAATGATATTACACAAATAAAACTGTTAAGCGAATAAGAATTATAAACACTCTAGCTTTACTTGTAATCATATAAAAGCTTAAACAAAATCAACAACAATAAACAGTGAGTTTATCTTTTCTTAAAATACCGACAACAATTGGTTGGTTTTTCAACTTTAAATGTAGTTGTAAGTGGGTAAAAAGAAGCAAAATTAAAAACAAATTACTTTATGTTATATTGCCAGTTCAGTTTCATTGCACTGCCAATTGCATATTTGTTATCAAATTTTTTAATTGAAATCAATTTTTATTTTTTCTGTGAAAAATGTAAATGTGTACGTTGTTTTTTTTACATTACTGCCCGTCTATACTAGAGATAAATATTGCGAAAAATATTGCAGTTAATGTCAAAATTATGTCATCTTTAATGTAGACAGCAATTTTTGTACATATTTATTGGCCGCAATTTATGTTGCAATAATTGTTGTTTTGTTGACAATTATTGCTAACATAAAACGTCAAATTTGGTAGTCACTTGAAAAAAAGAAGCAAAAAAGAAAAAGAAATAGAAGCAAATTGAGCGGGAAAGAAATTAAGTTTGTGAAATGGTAGCAAGTTATAATTGTAGTAAAAGAATTAAATTAAAGAATTTAATAAACACTAAAATAAAATTACAAAAATTATTTTTTTTTTAATATATTTTTTTCTTATTCGATCTTTATAATTTAAATTTATATTAATTTGTTTAAGCTTGAGTTCTTTTTTATAAAAAAAAATATAAATTATATTTTAACAAAAAAAATTTAATAAAAATTAATCTATGTGAAGCATTTATTCATGAGATACCGGCCGAAATGTTGGAAAGAGTTTGCCAAAATTGGACTAAGCGGATGGACCATTTGAGGCGCAGTCACGGTCAACATTTGCATGAAATAATCTTCAAACATTAAATTATATGGACCGTACTATCGATTCAAGAAAAGATTTCATGCATTTTTCTGAATTTTATGTGTTTTTTTTAAACTTTCCTATAGCTCTTAAAAAATCACCCATTATATATATAAAAGAGTTGCGTGAGTGGCTGACTGACTGTCTCATTTATCATCGCCCAGCCCAAACCGCTGACCCTAGAAACTAGAAATTTGGACTAGCGATTGATCACACCCCAAATCGAAATTCGAATGTTTAGGGGGTAAAAAAAGTTAAAAATGGAAAAATTCGGTAACCTTATCTCCAAAACTAAAAGAGATGCAAAATAAATGTAAAACTTATCGTTGTTTTTTAGAAAAATAAACGGACAGGTATTTGGTACTTTTTTGAAATTCGGCCCTATTAGGGAGTAAACGGGTAAAATCTAAAATTTAGTACTTTTTTGCCACCCCATCTATATTTTGAAGCAATAAACATAGAAACAAAGTTAATACCACATTCGAAACTTATCAAAAAAGAAATACCTATACGAATTTGGTACTTTTTCGAAATTCGAAATTTTTTAGGGGTTAAAAATCGTAACTATTTTTTGTACTTTTTTTAACAAAATATTTTCCTCCTTTCATTGACATATTCGTACTAAATTATGGGCTGCCACTTCAATACTGCAATTTTTGATACTTTAATGGGGGGGGGAAATATAGTACCCAAAAAAGGAAATACGGGAAATTTTATATTTTTCTTTAGCTTTTTGGTACTACTAAAGTAGCGGATTAAGAGCGAGAATTTAAACAAGTTTAAACCTCGAAAAATAAACTTTGGCATAAAAATATGTTCACGAAGAAATAGGAGACGCTAGCGAAGTAGCGGGTATATGCTAGTACATATTTTTATATAAAAAAGACCTCAGCTTAAATAAATTTATATACATTTGAATAAAAAAAACTCTAATAAGAGAGAATTTATATTAATAAAAATAATTTTTGCAAGATGGCGTCAGTTTTTACACTGCACCTTCTTCCTTGATTTTTTCAAATTATGAGTTAACATAAATACGTTTTCCCATGCCTTTAACATAAGCTGAGCAATAAGAAATATTGCTCTGTTATTTTGCCGACGTTATTGCCAACATGCTGAGATATTTATTTTTAGTGTAGACGTGGGGTTAACATTTATTCAATAAAAAATTGCTCCATATATTTGATCTTTAAATTGCCCAACTTATTGAATTAAATAATGTGGAGCAAATCGACAATAATAGCATTAATAAAGTAATAAATAACATTGCAAATGAAAGACAGTTTTCACAACTCGATATAAATAGAAAATCAAAAAATTTTACTTTACCGCAGCAAAGGCAAAAACAGCTTTACAAAAAGAGCCAAAAATGCTAAGTTGGCATCACTGAACGCTCTACCAGCAAAAGCAAGTAAGTTACTCATATCGGCAGTATCCAGCTATAAGATACGAGATTCTGTCTGCCTTAATTCAATTATTTTGAACTATTTGCACATGACTATTCTTTCTAAATGCAAGCAAAATGAACATATCGTCATCTAGCCTGCAAGTAGTGCTAAGCCCTTTATGGGTATAGAAGTTATATACAAAGTATTCCTGCAACAAGTGCTATGTGTTGCATACATAGTAATTTTTTGTTTTTTTTTTTTAACTTAAAACTAGACTTTCTTTCATAAACAAAAAGTATTATGTCCAAACTGGTATGAACATTTTTTGACAAAAAAGCTGCTTCAAATAAGGTAGTTTTTCTCAATAACCACGCACCGCTCTATTACAGATACTTAATCCGAATTTCTTTTAACGCAGTATTTTAGCAAATATTCCCGCGAATCATTGTGGCTTTTGATGTCAATAAAATATCATAAAAGGACTATATAAATCAGTTATTTAGCTTTTCTGAAAACCTGTAAAAAAATACACATAGCACTTTTGCAGGCTAGACGACGATATTATTATTATTTTATTATTTATTAATAGATTTGTATAATTTAAATATAAAATGTTTTTTACAAATATTTATAAATTACAATCTATATTTGGCGTAGCAATATTGCTGTAAGCCAGATTGGCAAAGAAAAAGTTCATAATGTTTATTTATTATAAAAAGAAGATTAAACATCAAATTCATTTAATATAAGATATCTATATTTAATACATGTTTCAAGATATTTATAGAGTGAGTTAAAATTGGAGCCATTTAATATATTTAATACTTCATTATAACTTAGAGAGTTTTGACTAAAATATATATTTCTAAATTCTCTGTATACTGGACAAATGCCTATAAAATGGAACGTATTTTCTGATTCATGCATGTTACAAACTGTACATATGCCATCAGTATTATTTTTGAAGCATCTAGCATTAAGATCTAAAAGACCGCCTCTAGCCCTTATAATTAAACTTGTAGCTCTTGAAGAAAATCCTGCAGTAAGTACAGGAGTTATGTCATACTTAAGTTGTGAATACAGATCGTGAAATTGTGAATTTGAAGCAGCGGAGATAAAGTCATTTTTGTCTTTTAATTTCAATAGGCAAATTATATCTTTCCAATAAAAGCATAAGGGATTACTGTTGTTTGGAGATGAGTATTGCAGCACGTTACGCAGATTAGACCACTCTTTTGCCCAGAGCAGGTTCAGTTCTATAACTTTCTCGGCTAATATTCGTGGTAATCCGAACTTAAAGAAAGTACTTTCTTTATATAACAAAAATGCATTTTTATGGTTGAAATAAATAAGGAGTTAAAATCGGTTTCTAAGTACAACATGTAGTTAGGAGTAGTGGCAGGAAGGTACAACATTTTTTAATAAAAAATCGGAAAAGCTTTTCGACATCATCGTATTTCTCATAGCCCCAAACTTGAGCAGCATAAAACATAATGGATTTAGAACCAGCCTCAAATATTTTTAACTTGTTCTTTTTTGATATATTTGGATGATTGATATACTTAGACCAGGTAGATGCTATGGCAATTTTAGAAGCAGATAGTTTGTTTTGTAGATGCTTTTTAAAAGAAAGATTATATGTTATATCAACCCCTAGGTAGGTATAGATGTTGACGATTTCTATATTATTATTTCCATATTGCCACAATAGGTCAGCAGAAATTCTTGGGCTGTTACGAAATACAACAATTTTTGACTTAGATAAATTAACTTTTAAGCTCCACATTAAGCAATATCTATGAAGAGCATCAATCATTTCTTGTAGACCACTAGGTGTATCTGATAGGATGACAATATCGTCTGCATATAGTAAAACTTTAACATTTACGCTCGCCACATTTAAACCACCAGGTAGAACATCAGGAAGATCATTAATGTATAATGAAAACAGTACTGGACTTAGAATGCAACCTTGCTTTACACCAGATTCCAATTCAAAATATTCAGAAAAAGTAGATCCATCCCAAACTCTGCTCTCAGTATTATCATATAAAGATTGAAGTATTCTTTTAATTTTGGATGATATGCCAATGCATGATAATTTATAAAACAGACTATTTCTAGGGATCATGTCGAAAGCACACGAGCAGTCTACAAAAAATCCATATGTATATTTACTTTTTAATTTGTTTAAACCAACAATGTTAACAAGGTTAAATATATTGTCAACCGTAGAGTAATCTTTTCTGAACCCAGCTTGAAACTCGTTTAAAATACTATTTTTTGTAAGCCAATCCGATATGCGATTTAGTAAAATGTTATTAAAAATTTTGCAGATTGTATCTATTAACGATAGCCCTCTATAATTTGTTGCTACGTTTTGGTCGCCCTTTTTAAATAATGGTATCAAGATAGATTGCTTAAAAGAAGATGGAATTTTCTCCCAAAGAAAGATATTATTAAATACCAACAATATGTTTTTTAGAAAGCCATGTGGAGCATATTTATAAAATTCATACGGAATACCATCCTGTCCTGGAGATTTGTTAAGCTTTAGTTTATTTACAACTGCATATAGTTCACAGAATTCAAAGGGAGAATCTGAAAAAGCGTCCACAAAATAAGGCATACACCAGTTTATAGTTTGGGATTCCTCTCGGTTCTGAAAAACAGAGCCGAAGTGCAAAAGGAAATCATCAGCGTCTAAATTTCCTTTTGACGCACGAGTACGTGTTTTTAAAGAATTTGATAATTTCTACCATTCTTTGCTGCATTTTACTTTATCAAGTTGTTTAAGGTTATTATTATAAAACTCCAACTTCTTATTCGCACACAACTATAGGTATTTAGATCTTGCTGAATAATAACATGATTTGTTGGAAGTTGTATGATTTTTCCTATATGATCAGAAAAGGGTTTAGATGCCACTTTGAAATCATCAACATATTGTAGAAAATTATATGAACAAATACAATAATCGATAACAGAATTTCCCATAACTCCACAAAAGCTGTATTCCCCTTCGGCATCACTTCTTGTCCTACCATTCACCACTATCCCACCAACATTTTCAATCACATTCATTAGTTGTTTTCCTTGAGCATTAATAGTTTTATCTTTGGACCGTCTAAAATCATTTATATTTGACAAACCATGTAATAAATTTTCTTCCAAAACTTGTTCCTCACCAATACGCGCATTTAAATCTCCCATTATGCAAAATTCAGTAGGGCTGACGAGACGACGATATATTTTATGCTATTGAAAAATGAGTTATTTAAAATTTATGCAAATTATTTGTTTACACATTAAAAAAAAGCTGGTTTTGTAAACCGCTACATGATACAGGTACTTGAACAACTCTTGCTAGTAAAGTACAGGCAACAGTTTTGAAGATAATTTGAAAATAGTAAGAATCGGTCCGTTATTTTTGTATGGCCCTTATACAAACTTATTCCGAAAAGAAGTCTTTTTGCCCATAAAGGTTGGTCTTAATTTAAATTTGGCGACGATAACTATTTTGATTGCTACTTTGTGATGGCGAAATTAAGTGCTGGTAGATCCAGAATTTATCACAAGTTCCATATAAACCCTCTCTTCAAAATCGCTCTAAGACGAACAATACTCCTAAAGATGTTGATATTTAGATGATATACGGCACAAACAACTCTTATATGAATCTTAATCTCATAACAAAATTTTGTTTTGCTGGGTCCATCATTTGCCATATGCCCCAAATAGGGTACACTCCTAAAAATTTGTCTCGTAGAGTATTAATGGTCGGGCTTGATTGATTATAATTTTTTCTTGTTTTTTACACTCTTGTTGCAAGTTTTTCCAGTACCTGTACCCATGTTCTGTAACTATAGTGAGAACTTCTCGCATCGAAAAGATGGGAAACTAAATATTCCATCGTTTCTCGAAAAGTGAGAAAAAAGGGTGTCTGTAACTCAAGTCGCAAAATTATCAAAAAAGATTACGTCGTAACGTTATAAATGTCATAACATTGCACTCGAAGCCGATGTGACATTGCAGACGTTCAGAACGCCAGTAACACATATCGTTGATGGCGACCAAAATTTACTAAAATTGAAAATATTTTCTATGCACTATCAGAATTTTTCGTTTGTATAAAAGCTTTTGAGGATTGTAATTTGACTTAGAATACACATTCGAATAATTTGAAAATTTATATTATTATTATTCTTTGAATTTTGCAGTTTTAATTGTTTTTTAGTGTTAAAATTTGTTCTCGCCCAGTTTTTATTCTTGAATTTTTTTGACAGTTCAAAGCGGGAACTTTTCTCACAAAAATGTTACAGCCACACATTTTCTCTAAATTGGCTAGTAATTTCCTTACGTGACAGCTAGTACTCGCCAAAAAAAGTTTCGATACAGTTAAGTGAGAAAAACAGCTGTTTGTTTCAATAAATGGCATTTTTGTTTCATTTCTCACATTTCAATCGAAAAGTTTCTCGATGCGAGAGTTACAGAACATGGGCACTGAACACTTATTAACTAGTAAGAATTATTAAAAATAACGCATTACTTTCAGTTATTGAACAGACCTTATGTCACTATTTTTTATTTGCGTAGTGCGCTATCTTGCTTTCTTTTGTATCATGCGTCCTATGATCCTCATTTGATGGAATCAAAGGGGTATTTGATATAACGACCTGCTTCTACGAATACAAGATTATTTAAAAAATTTATTTTTCGCTTTTGCGACCAAAAAACCAACTGTTTGACTAAAGTTAAATCCATCTATTACCAAAAAGCCAAGTTTTATGAATTGGCAAAAATGCAACGCCTTAAATTACAAAAGTTTAGCTAAATTTTATACACTCGAAGTTTTCTTTAAGTTTATACATTTTCAAAGAAGAAAAAATAGGTTTTCTACCCAATGTGCCACTGACAAAGAACTAAAAATGTAATTATATTTTTCTTCTTACCTGTTGCTGCAATGGCAAATGTTTTAAATAGTCTTCTTCTTTAGAACCGCTATGCCCTTGTTGCTTTTGCTCTTGTTCTTGCTGCTCTTCCACATGTTCAGATTGTTGACATTTAGTTTCCGCACAAGACTGCTGTTGTTCTTGTTTTTGCTGCGTATTGGAAGCCATACTGCTACTTGCCGCAGTACAGGCAGAATCCTCACTGCGTGCATCGTAGAACACATCATCATCATACGCTTCTGTTTGATCACGTTGTTGAAAATCCATGGCGGTAACAATGTATGATGAAACGGATGTTGCCGAGACTAAAGTCAGGGAGGAGTTTGAGGTTTGTGTCTGTGCCGTACAGGGTGGAGTGGACAATGTAGAGTCCTCGTCTATTGTTGGTTTTTCCAAACAGGGTTTCTTTAAAGAGATTTCATCTTTGTTTGTTTTTAAATTTTGTGATTGTGACTGTGTTTCTTCAGGTATATTTTTTGCAGCAGTTGAATTGTTACAGCCCATAGAGTTGGAAGTGGTATTGGGTTGTGTATTGATGGTAGTTGCAGTAGATTCTGTTACTTGCTGTGGTGGCAGCATTGTTTTATTGTTTGTGGTTTCGTTTGTATTGTTGTCTGTTGAATCTTTTGTTTTCAGGTTACTCTCGACATTGTTTGCTACTTTTTGCTGATCCATTGTTTTACTATCTTTTGTAGTTGTTGCAGTTTTTGTGTCTGTTTGCTGTTGTTGCTGCAAACAGACTTCCGTCGATTGTAGTTCTTGTTCTTTTTCATTTTTAGCAATTGTCGCTGGCAATTCCTGCTGCTGTTTTTCATGTTCACCACTTTCGTGTTGCTTACGTTTCCGTTTCCGGTCCCTTTCTTGCTTTGTATCATCTCTCATGGTATCCTGCATGTTTTGCTGTAATTCCTGCAAATCGGCATAAGTGGCCGGTGAGGGCGGTGGTGGAGCTGGTATATCTTTACGTCGATGACCACTCAACGATGCTGCCAAAGATGACGATGTTATTTTTGAGGTTTCCTTTGAGTGTTTTTTCACATGTCTTTTTTCTTCGTTTGAACTTTCAAGTGGTTTGGCATATTCAATACCTTCACGGGGCATATTTGAACTATTCCTTAATTTAGGACTGCAATGAGGACTTATCCTACTGCCAGTGTTGGTGTTCTTAGGTATGGCTCCTTTATTGGAGGCTATTAAGCGATCCAGTGAAGCATATTCCTTCCTTTCCACCCAGGGTTCACTGGATTTAGCTGGCAACCTTCTCTGGAGAGGTTGAGGTGTTACTTGTTCTGGATTAAGTAGCTGCTGTTGCAGACTTGTCCGGGGTGCTGGGGTAGGTTTTGTTGTTCTTTCTTTGGCCAAGGGTAATGTTGTGATACCCAGGATTTCTCTATCTCTTTCCCTATCACGAGTTTCTTTTTTCACTGACTTCTTAGGACTCATTGACTCCATGTTGCCATTTCTTTGCATTTCCGCCTGATAAATGCTACGTTTGACATCATTAACATGCTTAAAGAAATCTTGGGCATATTTATTCTGCTTTAAAGCCTGCTGCTTTTCACTGCTGCTTGTTAAATCATAATTTTCCAAAGCTGGTGGAGGAGGTTGTCCTCCCGTAGAAGGCAATGTTCCCTTAGCTGTCTTTCTCGGTATACCACCACCGCTATAGACATCATCGAAATCAGACGAAAAATACACCGAGGAACAGTCACAATTTCTACAATCATATTTGCAATGATCCGAGTAAGTACATTTTTCTCCCGCCGTTGTTGCACCATTATTTTTTGTTGCTGCATTAGCTAGTCGGGGATTGCTAAGCAGGCCCGCACCTGGTCCACTATCCAAGCTGCAACGACGGCAGTCATAACCAAAACGGCAACTCTCTGCACTGCCAAAGTAACGACGCTGAGCCGGGGTGGCGTACGATGACATTAATGAATTTTCAAAATTATGGTGTTCATTTAAATGTGAGGTCCCATAGTGCCTGTTATGCCCGTATCTCTGGCTGCCATAGTAAGTATCGCTACTGCGTGACAAGGAATATTCACTTAAAATAGATGCTCTCGAGTCTGATTTATATATTTGTGGAGAATTCTCAAACATGGCATTCGAATTATCCATCAAAATTTGTGATCCTCCTAACCTTCTGCTCGCAGCATACATCAGCGGTTGCAAGGGCTGAGGTGGCAAGTAACTATTATTCATTGAGGACGATCCTGTTATGGTGGCCAAATTGCTACTATTATAGAAATTTCCATCTAAATGGGTAAAAGTATTAAACTTGTGTTGCTGCTGTAGAGAATCACTAGAGGAACTTGATTTGGTATTCATACGTTGCATCGACGAAACACCACTGGGAAAATGGCCGGTAACCTGTAGAGATAAAAAGAAAATTTTACTAGTAAGAGTAAGTAAGAGTGTTATATTCAGTTTTGCCGGATCTTAAATAAAATACCCTTCACCATGGTGCGATAAGAACAGAAAGTTATAAAAATTCCAGAGATATGCAATAAATCGTTTTTCCCTTGCTCATGAAATTTTAAATATGAGTGAGTGGATATTATTAAAATTCAACTACTCTGATTTACTCATACTCACAACAATATTGATTTGTAAATATGAATCCTACTCATACCATCTCAAATCTAATTACTTTATGTCAGCTTGATTTATAATTTTAGGAAAGAAGTTAAAAAACTAACAACTGATGCAGCTCATAATCAGCGCTGCCATATTAATTTGCAGAAAAATTGTCAGCTTCATACATATAACATCAGGAAAACGTAAAAGTCAAATCGTCACTTTGCTATTTCGTTGACAAATCTGGCCGCATTTCTTTTAATGAGTTCGTATGAACCACGTCATTAATGATTTGAGTATGAATACGATAAGTAGCATCGAAATTCTGACCGGAAATGCAGTTCGATATTATTGCAATAAGTATGAATGCGTTAAAGTACAAGAAATTATGAATCATGCTTCAACTCTACTCACATTTTCAGTACTCTTTGCAGATCTCTGATAAAAACAGTTCTATTATTTTTTTTTTTTTTTTTTTTGTCAGGACCAGCCCTCAGGGGATGACCCCTAGTATGCATTGCATTGTGTTAGAACTTGGAAAAAAAGGTTATGGGGAGCAGGAAGAGGGAGTAGAGTTTGTACACATTCGACTTGTACTTATTCATGTTATAAGTGAGAGGGAAGACTTCAGCAGGAATGTTGTTTTACATACAAACAGTCCGGCCAAAAAACGAATTTTCCCTATAATGCATTGAATGGGCTCTTGAGAAAAAACGTGTATTACGAACAAACGTACGGGTTTCTCGAACCAGATCCCTAATTTCATCAGAACATATCCCATTGTAGTAACGATAAAGCAGGCAAATACAACCCACATTGCGACGGTGCTCAAGGGAGTCAATAGACTTGGATACCCTACTGTCACCAATGAGAAAATTCGCCCTCTCCTGCACGCGCTCGAGAAGCTCGAAAAAAGACTTTGAAGCACCGGCCACACATGAGAGTTGTATTCCATACGCGGTCGGATATAGATGGTATAAATAGTAAGGAGATCAGATGGAGTGAAGTATATCTTACACCGCTTTTAAAAACCGAGCCACTTGAATTCTTTCTTCGGCACCTTGAATATATGTTTTGTCCATCGGACATCACATTGTATCTTCATGCCCAGAACATCAAGAGATTCTGATTTCTCCTGCGTCAGCACGCAACATTGGGGTTTTCGGTAATTAAAATCGATCATATTTGCACGACCCCATTCCGAGACTATGTCAAGGTCTCGGTCACGGTTATCATTCATATTCTGCCTCATAGCACCGACATCGGATACGCTTGGTCTGCATTCAAATGAGTACGAATGGCAAAGGTTGCTGTCATCGGCAATAGAGTCGATAGGGTTGGAAATTTGTCATAGAAGGTTATTTAGAAAAAAAGAAATAGAGTAGGAGAAAGAACGGAGCCTTGCGGCACCCCTGAATGATCACCGACACCAAATGCAACAAGTTTTGACAAGAGTGCAACATGACAGAATCTGTCAAATGCCTTGGAAATAAATATCTAAAGCAATTATCTTACTTTCACCAAAATGGTGAATGGAACGGCAACATTTTTCCAATAACAGAGCTAGTAAGTCTCTAGTAAAGCCACCTCTACGAAAGCCATACTGCCGGTCACTTAGCAGGTATTTTGACTTTAAATATTTTACAAGATGGTAATCATACTCTTCATACCTTTGGAAAGTACCAAACAAATGGCAATTTTAGGAATTGTCGTTACATTAGCAACTTTCCAGCAGACGGAAAACTCCCCAGCATTGTATAAAGTGCTGAAAATGACACTGCCTGGGTCAGTTTTGCGACTGATTTAAGCTTCTTATTCCGCTTTTTGGAATAACTTCGACATTCTGATAGGATCTTTCCTTTTAGCATTGAACTCATTTATCTTAGATTAAAATAACTTAAAACTTACCATATAAGCTCTTGGTCTGGGCACTGAAGAAGTTTGCGACCAAAACCCGGTTTGAGTTTGAGGAGTATAGAAAGACGGTTGTTTATAACCGTAAAACGGTTGCTGCTGTTGTTGTGGCGTCTGTTGGTGCTGCTGCGGTGGCTGTTGCTGTTGTTGTTGAGGATGATGATGTTGATGCAAATGCTGATCACTGGGTGTGGTAGTAGCGGTACTTGTAGTCGACGTAGACTGGTGCTGAACATGTGTATGTTTGTGGTGCAGTTGCTGAGATTGAGGTTGTTGTGCAGAAGGTTGTTGAAATTGTAAAATAGGATTATAATCTCCAGTTATGGCAACTGGTGTGGTTTCAATTTTATAGACACCCGGATTATTTGGATTGTAAGACTGAAATTCTAAAATAGGTGCAGAATTTACTTGATTCTCCATGGCTGTTCTAGACGAGGTATTATTATTTAGGTTAATCGCATTTAAACGGTTACTAGTATTAGCGGATTTTATATTGGCATTGTTAAATGTCTGATTCATTGTTCTATTTTGGTTGAGATTACCACTTAATTCGGTTTGCAAACAGTATTCACAATCTGCCTTATCACACTGTTGCATACACAGCTCACAGTCAGCATACATTATGTTTTGTTCTGCTGCAGTTGCAGCTAAGTGTTGGGTATTAGCTGAAGCAACTTGTTGTTGTTGTTGTTTGTGGGCTGCAGAAGGATTTTGATTTTCATCATCTTCTTCGCAGGCAGGAGCATCTTTAAAGAATATTTCCTCATAGATATTTTCCTCGCTATTGGCTTGCAATTTGTTTTTATTTAATGGCAAAGGGGATGTGTTCTCTACTACTACTGTTGAATTGGCCATTGTGGCTAGATTATTACTTGTGGAAGATTGAAAGTTACTTTTTTGTTTTTCTACAAACTTTTTAGAGGACTTTAAGCCTTCTTTAAGCAAATAGTAATTGAAACTCTTTATGCCGATTTCCCCTTTTAAGAAACGTTTACCCATTTGTATTTTCGAAGTACTGGCATTGCTAAGGGAGGCTGAAGTAGAAGCAGCCACACTTAAATTCTCCTTGGCCGAACTGTGCAATGAAAACACATCTTCGTTGTCGTGGTGTGTTGGTGGAAAGTCCAATTGACTTTGTTGCCTTTGCCAGGCAGCCTCGTCGCTCCGTTGTTTACCCAAGTTGTAGCGGGTCAAGGCCAAACGCTGGGGGGGTTCTGGTGGCCTATCACGTTCCTGCTCTTCATTCTCCTTATCCCTTTCCTGTTGAGATTGCTGACGTTTGTTATCCAGACTAAGGTTGCGTTTCTGTTTGCTACTACGTTTTTCAGGTCTCCGTTTAAAATCTAGTTTCTCCATTTGTTCACCTATTACAGCATTGGAACGTTCTAAGCTTCTGCCACGTCCTATAGGCTCCGCTCTGGAGGAGGAAGCTCGTTGATAACGCAAATCCTCTTCTGAGCTACTGAACGCTATATGGCCTATATCTTCTTGTGCAAGTTTCTGGAATTCTTTGGTTAATTTACTACGTTTTCCTAAAGAACTGCTGCCACCAGAATTCAGTTTACCAGCAGCACTGCTTACACTAAGCAAATCGGAATTTACTACATTGACACTGCTTCTTCTGATAGGATTTGCCAAATGACTAATATCATCCGTATAGGCAGGATCTTCATAAATACGATCACGTACCGAGGATACCGAACGATCTTTGCTCTAAAGAAGAGAAAAATTATTTCAGAAAAAATAAACGTTTTTAAATGGTCATAATTTACTTATTGCTATTGTATTATTCTCTAAGTCCTTTATAAATTATTAAAACGTTATTTACTATTATATAAATACTTTCACATTTATTTTCCCCATCTAAAGCCATTTTTTTAATGCCATTTTTTTATTCTTAAAGCATTCACTACCACAGTATATTCGTACGAATGTCTGTGTTACATTGCTATCGTAGACATTAATTAAAAAAAAAATTATCTGAAGCGTTATGTCTGCCGGCAAAGAAATTAGCTTTAACACATTAAGGAACACTTTTGTAGGATTAATAGCACAGCAAACATTTGGGTTTGAATTAAGAAGAATATTTATTTGAAAATCGAGTCAAAGATAATTCATTCTATATACATATTTTTTTAACCCAGAATATACGACGAACGTAGCCAACCGAAAGTGTACGGAATACGGAAAAATACGGAAACTTTTATAAGGAGTCACACAACAATCAATTTCATGTCGTTAAATTTGTTGGATATTTCTCAAAGGCAAGAATTCATATAGACCGAATTTTAAAAACTTTATTATGCCGATGTTGCCCATTCGCTATTCTGCTTATAAACAGAGAGTGCTGCGGGTGGGTTGAAGAGTATTGTAGGAAACAGTCATAATAATTTCATTTCAAACTGTTCCTTAAAGTGAATAAATGCCGTGTGCAGGCATCAACATACAGGTGGCAGCTCTAGCACTGACTGGATGATGGGTTAAGCTCGTTGTTTTAAAGATAAACAGCCGTATTCATAAAAACTTATTGATGGTTAATTGACCGTTTTTAAGCAAAAATTGCTAAAGTTGTATTCATAAACGAAAAATAGTCTATTGAACCTTTATTAAACCATTCATAAAGAAGGAAAATTTATTGTTGGATTTGCCCTTCTTTAAACCAAAAATAAAATGACATTTTGATTATATTTTTGTGAAATATGTTGAAAAATTATGACAAAAATGTTTTATTTATTACAACGGACATGTTAAATACATTTTACTAATTTTTTTTTATTTTAGACAGCCAATTTAAAGTTATATTGATAATTATTTAAAAAAAAAAATTATATGATTTAAATGAATATGTTCAGGGGCAAATGCAGATATTCTCTTTAATTATTTATTAAATTATTGCAACTAGTTGTTTCTTTTGTTTAAAACAACAAATTATTATAATAGTGATGTTAATAAAAAGTAAACAAACTTCTTATTCGAATACTTTATTATCTTATATTTAAAATAGGTTCAAACAAAAGTTTTTATGGTACCTTTCGGAAACATTTTGTTCAGAAACTAAAATAATATGTAGTTTTATTTGATAAGAATAATTTTGAAGGTCTAAAATTAAAAAAAAAAAATAAAAAAATGTATATAGAATATCATGTAAACCGAATAGAAGTTTCATGCATCACTAACAATTAAATGGCAGCCAAATATAAAGAAAGTTGCCATACTTAAACAGAAAATCGCTGCAAACAGTTAATAGTAAAAAAGCTGTTATTGTACGTTTATGAATACGAATTTTTATAAGAGGTTTATAAGACAAAAAGCGTTTAATAGTTATTACATACTATAAGACAATAAGAACTTTTTATGAATATGGTTGAAAGTATCTTACCATTAAAACCATAACAACGAAAGATGCAAACATAGAGATCCGTTAGCAGCTTAAACTCTACATCAGGTTTCTGACAAAAATCGGTCGCTAGCCTGAGATATTGAAGAAGTATTATCCCGCGATTTAGGTATAAACGGCTATCTACTAAGATTTGCCAGTTTTAACCTTCAAACCAGTTTAAGGTATTGTCTTCGGGCCATTATTACAACTTGCCGTTTGTTAAAGGTAGGATTTTGTCCCATTTACAAAAAGTTTTGCACTATTGCAACTTTGCTTTAAACTTAAGTGAGCGATATGTAAGAAGCCAGTTTATCCTACCGTGTGAGTTAAAGTAAAGTTGAAATAATAAATAACTTGTTATACGTCCGAAAAATCTTACTTTTCTTTGGAAAGCTTTCCTCTAACATTTTTTAACAAACGCTAGATTTCAAGCAGAATATTAAAATAGAGCGTAAAACAAAAGAACAAAAATATACCAAAGGTTTTTGTCTCTCTCAATTCAAGTTCAAGGTACAAAGAATGCAAGAGTAAATTGAGCGTGGCATCCAATGCTTAAAACGCTTTTAAAAAATACAACTGCCTTGTTTTACCTCTATTCTTTAAAAATTTTCGGTATTAAAAAAATTCCATGTGTTCTTAGAAAAGAAAAATATTTAGCAAATTGTGACTTAATTGTTTCCAGGGTAAGATAATAGTTATTTAATAAACCGATTTTCTGAAACGTTTGGCTTAATGTTTGCTGGGATACATTTTACCATAGCATCGTATTTTTTTAAAAGAAAAATTAATTTTTTTCATTCACTATACTCGTTTAAGCAGCATTGACTCCAACAGGATATAGAAGCCATCATAGGGTTTCTAATTTTTGTACTATTGCTTTTCCCCGGAACGAACAAACATTTTATATCATTCTTGGGAATTTTTTTAAAAAAAAAATTAGTAAAATAATAAAGTGTTCCGCTATGAATAAATATTAATTGTAGTTTTAAGCAACAAAGGAAGGGTTTTTCTTATTCAGGATCTATTTAAATATAAGAGTGTAACTGAAGTGCTTTTTTATTTATCGGTCTAGAGAAATTAATTTTAAAATCTTTTCTATTCACATCGATAAACTAGTCACTTAATGTTATCAAAATTTAAATTTACAGAGAAACTTCCCAGAGACTTTAAATTCCCAGAAATTACAAAAATATTTCTTCCGTATATTCACGGAAAGTTATCCGTAAATATGAACGCTACTGCTACCTCATGTCATATTTACCAACAGGTAAGATAAACATTTTAAATTCCATACAAATTAATTACAATATATCAAATCTCGTAGGCCAACATTTGGGTACTCAAAGAAAAAATTAGTTTGTATTCGAATTTGAAGAAAGTTCGTATTTGCTTTAGAAAAAGAATAATTTAAGAATTTAAAATTTACTGCAAAATGCAAACAAAATTTAGAGAATGTGGATTCTGTAAAAGCTGCAAGAATACAGGGCCCCTTCATACAAAGCCAGCAAAAGAAATCACAGTTGGGCATGGTGCAAACCCCAACCAGAAGATGACAGCAGCAAAAACTACTCATAAGTACGTAGATGCACAGAAATAAAAATAGTGGGGATAAATTTAGTTTTTATACTTTTTTTAAGATTTTGTTATTCGTGCTTAATTCTTAATTTTTATTCTTGATACAAACACTGACATTTATTGTTGATGCTATCCTATGCTATGGTTTTTATACTTTTGTTTTATTTAATTGTAATTTGATTTTGACATTTGAATTAATATGAAAATTTATATAATAAAAATTACTCACCATGAGAAATAAATTCCTAGATTCTATTTGTTTAATTCCCTAAGCTTATCCCGCGAAGCTCTTCGCTTGTCTGCCGGAAAGAAACCAGAGTCTCTGGCGGGAATCGAACCCGAAACCCCGGCGCTAATAACTTTCGAAAATCAAAGCCGGAAAAAAATAAGCACAAAATTCTTAAACCAAGGAAAAAAGATTAAACTTTTCGTTGGTAGTGCCACTCTGAGAGTAAAATTACAAAGTGAGCGTTTAAATTGTTGCACACACAACAACAACACCACACAAGTAGCTAAAAAAAAGATTTGCTTGTTGTGTATAGAAACAACAAAAACAACAGAACAAGACGAAAACACATTATTTTCATGTTAAAAAAGTAAAATTGGGAACTCTTGCTTCTCATTTAGTTTATATTTTCAATCATATATGTACATAAAGTTTTTAAAGTAAACACCATATCGGGAATGATGCTGGTGTTTTATAATTGAAATTCTATAGGCTTAAAAACGGGTAAGTATATCAATCATAATAAAATTCTCCTTCTAATTTTACTTTTGGCTTATAACGAATTCGGAATTGAATTAACTTTAAAATACTTAAATCAATCGCATTTTGAGATTGGCTCAATCTTAGTTTTATACAAATCAATCTCATTGTCGGATTATTTCAAGTACGAATTCCGGATAGAATATGGATAAGTAAATCGCGATTGAAAATTCGTACTGGAATCAATCTTTCTGTACTTGATTTAAGAAAATCCTTTGAGTGTGGAATCAACAGAAACAGCCAGAAAAATATAACACTCAACAAGAGCTTAAGGATGAGATAATTCGGCACATTAACGACATTGAACCTCAAGTATGTCTCAGAATCATTGAAAATATGGACAATGCGATAGAGGTATGCAACCGAAGCTGTGTCGAGCATTTGGCCAATATTGTGTTTCATACATAATTGCCATAGATCCTTTTATAATAAAAAAAAAATATTAAGATAAATCTCTGAAAACTGCATTTTTTATTTTCAAATGATACATCAAGAAAGCATCCTTCTGCTGCCCACCGATAGTGAACCCAATTGTACTGGGGGAGACTTATATTAAGGGTAAATCCATACATTAGAAAAGCAAGGCTTTAACCGATGGTCAAAGCGGTGCCCACTTACCAGAGATGTACTTACGAGAATGTACTTTAGTGAAACCCCGGACTCAAGCAATCAAAGGACTTCAAGAGCCATTTTGGCTGTTTGTCGCATCGCAGATAGTGTGCACCTGATTTTCCCGGGAGAATGTAACACGAAAAGGTGAAATAACATTGTTATCATCCACACCCGCCGGGAGGTCAGAACGGCTACGGTTAAGGATTAAAAATTTGTTTTGGTTTTCAATAAAAAACATCTTGAAAAAATCGAGCTAAACTGAAAAAGTGGGCGCAGATCCTTTCCTACTAGGAAAATTTAATTGTCTAAATATCTAGGGAAGGATTATAGCAGAAGTTTAAAATTTGGTAGAAACTTCTTCGATCGGTTTAAAAAAGTTTTTACTAATTTGATTTCAATGGGTGAAGCGAAGCGAAACTAGCAGATATTATACAAAATTTGATAGCGCTAAAACTTTTCAAAATGTAATTTATCACAATTTTAAGTTCATTAAATTTAATTTTCGTTAAATTATTTTTAGTGATGGAAAGAATTTAGAACATGAAATGAATTAAAAAATTTTTGATAATTTTATTCTTGACTGAACACGGGATTGAACTCGGGTCGAACTTACTAGTTTCGAGAACAACCACGTTCCTATCGTCAGAATTCTTTGCCATTCTACCGTTTGCTCCACTGTGGCGACTGCCAGTCTATAGTCAAACATCAATTAACCGATGGCAGTGGTGGATCGAAATTTGCTGTAATTGATTATCCATTTTTAATTTTATTTACATTTATCAAAAAAGTTACAATCGTAGGTTACAAAAAATTGTCACCAAACAATTTCAAAATCTTTAATAGTTTTAAATTTGGTTAAAACGTTTCGTCAGTTTTCTTTAAAGAAGGAATTTCCAGGATTCCGAGAAGTAAAAGAGTTGGGAAAACCCGCCTAGCTTCTAAGTGATTTATTATAAGAGTATTACTTATTGTCCCCTAAATTCCAAGGTTGTTCACCCTGTTACTAGCAATATTAGCCAAGAGATTTTGTTATATAAAAAACTTACACTAAAAAAAGAATTCGTTTAAAAAAGAAAAAAACATATTAAAATATTACCATGACTAAATTCTAACACAGTCCCTGCTAAAACTAACAGAAAAACAAACATCAAAGCTTTTGATATTAAATATATACAAACTCTTTTTTTCCAATTTCCCCTTCCTTAACAAAAAACCAATAGTTACAAATATGGATTATGTTTTGAAAGAAGCTCCTGTAGTTATGAATTTATTATATTCTATATAAACTCCCACCTCCCCACCTAATGTAATCAAAACTAAAAGAAATTTACGTTAGGTAAACCTACAGGCAGGCATACAGACGGACTGACAGACTTACCTTGGTTTTAGTTTTTTTCCGATTACGATGTGGTATCGTTACATCACTTAATTTTAATAATTTCGGTCTAATTGGACGTTTCTCACTGCCACCCCCCAAACCAATGGCAGCACCCGTCGCACTAACGTTGCTACTGCCTCCAGCTTCTAGTCTTGATGTTCCACTACTGCCGCCACCACCACCACCTGCACTGCCCGACATGCTTTTGCTGTTACGGTCAAATGTCAAATCCAAAAAGGTTTCGGATGTCATGTTTGATTTTGTTGTAACTTGTTTTAATTTTAATTTCGAATTAATGAGTTTGTTGTCTGTTTATTCTTTCGTTTTTTCATTTAGAAATTGATTAGTTTTAGCTTAGAGATCATTGTCCCTTTAAGATGATGGTCCTTTGCTTTTGCCGTCGCATTTTATATGAAGTAATTTGGCTGGAAATAAAAAGGAGATAGAGAGAAAAAAAATTAATACAATTATTTCCTAAAGTTTCAAAAAAAATTAATCAAATATAATTAATTACAAGTTAAATTTAATTGCTCTTAATAGTTGTTTTCAATGTAATTACTATTTCTTTTTCAAGTAATTTTTCTGGAATTAAACAAAAATAAAATGTTCAAACTAATTTCAATAAAAATCTAAATTTAATTTAGTAAAATAAAATTGCATTGAATTTTTTAAAAAAAGTCATAAATTTAAATTTTAATTGTTTTAAATTAAAGAAACATGTAAGCAAATGTCACAATGTTCAAAAAAGGTTAATTAAATGGTAAGTTGGCTTTGCTGAATGCCATTTGAATCAGCTTAATTATAATTTTTTGAGTAGAAATAAATTAAGAACTTATTTACATCATTTTTAAATTTTTCATAAATTGAGTCATTAACGCAAAAAAAGCTTAAGCAACAAAAACAAAATTTTACGGGAGAAGGCTGTTTTTACTTTATTTCATAAAAATTTTGTATGAAGGTTGTCGCTTAAGATAATTTTTTTTTGCTATAGAAACGTAACGGTACCTTATGTGACCATGACATTAGAGGATGGGATGCAAGTGTTGCCAATAAAGACATTTATAAAACAAAAACAAAAATTGAAAATGATGTCGCTTAAGCTTTTTTCGCAGTAAGGACTGGATATCATTATGAATTATTTTGATTTGACACACTTAAGACGCAGTAATATTGTTATTATTCTTTAATTGTAAAAATTTTTTTACTTTGCTGAATATTATTAAAAGCAGCTGAATAATAAAGTTTCGAATTGTTATATATTTGATTTGTAGCATTTTCAAAATTGAGTTCAGCAACAGCGAAAAAATAAACTGAATAAAAATTAATTTATATAATTTGTTAAATTAATGTTGCTGAATTGTATTTGAAGCATCTGAATAATTAAAAAGCAGAAAGTTTTTTAATTTGCAATTGTTTCAAATATTTTTTTCTTTATTAACCTTGCTGAATTGTATTTAAAACAGCTGAATCATAAAACTTTGAAGACTTATGACCGTTTTTCATTACATGATTATCTTTTTTCCCAACGAAAAACTGCACAATAAAGAAATTTGGTTTTCTAAATGTTTCATTTGCTTTTATTCTGTTGCAAAACTAACCAGCACTCATCTGCCAATTATTTATTTTCCTTTTATTTGCCGTACAGATAAATTTTATCAGCTGACTCCCATGTTTTACATGTATTTTGAGAGGTGTTGCCAGCTGAAAACAATGTTTTTTGTCGGTATATTGAGAAACCCAAAATTGTTAACAGGCGGTTTATCGGTCTAATAAATTTATGTTGGCATTAAGTACAGTCGGTACATTGAGAAAATGGCCATTAATGACTTGTTTTTTTAATAAATTTAAGCGTTATTTGTGTTTAAAGCACTTTAGCGTATACATAGTTTTAAAGTGATAAGTATTTAACTTACAATAATTTTTGAGTTTGACATTGTTAAATTGTATTTCAAGCAGCCGAAAAATAAAAGTTGAAAGTGTTAATTTTTTTTTTTTTTTTTTTTTTTTTTTTGATTTACGAAGATTTTAAATAATCGGAAATTTGTCAAGTTGTATTTCAATTAGATGAGTAATAAAATTTTGATATGGCTGCTGATTGAATAAAAATTTATTAAGTAATTTGTTAATCTCTTTTAAATGTTTTTGGAGCTGAATAGTTATATATTGGAAAGCCAATTATTTAATATACAAAAGTTTCAAAATATCTATAATCTTTTCCTTGCTGAATTGTATTTAAAGAAGCTGAATAATAAAATTTTGACTTGATTTTCAATAAACTTAAACGATCTCTTATTTTTGCTTTGCTGAATTTGTATTTAAAGCAGTTCAGCATTTAGTTGAGAAGTGACAACTATTTAATTTATAATAAATTTTTAGTTTGACTTTGTTTAAAGCAGCCTAATTAAAGAAATTTTGAAGAGGTAATTTTTTTCATTTATTAAAATTTTAAATAATCTGTAATTTCATCTCTACCAAGTTGTATTTCAAACAGCAGAATAATAAAATGTTAAAGCAGCTGAATAATTAAATTAAGAAATTCAAGTTCTTAAATTTGCAATAGCTTAAAATAAAGCTATTATTTCCACCTTGCTGAATAGCATTTGAAGCAGCTGAATTTATAAATTTTTAATATTTGAAACTATCTCTTAATTTCTACTTTACTGAATTGAAATTTTGGGGTAATATGACGGATACTCTTACAAGACATGGTATTGATCTTAACAGGACATAAACTGTTGCTCAGAATCAAAGCCACTGCCGAAGCTATTGTTATACATCTACTCTGCAAGGTAGAGGAGCTGAGGAATAGAAAATACATAATTGCATTTAAAGTAACTGAATAATACAACTTTGAACTTTCAACTTGGATATTTCAATGCAATCTATATTTTGTTTGCTTTTGCTGAATTGTATTTAAAGCGGCTGGATAATATAATTTTAAAGTGACGATTTTTTTTACTTTCAATATTTAAAATATTCAAGTATTTAATATACAAAAGTTTCGAAAAATCTATAATCTTTTCCTTGCTGAATTGTAATTAAACCAGCAGAATATCAAAAACTTTAAGTTGCAATTAATTGATTTACAATAATTTAAAAAAAACTTTTCTTTTTGCTTTGCTGAATTATATTTTTAAGCTGCTAAACAATTAAGTTTGAAAATAATTTAATGTTATCTTTAATAAACTGTTAATAAAACTTTGATGTATTATAATTCAGTGAATTTGTATAAGATTTTCAACAGATATTCTAAATAGATTAAATTATTTAAAAAATATTATTTGAGTTGAATACTAAGAAGCACAATTAGGCTTTTATTGACCCAAAATTACATTTTTTTATAAAAACTCTAATGATTTTATTGTTTAATTTCGTAGATTATCCGCTGTTTTCTTACATCAACTTAATTATAATTCTTTTTAAATTAGCATTTGAATTGCATGATTTAATTCATTATTTAAACTTAAAACTTAATTAAAGTTCCAGCTGGTTTTGCTCGACCTCTTCTTTTTCTTTTGTCCTTACAGAGTAAAATTTTTCCATGTTGCTTTTGCGAGTTACTTTTTTACCTGTGGCGTATTTTACAAAACAAAAAAAAAAAATATTAAATCATTTGTTTTCAAGGTAGTGGTAACTTAACAAAAGCATAAAGGAAAACGAAAATCTGTTTGAAATGTTGATTTATTTTAATTCCAAAACTTTTTTAATTTTTTTTTTCTCTTTTTTTTTGGAATAGGAATATCAACAACAAGCAAACGAGGGAAAAAAGTTTGTCTATATTTTCTAAATGAAATATAAAAGTGAAAAAAGGAAAAAAAGATAACAAAAAAATTCAGAAAAATATGACGCAAAGGCAAGATAATTAGATCCTCGGGGAATAAACAAAAATGTATGTACGTTAAAAAGTCCTGCGAGCAAAAGTTTTTATACAAATGTTTTAAAGGAGAATATGTGTAAGTTTGTCTTGTATGTGTTTTTTTAGAAGATTTCTTTAAGCCTGATAAATAATAAAAAAAATTAAGGCAAAAATTTTAGTTTAAATATGAAATTAATATTAATCTGTCTGGTAAAATTTCTATAGGACAGAGTAACCAGGAATTAAATGCACAAGTTGTTTAAAGCATTTTGATGTTAATATATATTTTAGATATATTCAAGAAATTCTGCTTAAACTAACAAATTTTTATTTTTATTTTAAATCAGGCTCAAGTTCATACAATTTAATTTTCATTACATTATTTTAATGAAGGAAGAAATTCAAGAAATAAATTGAAATTTATTGGTAATTTTTTATTCTTGACTGAGCAGGCGATTGAAATCATCATGGGGCAAACTACGGCATTCGATATCCATCAAAATTACAATACAATTTAAATGGAAATTCCGATCGATACCGAATGCCGTAATTTGCCCACATGTCGAACTTACATATTTCGAGAAAAACCACATACACATCTTTAGAGTTCTTTGCAGAAGACACATATTAAAAACCATAAAATTGTTGCTTAATGTAAAACTTCGTATATAAAGATGTGGTTCAACTTGTTAGTTTTGTTTCTTTCCTTGAAATCTACGCTCTTTGACACTCAAAAGGAATTATCTGTGATGCCAATGAACTTTTTGACTCCTATACTTAAACGAATATCAAAGTATCCACAGTTTCTAGACAGAAATGAATGTAAAGCCCAATAAAGCCACCATTGTACTTTGCTGTTATCCCAAATTTGTTCATACATAAAAAGATATTATTAAAGCAGAAAACTCATACAAGTGCAAGAAAACTCATTCCGAGCATAAAATATTGTTATTGGCAAAAAAAAAAAAAAAAACAACAAAACCCCATTTACTATGAAAGCCAATTAACTAAAAAGACACAACTTCAATTTACTAAACACGAATCAGCCAGCTAAACAACCGCTTGGGCCGGGGATATATACGAGTAGAAAGTAATAATAAAAATGTGTCGTATTAAGAGTAAAAATATAAATAAACGACAAAATGTTTATAGAAAACTACAAGAAATAATTAGAAATTATTAATAATTTAGGAGAAAAAAATCAACGACAAAAACATAACTACAAATGTGGCAAGCTAAATTATACCGATATTAAACGATATTAAAGAGCTGAATTAAAGAATCTTGAACAAAAACACTCTAACAAATAGAATTTTAACTATATTTTTTTATAAACAGTAAAAACAGATTTTTGAATTATTTAAAAAATATAACTTAAGAATAGTGTAAGAATTTTTTATTATTTTTAATAGTTAAAATTTTTGCTTAGCTGAATTGCTTTTAAAGCAGCTAAATTACAAAACTCCATTACCGAAATGAAAGCTCAATCTTGAAAAACTATACCAAAATGTAGGATATTTTTTAAGATATACTAAGTTTGTTTTGCTGAATTGCAATTAATTTACCTGCCTTGAAAATTGTTTTACGATGCCGTATTATTTTTTTTAATTTGCTAAAGCACTATGCTTAAGAACATTTTCGTGCTGCTGAATTAGAGAAAATTTAATTTAAGTGTAAAAAATATTAAACATTTTTAATGTAAATTGTATTTTTGTTTTGCTGAATTCAGTTTCAAGCAGCTGAATAATAAAATTTTCGACAATTTTTATAAAATTACTAGATTTTGTCTAGAAATTAAGCTTAATTAATAAAAACTCTATAGGTAATGAAAAAGCGCAAAAATGTTTAATACTTTAAAGTCAAGCCTGTTATATTCGTCAAACACAACTACAAATGTGGTATGCCACATTAAGCCCTGAAATGTCAGGGAAATTAAACAGCTGAATTAAATAATCTTGAGAAAATTATAATCCAAGAATAGTGTAAAAATGTTTGAATATTTTTTAATAAGTAACATTTTTGCTTAGCTAAATTGCTTTTAAATCAGCTTAATTACAAAGAATTTCACTCGTTTAACTTACAAACTTAGAAAGTGTTTGCTGAATTGTTTGGAATTAAGCTAAAAAAAGATAGCTTAAAAATGTTTAAATATTTTTTAATAAATATTATTTTTGCTCTGCTGAATTGCTTTTAAAGCAGACAAATTACAAAATGCTTTACTCGTTTTACTTACATAGTTAGAAAGTGCTTGCTGAATTAATTGGAAATAAGCTTAAAAACAAGGACAATGTAAAAACGTTTAATATTTTTTAATAAATAATATTTTTGCTTTGCTGAATTGCTGTTAAAGCAGCTGAATCACAAAATAAAATTGTTACTTTGTTATTTAGCTGAGTGCCAAAACTTTTAACAAAAATTAAGTCAAATTGCCAAATTTTCTTGCGGAATTTTTTTTTATAAAATAAAGTAAAAATTTCAAGAAATTTGCTGAAAGTTTCGGTGCTGAATAACTTAAAATATATCTAAAAACAAAAGAAATGCAAAAAAATGTTGAAATTTCCAAAAATTATAGAAAAATACACTTTACTGAATTCAATTTTTATCTGCTAAATTCAAGAAATTTTAAGAAAAATAACTAATTTAATTAAAATATTGAATTTTTACTCTGCTGAATAGAGTTTTATACTGCTGAATTGTAAATTTGTTTACAATATTTAACAAAACTAGTAAAATTTTATTAACTTCTTGCCAAAAATCTACTACTTAGACTAAGTCCGAATTCCAAAAAAAAGAGTTTATAAATAATAACACCAGCAACCAAATATCTTTCCTAGAGTAATTTGGTGGGCTGAATTGGTTTTTCTCTATCACGTTAGATTTTCGAGATACAAAAAAATGTTCTTGTTCGTTGCTTACATTAAAAATCATTAGTTTATTTAAAAATCAATGAATTTTCAAAAGTGAATGGCGTTATTGGAACGTCGTTTGTATTTTGTTGGTTCGGTTTGACGTATAAGAGTCCAGCAATAGTCTCCCAGCATGCTTTTGTTTTATAATTCCTGATAAATTCTTTTAATTTTCATTAAATCTTGGTAAGCACGCTTCCCTTTTTCGCGCTTACTTCACCTAGTTTTTTTTTTTTTTTTTTTTTTTTGAAATAAAAACTAAATGCGAATGAAGAATATGCAAAACATTTTCGGTGTCCACGGTTTGTCCAAGTTTCTGACTGCAAAACCAAAATAATGTAAATATGCATATTTTAATGATTCTGATATTGCATATCCTTTTTTCCAACCAAATATTCACCACACACAAAGCAAAAATAGCTTGAATAAGTAACACAAGATCTCCCTGACATTCTTAAACGCTACTATTATAAAGATTTAAAATGAATGTGGGCTTCTGTCAAATTAATAATTGTGAAATTGTAGTGTAAGTATTGATTGTTTAACAGTTTTGCCAGCATCCGATAAAAAATGAACAACACGTGATAGCCCAATTTTGATGCCAGATTCGAATTCAGTTTAGTTTAAACACATGCTTCGTTTCTGCAGTCAAATTTTTTTCTAAATCTGTAGACCAGTGTAATTAGTATTGTGGCTATTTTATTATTTAACATTTAAAACAACTATGTTTCTGCTTTGCTGAATACAACTTCAATTAGAGTAAATGAATTTTCAAACGTATATATTTATGTATGTCATACGCGTTAATAACTTTTGTTTTTAATTTACTCAATGAAATTTCAATCAACCGAATTATAAAATACTAAACTAAAACGCAATATTTTTTTAAATTTAATACATTTTTCTTATACATCGTTAAATTTAATGATTAATTGTTTGTTATTAAGCCACAGTATAGGAAATAATAGAGATTTGTTAAGATATGGAAGCTCTTATTAAAATTATATGTTTTTAGTTTTGCTGAATTAAAATAAAGTTAGCCGACTTGCACAAATTCCTAAGAAATAAAAATTTACTCTTCGAATTAATTTCACGTTAATTGTTTTAGGTTGAAACATTTTCTAACTGAATTAATTAACAGTTAGCTGAATAACAGAAAATTATGTTTAAAAGTAAATTTAACGAATCTTAAAAATAAAGTTTATCTTGCTGAAATAAAAAATAATGTATACTTTGATAATAAGCGTATTTTTGCTTAGCTGAATAGGATTGCATTGGATGAACTGGGAAAATTTTAACAACAAAAGTTATTATTTCGCCATAGGTGTAATACATTTGCTTAAGACAACCATAAGTTTTGCAATATACTAAAAAATGATAACCTGAATACAAGAAAAGTTAACAAATATATAAAAAGAAACAATAGAGTTCTTGATTTTGCCTTTGCTGAATTCTATTGTTGTAGACTAAATTTAATTTTTTTCGCAGTTTTCGGTTTTTTTTAATTTTTTTTGTTTTTTTTTTAAATTGGCTAAAGAGTTTCGATTTATTTATGCCAAATATATTAGCTACAGCAAAATGAGCAAAAATTATATAGAAACAAACAAAAAAAATAATTATTTCTTAAAAATTTGATTTTTGCTTTAGTTTTTTGAATTTTAATATTTTAAGTATATCACATTTTTTTCTTTTTTTAAAAAACTTCCCGTTAATACCTAATGTTTCTGTTAAAAAAATAAAGAAAAAATTAGCTGAATTATGGAAATAGCAGAATCTTTCTTCAAAAAATTGGATTTAAGTTTTACTAAATTGTATTTAAATTAGCTGAATTAAATAAATCTTTATACAATAAAATATTTAACTTAGTATTAATTTTTAAATTTCTTTGCTGAATAACACAAAATAAAGCTTAAATAAGGAAAATTATTAACTAATCAAAAATAATAACTACACTCACAATATTATTACAGTAACGGACTGTAGTTTTTTTAAGAAATATTCCGTTCAGTCATTTTTAAATAAATAAACATTTAAAATTCCAAGCAAATTTATTTTAAACTGATTCTAACAGTTATTCAAAAAACTAAGTGCATATTAATACGGATTTTCAGTTGCAGTTAATATTGTCCGTTGATTGAGTTAAATTCTTCTTTATGTTAAAGTAAATAAAAATGTAATTTAATGCAACGAAAAGTTCATTTAATTTTTACTGTCAAAAATTCAACCGCGAATTCCGTAAAAACAAATCAATATTCAGTTATCTTATATATGTAAATTAATTGTCAAAAAATTAACTACATATTCCGTAAAAACAAATAAATATGCAGTTATTTTATAAAATTTTACTGTCAAAAATTGAACACCATATTCAGTAAAAACAATTAAATATTCAGTTATTTTATATAATTTTACTACCAAAAATTAATTTTTACTTATCTATACAGAATTAATTGCTTGTTTTGTGTAAGCAATTCCCATTTTCTATTTGTTAAAATAATTTAGTTAAATACATCAAATCTTAAAAGTAAAATAATTACGAAGCCATATCGGTCATGCTGCTGGTGTCTTATAATTGAGAGTTCTTCTGTAAACAACGTGGTCAGTACAACAAAAGTAAAACAAACGTGTGTAACTGGGTAAGTAAATAAAAATATTCTCTCCCTCTCTCGCTTATAAGAAAAACAAGCGGACAGGTGTCTGTCTGGTATTTTTTAGAAATTCGGCTCTTTTGTGGAGTAAACGAAAATTTAATAAAATAACTGAATATTTAATTGTTTTTACTGAATATGGGGACAATTTTTTGACAGTAAAATTTTAATAAATAACTGAATATTTAATCGTTTTTACTGAATATGGTGTTGAAGTTTTGACAGTAAAATTTTACAAAATAACTGAATATTTATTTGATTTTACGGAATATGGTGTTGAATTTTTGACAGTAAAAATTAAATGAACTTTTTGTTAAAAATAAATGAAAAATAAGTAGACCGGTTTTTAATTGAACCTTTATTTATTTTATATTACAATTTCAGTTAATTTTACGTACAGAATATTGTGAGTGTATATTTTGCATATTGAATTTCGCTGAAAAATATTTTAAATAGCTGAATTTCTACAAAATTTTTAAAACTGCTAATAAAATTTGCTTAGAATTTCGAAATAATTTAGCTTAATTACTTAAATGAAAGCTCAATCTAGGAAACCTACACAAATACGTTAAAAAAAACTGTACAAAATTTTGTATACTAACTTTGTTATGCTGAATTGTACTGAATTTACCTGCCTTGGCAGTTTTTTTTTTTTTTTTTTGCAATTCCTTACTATTTTATAATTTGCTACAGCAGTATGCTAAAAAAAATTGTTATAAATAGGAAAATTCCTGCTAAATTAATACAAAAATAAGCTGAGTTAGAAAATATTTTATTTAAAAAAATTTTTGAGTAAATTATATTTTGTGTTGCTGAATTTCGTTTTAAGTAGCTGAATAAAAAAAATTTCGACAATTTTAATAAAATTACTTAATTTTGTTTGCTGACTGTTTAGAAATTAAGCTTAATTAATAAAAACTCTATACGACATTTCAATATTTTATAGTCGGCAAATTCAGCTGCCATACAAATACAAAAAAACACACAGCCTCAGGTTTATCCAGCTAGCTAACCACACAATTTACTTTGACTAAGAGGAAAAGAAAAAAAAAGCAATAATAATGTAAAGTGAAAATGTAAATATAGACATAAATGCCTACAAAAAAAAAAAAAAACACGTAGAAACCATTAATAGTTTAGTGGCAAAACCCCAGAGACGACAAACAGACTTTTAGATGTACATGTGTTGTAAAGGAGCTGCAAATGACAGGAAATTGAAAAGAAAATTTATATTAACAAAAAAAAGTAAAGCACACGCTTGGGGGCTTAAAATAATCAGCAATTCATACGTTACGGTACAATGCACAATGAGGGACAGAGACTTGTAAGAGAATTCAACTCCAAGGGGATTTGGAAGTCTAAGAGTTAAGGATTAGTAGTTTTATGTTCAAATTGTTGCGTTTTGAAAAAAAATTTTAATTTTTATTTAGAAATTTAAATTTTGGTTAATGTTGTTTAAAGACCACGAAACATTGTAACATTTTAATCTCAATAGCATCTACTGCACATATTTTTAGTTTTTTATTTTTTATTTTTCTTTCCAGGGAAGTGAACAAGAATTGTAACGAAAATGCTGCATGACATTTTGTTTCTTTTATGAAAGAAGATGATTTAACATGATGTCGTCTTTTTTTTGCTCTATTTTAAACGAACACGTTTGTGTTATGTTTTGCTTTATTTTTATTTTTATCGTAGAAACGTTTTCAAAATGTTTACACTTACTGGCATTATACGTAAAAAACTTGCATGTACATACTTAAAAGTTTCTCACGGATACATGCTCTTTAGGGCAAAATGTTTGTTATTCCTCATGTTTTTTTCATACTCGAATGAATTAAGATTTTGCCAAAAAGCTCTGTACAACAGGGTGGTTCCGTTTAAGGAGAAAAAAATTGCTGTGTGTACTTTAGTTAGCCTGGCTGATCTAATTCAATCAAACAGGACAAGGTTTTGGCTCAAAAGCAGGTGAGGTAAAGTTTTGCATCCGCTGTTTTCGAAATAGTTTTTCTACTAAAGGGTCCGCCAAATAACTTTTTTTTTTTTTTTTTTTTTTTTGAAAATGCAATAAAAAAACTTCTGCATATTTTCTTAAATTTCTTTTTTGTATTTAAAAGTAAAATCCTTCCGGTTAATAATAGAAAATAACTTCATTTAAATGGCTGCCCATGCAGTAGCCTACAAGATCGGTCCAATTTTTAAGCACATTATCGATTGTGTGCAGCTGTATTTCACCCATGGCTTCACGAATATTGTCCTTTAAAGCGTCAATTGATTCTGGCTTGTCGGCGAACAACACTTATCTTTGACGGCACCCCACAAATAATAGTCCAACGGTGTCAAATCGCAGCTCCGAGGTGGCCAAACGACATCAGCTCTGCGGCTGATAATGCGATCTTCAAAACCAGGGCGCAAAACATCGAATGTAGCTTCGGCTGTGTGGCACGTAGCGCCGTCCTGTTCAAACCAAATGTTGCCAATATCCTCCTCTTTAATTTTTGTGAACAAAAATCCGTTCAACATGGGCCGATAACGATCTGCATTAAATAAGAAAAATGGTCCAATTATGCCTCTGGACCAAAATCCGCACCAAACAGTGACTCCTTTTGGGTGCATCGGCTTTTCAATGTATGTGTGCGTATGTATATGTACGCTGTTCAAGCGTATACACAACCATATTTGTTCAGCGGAAGGATAAAACTAATTATCTGTCAAATCAGACATGAGCTAAGTGTTATTACCATTCACGAAATAAGCACTAGTTGAAAAAAAAACGTTAGATGGCGGACCTGTTAGTATTAAAACAGGAGACCGGCACTGGTAAACAAATTAAAATTACAGCTTCGTGTTTGGTGACAATATTCTGAAGATTTTTCGTTGATTCCTAACTTAGAATGGATCAATTGTAACAGTCTGTCTCGATTTTAGCTGTTAAAAATTGCGAACATCCTTTATATCTCACCAAATACAAGGTATCGCAAAAGTCATCACCCTATCGGAAGATGCTAAGATTTTTGCAAATGGCGGTAAATGTCAGTTCTTCTTTGACATTTGTGAAGGTAACAATCTCAACGACGAGGAAGACAACTTTTCTTTGAAAAATTATCATGAGCGCTGAGGCCCATTTCGATCTCTTGGATGCGTAAATAAGTTGAATTATCGCTGCTGAGGTACCGAAAATACCCGTATAACAGTAGGTACACCCGCTCTAAGTTACTGCATGGCATGCTGTCTACGCTAAGGCGTTATCAAACTTTATTTTTTTAAAACGCCGCAGGCCAAACGACCACTTTGAGCGGGGAGCGCAACAATGCTATGTCCAAGGAATTGTGCTACCTCAACTGGATGAATTGAGACTGGAGAACATGATATTCCAAAAGTATGGAGCAGGATCTACAACGGAAATGAGGGATGCATTTTATTTAACCGTTCTGGACTTCTTTTGGTAGGGTTTCGGACTTTTGAAGTACTGAAAAAAAATATCCGTCAGTAGTGTGGGAAGCTATCGCCGGGAGTTGTGGCTTTCAATCAGTTGTACAGTGAGTGGCTTAAGCTACGGTCACACTTATTAAATATTTGATCAAATAAGCGTAGCCCCATCTTTTGTTAATAGTTAGTGAGATTTAAAATGGTCTTAATATTACAAAATAAACTAATTATACTACTAGACATAGCAAAAAACAGTTTTTTGTAAGATGTGGTATTTTAATCAAAATAAATATTGATATTAAGCGAAATGATTTTGTAGTTTGGTTGTTGGTCCCGTTTTTTTCGTCAAATATTTGATAAGTCTGACCGTAGCTTCAGTTTAATCTATGTGTATATTTTTATAGATCGGGTTGATATTTAAATATACAAATTATGGCAACACTGATTTCAATATATATTTATACACAACAACAACAACATTATAATGTTGACGTTTTATATTATAGCAGCAATTTGTAACGTTACCGGCCTTTTGGGTTTTTATTTAAAAAATTCTTCAAAATATGAGGCATTCCACGCAATTTTTTATTTCCTTAATTTTACGATATTTTTTGGTAAATTTTAAAATTTTTTATTACTCCTTCAGAGAACTCTTTTTTAGTTTTATTACTGTTCATAACTTTTTTAAAAATTGTACAAAATTTTAAAAATCAAAAATCGGTATCTAAATTGTAAAAATATTGTTTTTTCAAGTTTTCGTAAATCGAAAAAAATATTAAATAAATTTTTAAAAATTAAAAATCATTTTAAAAAAACAAAAAACACGATTTAAAATTTCAAATCTAAAAAACTTGAAATAGTTTTTTTTTTTTTTTTTTTTTTTTTTTTTTTTTTTTTTGTAAAAAACATCTAAAACCGAATATACCAAATTTCCAATATTGTGCTGGTAGGTCCAAAATTATCCATAGGTCCAATATAAGCCCTCATCCTAAAATCACTTTAAGACAAAGAAATCTCATGTAGATAAAGATATCTAAGCAATATTCAGCAGAAGGAATTTTATATGAATCTTAACCTCATGAAATCATTTTATTTATTTATTTATTTATTTATTTATTTAATGCGGATATCACATACAACAAGATATAAATCTTTTAAATTACAGTATGTGATCTTATAGCGATATAATCAATTCGTGATGGTAGTTACAATATTTTCAAGAAACAAATAATATACATATACATTAAACGTATAAAAACAAAGAAAAATAGTTTTAATTATTCAGGTATAAGAATATAATTAAAAATTAATCCATAATAAGTGTACCCAATACATAAAATCAAAAAGAATCAATAATTAAGGTTGTTGAAAATTCGAGACCAAATTATTTTTAAACAATTCGTTTTTAAATAGTAAAGCGTTGTCTTTTATTTGTAAGTGGTTGGGTAATGAGTTCCACAGACTTATGGTATTAATAAAAAATTGCCAAGTAGAGATTAAGGTTCGATATCGGAATAATATAAGCTTATTTCCTCTGCTGGATCGTGCAAATTGAAGGCGTTCGAATAAGTAAGTTGGCTCTTTGGTATATATTACCTTGTGGAGTAGAATTAATGATCTTATCCTAAATAGGTCCACGAGGTTGACTCCACCTAGAGTACTCAGAAGTTCCATCATATCTCTTTATACGGTATACATAGCGAAGGATCGCATTATACGCTACTAATAACCTCCTCTTACTTTCAGAATCACAATTAGCAAAAATTTCACAACCGTATAGTAACTGCGGCATAATAAAAGTTTTTGCGAGAAGCACACGAATGTATAAAGGTGTAAGATGTTGTGTAGGGTATAATGTTCTAAGCATAACAAATATTTTTCCAGATACAGAATTAATCTGATTGTTCCAAGTGTGCGATTTATTAAAAATGATTCCAAGATTCCTAGCTGATTCTACAAATGCAATATTTTGGTTACCTAATGACACTGGAATATCTATAGGGATGGTTTGATTTCTTTGAGTTATAACTAAACATTTTGATTTTTTAGGATTTAAATAAAGTCCATTTGATGATGCCCATAAAAATATTTTATTGAGATCCTCATTTAGCTTGTCAGTGCATTCACGAATTAATCCTTTCTCACAGCACAGAAAACATTTTTTAGGCCAGTAAAAGAATTAATCAAAAGTAAAATCAGTTTTAGTTAATCAAGTGTATAAAATGTTCAATTGACAATATTTCAATTAAAAGTTTAATTCACTTGATTAAAAGTTTAATTCACCTGATTAAATATTTTATAAAAACTGCTTTTATATTTGATTAATTCTTTTACTGGCCTAAAAAATTTTTTCTGTGAGCTAATGTAAATTTGGACATCATCTGCATATATATGGATATTGCTGTGTGAAAGTTGACTGGGTAAATCATTAATGTATAATGTAAACAACAGTGGGCCAAGAATAGAACCCTGCGGCACTCCTTTAGACACATGTAGGGCAGTGGAAATTGTATTACCCAAAGAAACAGATTGGAAACGATAAGTAAGATATGCATTTTCTGGCGGATCCCAGATTTACCATGCGTATACTCTCGAAAATTTGTTTTTAAATACTTCACGGTAGGGCATCATATGGCCGGACTTGACTGACTTTACTTTCTGACTTGTTTTATGCGGGTTTCCATTATTTTTTGGAAAAAAATTTGGCTGTAGTAAATACGACTGATCACACAAAAATGTTTACACTTACTCTACCTCTCGAGGGATCTGCCTTTGTGGCAAGACAAGAAAACAATAACAACAAGCAAGCACACACTAATAGAAAACAAAACGAGAGGAAACAAAAATGTTTGTTTTACTTTTGAATGTGTATGTGAGTGCGATGGGAAAGAACAAAAAAGGAAAAGAAAATATTTAACGTGTTCTACAAGTGCACCCAAGTGACACTCTTAATGACCTCGTAATGGTAAATGCTAGAAAATACTAAAACAAACTCTCTGACACTCTAAGTCCACTTTCAGACTGCTTGCATTTTTGTGGATTCTTTTCATAATTGCGTGAGTGTCTACATTATGGAATTCTAGTTTTGCAATTACATATTGTGTTTTTATATCCTTTTTCCTCTTCTTCTAATTTTATTTTATACATAAAACATTAAATGCACCTTTAGCGGACTTCATGTTGCAAACTGTGAAATAAATAATAAAAGAAAATTGCATAGTACATGAAATTGGGTACATCTCCCCAATATTTTTCTCTCTCACCCTCGCAGTCTCTCCCTCCCTCATTCTCTCTCAGCAACAAAACTTAAAAATTGCAAGTCTGAACGTGTTGCCAAAACGTGAAATTCATTAAAGGCCTGGTCACATAGAATCCTTTGTTCTTTATACGGCGCTTTTTTTAACTAACACTAATGTAATAACGGAGGAGAGGCACACAATGAACACTTTAATGACGGATATTTTATCAAGGCCGCGACAATTTTATTTATGAAGCAAAACTTTTAAACGCGCTTGGTAATTAAACCAACGAAATTGAATCAACTAATAAATAAATAATAAAATTAAGACAATATATTAAAATATTTATAAAAAAAAACAAGATCGTTTCGAAACTTCATCCAAAGATTTTAGAAAAACTAAAGATATTAAACAAATAAAACTGTTAAGCGAATAAGAATTACAAGCAACAGATTTACTTGTAACAATATCAAAGCTTAAACAAAAACAACAACAATAAACAGTGAGTTTATCTTTTCTTACATTCCCCACTACAATTGGTTGAAATTCTTCCAACGTTAATTGTAGTTGTAAGTAGGTTAAGAAATAACTAAATGAAAACAAAAACAACTTGCTTTATTGTTTTCGAAAAAATTTACTTTGATAATATAAAAGAGAAGATACTTGTAACATTAAGGCCCGTTTTCACGACTTAACGATAGCTAAATGTAGGAAGTTATCGAACAGATAATGAGTTTTTAATTATCACAAGTTCTCTTTAACCTAAAAGTGAAGGATAAGCTAAAGAGAGGAACGTTCTACCTTTAACTTTTGTCGTAAGGTTTAAATTTGAGATTGCCATATTATATTCACATATTTTTTATATATGGCAACTCCAATTATACGTATATTTTGTAAATGTAAAAAAAGTACGTAGTTGCCAGTTCGTATTTTTATTTTGGCAAAAATAATCGGTATTTTCTTTAGTATTGCCACTTTTTTAAAAATGTTAAGTTTATTTTATACAGAAGTTGTGAAAACGAAAAATAGTTGAAGGTAACTTTATTCCTCACTAGTGCTAAAGGTACCGTTAACTATATCGAACTTTAAAGGTAAGTCGTGAAAACGGGCCTAAATATAAGTTCTTGTTATAAAGGCCAGTTTTTTATTTTAAAGACTTTCAAATTCAAATTAAGGAACACAAACATTAACTCATTACTCATTGCTAAAGTGTTTTATTAATTTATTTAATTTTATGAAAGTTTTTCTTGAATTTGTTGGTTTTGGCACACACTTAAATGATTTGAGTTTTTTTTTGTAATTTTAATTCTGTATTTATCTTTCGACTTAATAACTAATTAAAATTTCCATAAATTATTACGACTTAAGCCTTTTTAGGAGACAAAAAAAAAATAACACTTCAATTTAACTTTCAGAAAAAAAGTTTCTTAACGAAAAGTAAATAACAAACAAAAGCTGAAAAATTAAAAAGCACGAGTAATACTGATGGCAACTTTTATTGTTATAAATTAAAAAACTGGAAATTTTCCAGGCCCAACCTTATAACAGTTAAATAAGTGAATAGAAGTTTATTAACATTTTCATCCAGTGTTGGAAAAATAATCCGAACATTATTTAGCCACCCAAAAACGATATCCATTTTTTTAGTGTTTGTGTATTGCACAGAAAAAATTCTCCAAAATGTTTCACCAATTAAAGCATTTAATCACGTGAATTAAACTTTTAATCAAGTGAATTGAACGTTTAATCAAGTGAATTGGACATTTAATTAAGTGAATTTAACGTTTAATCAAGTGAATTGGACGTTTAGTTAAGTGAATTAAACGTTTAATCAAGTGAATTGGACGTTTAATTAAGTGAATTTGACGTTTAGTTAAGTGAATTAAACGTTTAATCAAGTGAATTTAACGATTAATCGAGTGAATTGGACGTTTAATTAAGTGAATTAAACGTTTAATCAAGTGAATTGAAAGTTTAATCAAGTGAATTGGACGTTTAATTAAATGAATTAAACATTTAATCAAGTGAATTGGACGTTTAACTAAGTGAATTAAACATTTAATCAAGTGAATTGGACGTTTAACTAAGTGAATTAAACATTTAATCAAGTGAATTGGACGTTTAATTAAGTGAATTAAACGTTTAATCAAGTGAATTGAGCGTTTAATCAAGTGAGTTTGACGTTTAATTAAGTGAATTAAACGTTGAATCAAGTGAATTAAACGTTTAATCAAGTGAATTGAACGTTTAATGAAGTGAATTGGACGTTTAATTAAGTGAATTAAACGTTTAATCAATTGAATTGGACGTTTAGTTAAGTGAATTAAACGTTTAATCAAGTGAATTGAACGTTTAATCAAGTGAATTGGACGTTTAATTAAGTGAATTAAATGTTAAATCAAGTGAATTGAAAGTTTAATCAAGTGAATTGTACGTTAAATTAAGTGAATTAAACAGTTAATCAAGTGAATTGGACGTTTAATTAAGTGAATTAAACGTTTAATCAAGTGAATTGAACGTTTAATCAAGTGAGTTGGACGTTTAATTAAGTGAATTAAACATTTAATCAAGTGAATTGGACGTTTAATTAAGTGAATTAAACGTTTAATCAAGTGAATTGAGCGTTTAATCAAGTGAGTTTGACGTTTAATTAAGTGAATTAAACGTTGAATCAAGTGAATTAAACGTTTAATCAAGTGAATTGGACGTTTAGTTAAGTGAATTAAACGTTTAATCAAGTGAATTTAACGATTAATCGAGTGAATTGGACGTTTAATTAAGTGAATTAAACGTTTAATCAAGTGGATTGAAAGTTTAATCAAGTGAATTGGACGTTTAATTAAATGAATTAAACATTTAATCAAGTGAATTGGACGTTTAACTAAGTGAATTGAACGTTTAATCAAGTGAGTTGGACGTTTAATTAAGTGAATTAAACGTTAAATCAAGTGAATTGAACGTTTAATCAAGTGAATTGGACGTTTAATTAAGTGAATTAAACGTTTAATCAAGTGAATTGAAAGTTAAATCAAGTGAGTTGGACGTTTAATTAAGTGAATTAAACGTTGAATCAAGTCCATTGAAAGTTTAATCAAGTGAGTTCAACGTTTAACTGATACTATTAATTTAATTACTGTTGCAAATTTAGTTAGTTTTTCAATTTTTATCACCAATTTTTTAATTGAAATAAATTTTAATTTTTTTCTGTCTAGTACACAACCCTTAATACCGTTTATAACTATTTTCACGAAAGTAACAAAAATTATGCAGCGTTCTGTTTTTTCGTTATCAAACAGTACAATTAAAGAAATATAAAAATGTTCCCTACACTTTTTCCTAAAGGTATGTTCAGATCTAACAAATAGTTATTTGACGAAAAAATCCAAAAAAAGCGTAACCAGTAAATTGATCAAACTTTGCCTTTATTTTTAACAATTTCTATTGATTTTATAAACTTTTTTTTAAGAAGATAATTGTATTATGTGATTTAGGAACTGTTAAATAAAGTTTGATCTAGACAAACGTAAAGCAAATAGTTCTTTAATAAGACTAGTGGTTACGTGTAGGACGTCAATTATTTAATAGGTTTGAACATAGCTTAAGTTAAAAATTTACTGTTTGCTGTTGCTAAAAGCAAACATTTATACATGTTATAATTAAAGCGTTTATTTTTAAAAAAATAAAATCTCAAATTCACCCTGCACCCCAGGGCACCAACTAATTTTTTTACTTCAGTTGATTGTATGAAAGTGCCAAAATGTCGGTGCTCTAAGTGAATTGGAAGGCAGTGCTCAACGTCTCCAAAAATATAGCTCAAGAAAAAAATAATTTTTCAAAAACGGCAACAGCTCCGCACCCCATAACTCGACAAATAAACATCATGCAAAAGAAATATTTCGTACATTCATATCTACTAGAGATATAGTTATGGCAAATATAAAGGCATTTGGGCATAATATTTTTTTTGTTTGTTTTCTGCCTTACAAATAATGCCTCAAAAGGAATGAGTGATTGCGGTTGAAAAGTAAGATTACAAAAAACGTTGATTGGTAAGAGAAGTTTTTGCTAGGATGTCTAACAAAGGCCTCCAAAGTTTTTCTTTTTAAGAATTAAGTAGAAAATAAAACAACAATATTTTAAACATTCTTAAACGGATATTCTTTAATACACACAGACATCCTTTAATACACTTATGTCCTAAGGGACGTATGTATATTAACCCTCCAAAAAATTAAGTAGCTGAATAAGTTAAACGAAATGTTTACTTGAAAGAAAAAAGAATACTTTTAAGTATTTGCTTTTATTTTAGTTGAAAGAAAAAAAGAAACAAAACAATATATTGGTGGTAGCTTGCTGGGATAACAGCATATCTTTATAATAAAAAAATGTGAGTTGGTGGCGTAACGTGCCAGCATGATAAGAAACGACCAAGTATTAAGAGACTTTTGACCCCGTTTAAATGCGGGAAAATTGTTGCTCTTAAGTATATTTATTAACACGTAGAAGAGATAAGGTGTGCATATTATAGTTATATTTTCATAAAGTTTATATATTTAATTTCAACAGACTCAGGACATGTCCATTACGACATCTCTGTCCTTCGCCGTCTGCCTATGTAAAACAAGTGTTTAAGGTAAAAGTCGCAAATTAAAAGATGCAATTTCGTTCTAGGCCTCAAAACGAAAATTGGTAAATCTTTTTAAAACCGCTCCATGACCTTAGCTTGTCCCCATACCAATGACCATCCGGAATAGCCTGTAAAAAATTATAAATTATAAAGCAACAGATACTTATTTAAATGGCGTTCAAGCAGCATTTGAACTTGCAAATCTTCGTTCATCTTTTGTCTCTTGGCCGCAAATCGTGTGCTACCCAATTTCCATGTTTTAGGCAAGGTATATTTACACAAGGTAAACTCGTTGGCCCATATGTTTGTCAGCTGTTTACCCCTAGTTGGAACCCAAACGCCAAATTGCGTGTATATGAGCCAAAATTTGTACATGTGTGCGTTAAATTGTTTTTGTTTTATATGAAGACAATTTTGACAACTCGGTTCCTTTTATAGAGCAGCATGTCTACACTCCCAAATGAGTCTACCTTGTGTAAATATACCTTGGTTTTAGGTTAATTCTGCTCACAGAAAAAAATAACAAGAATTTTTATGTAATTAATAAAAAATTTTTAACTTTTCTTATATTTTTAAAAATTTTCTTTATTAAATTGTTTGTAAATTGTCATCAAGGTATATTTACACAAGGTAGACTCATTTAGGAGTGTAGACATGCTGCTCTATAAAAAGAACCGAGTTGTCAAAATTGTCTTCATACAAAACAAAAACAATTTAACGCACACATGTACAAATTTTGGCTCATAGACATGAAATTTGACGTTTGGGTTCCAATTAGGGGTAAACAGCTGACAAACATATGGGCCAACGAGTTTACCTTGTGTAAATATACCTTGATTGTCATATTAACAATTTGTTCAGTTGAAAAAATACAATAATTTTGTGTCAAACTTGTTCAATACAAAATGAAAAAATTCAATATTTTTTGAATTTAATCTCGTAAATATCACTGCGGAACAGACATATATTGGAATAACTTGAAAACGGTGGACCACATTCAGTTAACAAAAAAATCCGAAACTCGGCAACAGTAGTATCTTTAATACGTGCTTACATTGTTTTTAAATTTGGCCTGTAGTTTCAGAGATATGGTTGAATTTTGGAAGAAAAATAGGAACATGTTGAAAAAAAACCAACTTTATGTTCTCTTAAAATTCATCAAAAATTAAATTGCAATTAAAATCACAGTTTTGATCTAAAAACATTTAGCTCAACATAGTTTTGAATGAAATAGGGTTCAATTCATTGTAATCGGGGCACAACTTTTGATTTTATTCACAATTTACTGAGAAAACTGAATATTGATTTCCATACAAAAAGAAACAACGTTCATGACACACACATATTTAAAATGTTAATTCTGTATGGAAATCGATATTCAGTAAATTGTGTATAAAATCAAAAGTTGTGCACCGATTGCAATAATTTAAGCCTCATTTCATTCAAAATTATGTTGAGCTTAATCTAGACCAAATCTGTGATTTTAATCGCAATTTTAATTTTATAAATTTTTAAAGAAAAAAAAAATTTTTTTTTATAATTTTTCTTTTTGTTTTCAAAAATTCAACGATATTTCTGAAACTACAGGGCAAATTTAAAAACAATGTAAGCACGGCTTAAAGATAATACTGTTGCCGAGTTTCGGTTTTTTGTTAACTGAATATGTTCCACCGTTTTGAATTTATTCCAATGTGTGTAGTGAAAGTGCCTTAATTTTGGACATATCGGTATATCTTGAAAAGTAGAGCAGAAAGAGAAAAATGGAGATTAGATTTGAAAACAGCGACCTTAAATTAGTAAAAATTTGCAATCAAATTCCAGACCGCACAAAAAAAGTTTAAATTTGTTCCGATGTGTAGTTAACGATATGACTATATACAATACACTAAAATTTATTATGGAGGGATAAGTTAGTTCCTATGCGCATTTCGCTGGTTGCTTAGCCCATATCATCAGAAATCTTATTTCAAAAGACTTAGGCAAAACTAAATATATTATACAAATTAAACTGTAAAGCGAATGAGAATTATAAATGGAAAATAGTTGTAAAAATGCCGTATTGTAAAAATACCGTATTGTAAAAATACCGTATTAATATGAAGAAATATTTAATTATTTCATTATTAAATATGTTTTATTGAGTGCTATTTTGCAAAGTGTAAATTTGATAAAATTTTTCACTGAATAAATCAAAAAGTTGTTTGACCTAAAATTTTATTTTTAACAAACTGTGTTGTTAAAAATTTTCTTGAGTTATTTTTGTCTGTGTAGAGACCCTATTTCACCTGTCGAGAAGAAACTAACTCTTTAGTTTTGTTAGTAAGAAATGCCTTTTTTTCTTGTCGTTGTAACTTCATCCGTACGACATTTTTGTTTTTTTTTTTTTGTTTTTTTTTGTTTTAAGAGAATTGTCTTTAGACGTTTGTACCAGTAAACAAACTAATAACTACTATCAATTTAATATTGTTTTAATATAAACATGATTTTCTACAGTAATGTTGTTTAATTAACTTTAAATTATTTATTTGATGAAATTTTCAATTAAAACTGATTTTATTTTTGATTAATGGTTTAATTGAAAAAAAAAAAATTGGCGAGAGTTGTTTCTGTGTAAGTCATCGAAAAATAGTGAAACAGATGTCTGTGTTTAACCATTTCAACAAATTTAAAAGGGAATTCAAAAGAAATTGAGCAGCAAAAGTGGAAGCGTGTAAACCTGGACTGAGTAATCGATGTGCTACAGCTGCATTTTTTTCATTTTTATTTAAAGAAGTAAATCAATACTTTTCACAAATAATGCTTTGTTGGCACAAACTTTGTTGTTTACGCTTTTTTGTTCATTGGCTCGATGAGAATAGACGACAGTTTTTACCCTCCAAAACGACATATTACTTATTAAAGACGCAAACCATGTAAAAAATATACGCCATCTTTAAAGTAACGTTAAGTTAATTTTATAATCGCAGTACTGTCATTTCCCTTCATTTATATGATTGTTAATTTGTTTAACAAACAAATAAAATAAATAGCGATAAAATGAATAACTAAAAACACTAAAACTCTGATTGAAAAACTCTGTAAACAGTTTAAATAAAAAACCATTCAAATTATTTCTGCCACTACCAAGAAATGCCTCGTTTTTTCGGGAAAGAAAATTATTTATTTATTCACTCAACATTTGCTTCATAGATTTTATGTATTAGAGACGAAGTTTTGCTTTTTTTCCTCCAGTTCGTATTCTTATCTAACTTGTGTTTACTCAATTACTAACAGCAATTGTAACTTTTTCGATTAATTTTTCCGCTTTTCTTTTAATTTGTTTTTTTTTATTTCTTTTTTTATTTTTTTTTTTTGCCGAAAATGTTTAGTGAAGTCAAAAAATGATTATAATTTTATGTCACAACAAATGTGAGGGTGGGCACTTGAAACTTCACAGACAGCTGGCAGGAAATTGAGAAAATATGGCAACCATCAACAGACAAACAAAAAGCAATTGGTCTATTAGTGGAGTGGTTGGGATGTAATAGATTTTATGGTTTCAAAAGTGTTTTTTTTTTCTTATTCGTTTAACAAATTGGAATTTCTGTTGAAAGGACAATGAACCTAATGAAATAATTTGGCATTAACAAATTATTCTCTTAGGAAAAGTTTTATAACCGGCATTGGCAGGACATCAACTTAAGAATTAGAATAAGATTTGATTGAATATCGTTAATTTATGTTTTAATATATAAAGATTTAGTACATAAATTGGACATTAAGCATACAATACATGTGTAATTGGCCTTATAGGCTTTCTTTATATTGATTAAATTGAATAAATAAATAAATTGTGAAAAAAATTTAATTTTTACTGAAAAGCCAATAAGAAGATTAGTTTGAAAATTGGCAAGATTTTTTTTAGCAAAAGAGTAATACAATAAAATAAAATATAAATATAATCAGGGTTGTCATAGAAACCAATATTGGTTTTGCTAATTGTCGGTTGTTGGTTTCATTTGGTGTCACGAAACCAAGTTGGTTTTGTTATTTTCGAATGTAAATAAAACCAATATCGAAACAGCTGTTGTTTACATTTTTATTATTTTTTCTTTTACTTTTTTGCAGAAAATTTACAAAATATTATATTTTTTTCATTAAAATATCAGTAAAAGTGTTTTTTGTGAAAATAATTTATATCAAATAACTAAAAGGTGATAAGTGCTTATAAAGAAAATAAAATGACATCAGAAGTTGTAGCATTTTTGTTATTGGAAGATGATCTTGCATTGCATTTGCTGTTTTAATTTGTGTAATTTTATTGTTTTGTAAAAATATGTATTTATAAAGCGAATTTATTAAAAATATAAACAAATTTGTTGTTTAACGTTATAAATAAGTAAAGTGAACACTGCTGTTGTTGCATATTTGTTGTTAGCAGAAAAAGTGAGAAGAAGACTTTTGCAAATTTGCAGCAGCCCGCTGCCGGAGACTACCGGAAACATGCAAAAAATACTATTTTACCAATTTATCAATTTTATTTACTTCTATCTGTAGAAAGAATCTTACTCTTAAATAAAAATTAATTTTTTAGCAGCTATATTTATTTCCAATAAAAAAAACAAGAGCTGTAAGCTGCTTGGTTTATTTCCAATAAAAAACCGACAACATTGGTTTCTGTGACACCTTAAACCGACGATTTTAGTTCGAACATAAAACCAATAACATTGGTTTTTATGACACCAACGCATTTTTTCTTGTCGGTTTTAAAACCAATTCTGACAATATTGGTTTCTATGACAACCCTGAATAAAACATTTTTAAGTTATTATAATTTATATAAATTAACAGGTTGTATGTGGTGACCCCTTCTCTGGGTCGGGCTCAGGCGGTGGGGAAAGGGAGACGGTGGGAGATATGATCACCTTGGATAAGGTAACATGGGCGGTGAATACCTTTGGGTCCTACAAATCGGCGGGACCAGATGGTATCTTTCCGGCGATGTTACAGAATATCGGGAGATCATCACTCCTGGTGTTGGTGGAGGGAGGTCAGGGTAGTTTTTATTCCCAAGGCGGGTAGAACCAGTCACTCTAAACCCAAGGATTTTAGACCAATCAGCTTATCGTCTTTTCTTTTGAAGACGTTGGAAAGACTGATTGATCTACATCTGAGGACGAAGATTGACGCCGGCATCATCAGCGGCGCTCAACACGCCTATCTTAAGGGTAGATCTGTTGAGAGTGCGTTGCATGATGTGGTGGGTTATGTTGAGCGGGGTTTGCGAACCAAGGAATACACCTTGGCGGCATTCCTGGATATAGAGGGCGCCTTTAACAATTTGAGGATAGAGGCTATTAGGCAGGCACTGTTTGATCAGAGGGTTCCGTTGTTCTTGGTCGAATGGATAACTAGGATGCTAAGCAGCAGGGTTATTCACTCGGACTGGGGAAACGAACGTTTGAGGAGACCGGTGACTAGGGGGACCCCACAGGGGGGAGTTCTCTCACCCTTATTGTGGCTCTTGGCCGTCAATGTCGTTCTGAGACGTTTTGACAGAATGGGTCAGAAGGTCGTAGCCTACGCGGATGATGTGGTGATATTGGTGTCAGGCAAGTTTCTGCCGACAATTAGCGACATCATGCAAGGGGCGTTGGGCGAACTGTCGGCATGGGCGAGTGATAAGGGACTGGGAGTTAATCCGGGGAAGACGGAGTTGGTTCTTTTCACTAGGAGGTACAGGGTGGAGGATTTTAGGCTACCGGTACTAGGAGGAGTGGAGCTTAGACTATCTGATAGTGCTAAGTATCTGGGAGTTTTTCTGGACAGCAAGCTGTCATGGGGAAGGAATACTCAGGAGAGACTTAAGAGGGGTCTCAATGCCTACTATGCTTGCAGATCATCGATAGGTAGGAGTTGGAGACTCCGGCCGTCAGTGGTGGGATGGCTGTACACTTCGGTGGTTAGACCCATTCTTACGTATGGATGCTGTGTTTGGTGGGAGTCATTGAGATTGGATAGTCGTAGGAACCTTCTTTCTAAGGCTCAGAGGTGTGCTTCAATGGGCATGACAGGTGCCATGAGGAGTACTCCTCAGGCGGCCCTGGACGTCATTCTACATCTTCTGCCTATTGAGCAGTATGTGATGGGAATGGCGGCCAGGAGTATTCTTAGACTGAGGGAATTAGGACTGATGGGGAATGTCACTCAGGGTCACTCACGGATCCTGAGTGAGATTGAGGCGTGTGGCTATTGCCTGGGACCTCCCGGATCCACAGATTATGTGGGCACTAGGGTGGATTTTGGGCGGCTGCCGGAGGTAATAGTGCCTTCTAGGGAGAGCTGGTCAGGTAGGGACAGATTATTTAGTGGATTTGCTATTTTCACTGATGGCTCGAAGATGAGGGGCACGGGTGCGGGGGATCTGAGGATCTGAACATCAGAAGGTCATATAGGCTTCCTGACGACTGCAGTGTTTTTCAGGCGGAGGTTCTGGGGGTCGTGAGGGCCGTGGAACTGATAAGGGACAACATTGATAGGGGCTCGGAGGTCACTATATATGTGGACAGCCAGGCGGCTCTTATGGCCGTAAGGGGCTGTTATGTGAACTCCAAGCTGGTTGATGATTGTAGGAAGGCTCTTGGAGCAGTCTTAGGGGAGTATTTGCTAAGGTTGTGCTGGGTGCCGGGTCACTGCGACATAGTCGGCAATGAGGTTGCTGATGGGTTGGCGAGACAGGGCTCGGAGATGGAGGATCCTAACTGTTTGGAGGCGGTTAGGCCTCCAATGGCATTCTATTTTGGAAGAATCAGGGAATGGATTGTGGGCGCGACCAATCGGGCCTGGGGGAACCGAACGGACTGTCGGGTATCACGGACGCTGTGGCCGGTGCTTAGTAGGTCCGATTCGGTTTTGCTAATGGGCAGGAGTAGGGTCTGCGTTAGGACCATGATAGGAATGATCACGGGCCACTGTATGATAGGCAGGATGGCGGTGAGGATGGGATCCGGATTGTCGGATATGTGCAGGTTGTGTGAGGACCCTGAGGAGTTGGAGACGGTGGAGCACATTCTGTGCCACTGTCCCAGGTTGCAGGGCAGCAGGCGGAGGTGGCTGGGCAGTAGATTCCTGGGCGAATTAGGGGATGTCTCGGGTTGCGGACTCGAGAATCTGATAGGATTCGTAATGGGGATGGCCTGGCTGCGCGAGAGTAGGCTGGGTGCTGGACGCACGTAGGGCGTATTTGGTTGAGTAGGATTTCTCTCGGGTTTGGTCCGGAACCTTCTTTCTTATTTATCTTATGCTTTCTCTGTTTATTTCACTGACTTTCTATCTCCCTAGGGCTATCTCTGAATAAGGCATCACAATGGACCATATTGGTCTCTGGGTGAAGGTGTGAAGGAGACTTCACACCGGCCTTTCTACCTACCTACCTACCTATTATAATTTTATTTTAACATTCTAAAAAGTTTCAACAGGTTGTTATTGTTTTGCACATTTTTATACCCTCCACCACCACGAGTGGTAAATGAGGGTATACTTCGCAGTAAAAACTTCGTTTAAACTTAATTGAAAATTTTATGATTTTTTGCAATTTTGATCTTTTCAAGTTGTTTTTTTTACATCAAACAATTAAAAATTGTATCGTTTTATTGCATTGAGCAGTAGTTTAATACGAACATTTTGCGCCCAACAAGACCTAGATTGGGCAAAAATGATAAAGCTACAGAAGATTTAGTGAATTAGGCCACTTTGTAATTTAAAAGTTTAGGCTTTTTTTAATATTTTTGCGACTTTGTAATTTTTTTAAGGATTTGGATCCTGTTTGGCACAAAATATGCGTTTTGAAATAAGCTTACGTCGTAAGTAATAAAACTTGAAAAAATTTTATTCTTTGGTTTAAAAAAAAACAAGTTGAAGAGAGCAAAATTGCAAAATATGTTTGTAAAGTTTGAACTTTCGTCCAATAAACGACCTGTGGTTGTATTAGTAATTTCATTATCTTTGAATAAAAGTTAAGGAATAACAAATCCCTTTAATATTTTCGAAGATACTTTTATTAAAGTGGCATCATCTTTTTTAAAACCACCAATAATGGTTATTTTGAAATATGTAAAAAATTAAAACTGTTCTACTTTTGACCATTTTGACTTCACATTCGGATTCAGCGGACAATTTTACATAAAGAGTAGGTGTCAGATTCATTTGGTCACGACTTTGTTGAAAATGTGTGTCACAGTATTATAAAGGGATGTCAGAACTAAAATTAAAAATAAAACTTAAAATCATTTTTTGAGTTTAAATACTTTGTCGTTAAGCCAGATTATATTATATATATATGTACATGTATAAAACTAAGAAAAGGTCAAATTAGCAGAGTTCAGAACTAGTCTTGCAAAAGTGCAAATGCAAAACATCGTAGCTTTTTTGTTAAATCCAACAACAAAATACACAGAGTTTCCATTAGATTGTATGAAATTGCAACGATATTTTGCATTTGCTCTTTTGTAAGCCTAATACTGAATTTTTTATAATTGCAAACGTATGCGATGCATTGCATCTAAGAAAACATCGATGTTCTTTTTCAAAATCCATTACTTTGGCATGGATAGAAATTGATGCATAAGCAGTCCAACAACTGTAATATTCGAAACCATAGAAGCGAAATTCTATGGAAATCTCACAAGATTATGCTACAGTTGCCTCCGTCTTAGTCGAATGTTTCAAGACTCAAAAATTGTCACCATTAAGTTAACGGTGCAGGTTATTCCATGCCGTAGCAATTGGCTTTCGCAAAAAGTATGTCAAATATTGGGGGAATAAGATTTTTGTAAAAAGTTTCATAAATTGAAGCACATTCGAAAAAAAAAAATTGGTAAATATAAAGCGATTTTTTTAAGAGAATATCGATTTTCCATGGGAGGTTAAATATAAAAATGATTCAATATGATTTGCTAAAAGCGCTTTCTTGTCAACAAAAATGAATTAATTCAGTAATTTTGCCGCAAGCAAATCTTAAACAAAAAGTGTCATTGTCATAGAGTATATTCTATATATAAACAAATAACAATGATCGCTTCAAATATTCAAATTAACTTTGGCGTTTGTCTTTTAAATCAATACTATTCTTTGCCCATTCATTCGCTTGTAAAGAAATACAAAGCATTTTGAAAAGTCTGTGTTTGACAAAAAAGTTAGTTTTGTGTCGAGTTAAACAGGATATTAGTTTTTTTTCTTCTTCTTTTGACTTTAAGAAGACAACAGTGGCAAAAGACACAAGGCAACATACATATAAGAAATATCTTAGGATTGCTAAACGATTTTTATGCTGCTAAATAAATACAGACTTCAGTACACGTAACACTGTCTCACAAACACAGACAGTTAGTCAAACTTATTGCTCAAACAAACAGGAGCAGAAAAAAATAGAATCCTGAATGAAACATTTAAAAGAGATTACTAGAATGGGGAAAAATCTTACAAGTAATTTAAAATTTTTTTTTTTTCTGTAACCCGCTAAAGAAATGGAAAAACTACTAGACATACAATAAAAAAAATTTTCCTTTTTTTTTTGCAAAATAATTAAGAAAATTGAAATAGAATTCTAATAGAAAATTAAAAAAAAAAGAAAAAAGTTTAAGCACAAGAAAAGAAAATAAGGAAAAACTGTCTATTAGTTGCAAACATTAAATACGGGCCATGAATAAAAGAAGACGTCTTTATGTCTAACAGCCTATAAAATGTGTAAAAGTATTTAACGAAACAAAAAAAGGAAAAAATATAAATGAAAAGAAAATAAAATAATGGAAATTGAAAAAAGAAAAAACTGATGTTTGTACTGAATTAAAAAAATCCTACTTAAATTATAAATGTGAAAGTTTGTATGTTTGGATGTTTGTTAGTTTGTGGCTCAATCACGCGAAAATGGATTTGGAGTAAATTTGGTGGGTGGATGATAATATATGGCCCAGATTCAAATATAAGATATTTTTAAGAGAGAAATCGGGAAAAAATTATTACTATGGTACTTTTTCTCTTTTCGATTAAAAAAAGGGCACTTTTATGGGACAAAATTGGTACTTTTTAAGGAATAAAACGGAATAAAATTGGTACATTAAGCAAAAATGATGCATTTAATACTAATACAAAATATAAGCTTATTATTATTTTAAAATACAAAATTGCTTACGCTATAGATGTTCTGTTAAGGCTGAATATTGAGGGACAAAGGATCCAAAGCTAGAGAAAAGAAGAAAACCTATTTTGATCGTATTTTCCAATGTTCAAAGCACAAACTTAGGTAAATCTAGTATACGGCCATATTCTAGGCGTCGCAATCGATTAAAATTTAATTCGAAGGAAATTTTTGTTACACCCTTCACCACAGGTGGAAAAGGGTATATATAACTTTGTCATTCCGTTTGTAGTTTCTACAATATTGATCTAAGACCCTATAAAGTATATATATTCTGGGTCCTTATGAGGAGAGAAGTTGATTTAACTATATCCGTCCGTCTGTCCGTCTTACGTTTGATATGTGTTTTCCGGAGATTCTAGACATTATAGCGGCTAGGTTGTTTAACATTAATGTCACATATAGTCCACCATTTCTTGCTATTGAAATTCAGCAAGATCGGTCCACAAATGGCTGGGATATGACCAAAAAACCACGACTGCCCCTAATTTTTGCAAAAAAAAAACCCTTGTGGTTGTTGTTTTTTTGTTGTTTTATTTTAATGTGTTTAATTTTACGCATACATACAAACCCATACACATGTATAAAGAGTGTTTTTTGGAGTGATACAACTTTGAGTTGGCATCACTGCTTTATTTGACCACCCATTAACCAGCTGATAGTTGCTTTTTGTTTAGTTTGCTTTGACATTACATTAAAAATCGACTTACACCAGAGCAACGTGTGCAAATTGTTAAAATTTTAAATCAAAATAATTCTACAAATAGGCTGAAGCACAAATTGATATTGATTTTGAATTTGAATTTGAATTTCCATTCAAAATTTTTTTTCAATGAAGCCCATTTCTGGTTGAATGGGTACGTAAATAAGCAGACTTGTCGCATTTGGAGAGAGGAGAATCCACAAGCTTTTGTCGAAACAGCATTACATCCACAGAAAATAACTGTTTGGTTTGATGATGGTCAGAATGCGAAAAGTTGTTGAAATTGGTGTTCCAGATTACGCTTTCTACGCGCCAGCCGTGGCGGTCACATGGCCGAAATCATATTTAGACATTAATGTCATAAAATTTTCTATCCAATAAAGACCGTTTCATTGATATCAAAAATATATTACTATGTTTTATTATGATTTAAACTTGTATCACTCTATAAAAAACACCCTTTATATGTTGGCATTGCTTTAGTAATTGTTGTTGTTGTATTTTGTTTTTGAAGCTGTTGCTACGTTTGATCTCTTCTTGCATTTTTCTTGGGTGTGGTGATTTTGTTGTTTTTTTTTTTATACCCTTCACCACAAGTGGTGGATTTTATATTAATGTGTTTAATTTTACGCATACGCATACACATACACATTTATGTATGTACATGATACGCCACTCAAATAAAGAAACAAGCTCGTAGACTTAATATATTTTCATTCAGTGTTGCCAGTGGATTTTTCGGAAAAATACCTACACGTTGAAAAGATTTCCCCTACAAAAATCCCTACGAATTATTGTCATTAAAATAGAAGGAAAAACATACTGCCTGTTTGTAGAACGCGAGCACAAAAGTGACTCGTTTAAATTATAGATAGTTTTAAAAAATAAATTTTATTCGAATATGTATATCAAAGCTTTGACAAAAAATAAATACAAAAAAAAAATAATACATATGTACATTAATGCTATAACCAAATTTCGGCCCCAGTATCACACGATTGCGAATTTCGTGCTTTTTTTAAATAAACAAAACAAGCAAGAAAAAATTGAATGAACAATGTCGATATTTTTTAGTTTTGATGCCATCAAAACATCGATTTTTCTGAAAGATACATCTGTCGTATAGTCGAACCTATTATCTGGCTAAAAGTTCAGTATTTTGTCTAGCCAGTAGTCAATTCTATTGTTTGACCTTTAGTCTAGTCGGATATCCAGCATATAGTTCAATCCATTGTCGGACCTTATTCGAGTCTTTTATCTAGCCTTAATATCTTTTACCTAGCATATAGTTTACTCTATTGTTTGAGCTCAGTCTAGTCTGCGTTATTGTCTAGCCAGTAGTACAGTCTCTAATCTGGCTATAGTCTAGACTATTATCAGGCTGTAGACTAGGATTGCCATCCGGCCTGGACTTGGCTGGATTGTCCAGCTTTTTAAGCCGCAATGTCTAGCTTTTCGGGAATCTGAGTCTGTCATCCCTACTGTAGACCAAATTATTTATAGTTCACTCTACTGTTTGCCCTAAAGGCCAGTGCATAGGTTGGTTGAAAGTCTAGTTCCTTAAGACATTTAAAATGTTTTGTTTCCAAAAACTGTCATACATATAAAAAGGTTGTTTTTTTAACTATGCAGGGTTTCTGGTAGCAAATTTATATTTTCAAACTTAAATAAAAAACGTAATAATTGACACAAAGTTTTATTAAGAGCAGTGAACCGTCTAGTTGAATACACTGTTCAAAACGAAAACTTGTTTTTCGAGAATTTGGAAAAAAAAACTGGTCCGATTATCTCATTTGTGGATTAGGCACACCAAACAGTTACCCTGGGGCAATGCAATCGTTTTTTTATATTTCAATCGAGGGTTGCGGATTCTTGGAGACCAGTATCGGCAGTTTTGCTTGTTGACGTGGCCGTTCAAGTGCAAATGAGCTTCGCACAAAATTGTCAACGAGTAATTACGTAAGAACCATTACTCTTAAAAAATGTCTCCACAGCGAACGAGCGGCACTGCGGCATCGTGACTGACAAATCCGAACAATCGATAATGCCAACGGCTCCGTTTATTACTTTTTGAAATAATCATATTAAAAAATATAAATTTGCCACCAGACACCCTGTATAACTTGAAATTGTAAAAAATAATAAAATAAATTGAATTTTTTACATTTAGAATAAAGCGCATTGTGGACTTTCAGTTTTCTTAATTTGTTACATTTTGGTACCCAATACTTATTACGTTATCAGTCAGCAAATTATTTGCATATTTATTATTGTGTGTAGAAACAACAAAAACAACAGAACAAGACGAAAACAAATTATTTTCATGTTAAAAGAGTAAAATTGAGAACTCTTGCTTCTCACCTAGTTTATATTTTTAGTTATATATGTATGTAAAATAAGTTTTTAAAGTAAAAACCATATCGGGAATGATGCTGGTGTTTTATAATTGAAATTCTGTAGGGTGTAAAACAAGTAATTAGATCAATCATAATAAAATTCTTCTTCTAATTTCACTTCTGGTTTATTTCAAGTACGAATTCGGAATTGAATGAACTTTATAACACTTGAATCAAGTGCATTTTGGGATTGGTTCAATCTTAGTTTTACTTAAATCAATCTCATTTTCGGATTATTTCAAGTACGAATTCGGGATTAAATATGCAAACCCTTTCGCAAGTTCTTTGTGCTTAAATAAGTACCCTCTAGCTATAAACAGCTATTAGCCCGTATTTATACTTCGGACATGCCAACAAACAACTACACACAAACTTCGACATTTGCGGACGACACAGCTTTTCTAAGCGCGCACAAAAATCGTCATGAAGCATCACGTTACTTACAGGATCATATATTTCAACTAGAAATATGGTTAAAACAATGGAGGATAAAGGTCAATTAACAAAAATGAGTACATATAACATTCACCTTGCTTTGGGAATCATGCCCCCCTATTAAAATCAATAATCAAATAATACCTCAAAATTCGAATGTAAAATATCTCGGTATACATTTAGATTGCCGTTTGACGTGGAAAAGCCATATAGAGGCAAAATTAACTCAAATGAAACTAAAAGCCATACAAATTCATTGGCTTATTGGAAGAAACTCTGTTCTTAGTCTCGACTGCAAACTCCTAATTTACAACTCTATTCTAAAGCCAATCTGGTGCTATGGTATTCAGCTATGGGGCATTGCCTCGGCCTCTAATATCGAAAAAATTCAAAGGCACCAAAATAAACTTCTTCGAATAATCACAGCTGGACCTTGGTATGTTAAAAATTCAAATATTCACCAGGATCTTAATGTTCCTTTAGTAAAAACTATGATTACGAAATATGCAGTAAATTACTTAAAAAGGCTCGAATCGCATCCGAACCCACTAGCTCGAAATATTTTAAAGGATAGCGGCCACACTCGCTTAAGAAGAAGAGACACTGCAGCACTTATCCAATTAGATGAGCGATAAACACCTAGATAAGTGAACAGAACCCGTGATGAAGAAAATTTTTGTCTGGCACTGGCAGGACATAAAATAAAGTATTAGGATAAGATTTGATTAATTATTGTTAGTTAATATTTAATGTATGAAGATTCAATAAATAATATTGCAAAAAAAAAAAAAAAATTTTCGGATTATTTCAAGAACGAATTCGGGATTAAATATGTATAAGTAAAGTGTTGAATCAATCTTTCTGTACTTGATTCAAGAAAATACTGTTAATAACTCTTCGAATTTATTTGAGTACGGATGGACTGATTTTTCTTTTGAGTGTAGGGTCTGTAATGTATTGGTTCTATTCCGATAAGGCAATTTTGTTTATTAACAAACCCCCTGTTAAGCCAAAAATTAGCCATTGGCAAGTCGATGACTAATTTTTATATTAAACTTAGATAATTTTGTAGCGTGTTTCAATCGTGAGTCTATTCAAAATAATTTACCAGAGTAATCAGATAATAAATATCAAAAAGTGAGCGCAACATGACAGTTCGTTTTACAGCAAACCCTTTCGCAAGTTCTTTGGGCTTAAAAAAGCACCCTCTAGCTAAAAAAATTTCTTAGCCCGTATGATTAATATAAATTCTAAATTTTAAATAAATCATACGCCCTGTTGTCACAGTTTTTTTTTTTACCGAAAAAAAACGCTTTTATTTACTATTAAGAATTTTCTTTGGCCTCTCTTCTCTTTCAATCTTTTTGAAACACAATGAATACAAAAGATAAACAAGTAAATATTACAAATAGAATAAAAGTCTTAAGAGAATGAATAGAATAAATAGAGTAAATAATAAAAAGCAAAGATTATTTATGCAAATCTCTATTTTATTTCTGCAACATTTTTTCCATGTTGAGTTGTTTGCGTATCAAGACAAATTCAAATGCAAAAGGGAATAAAAAAATAAATACAAAAAAAAATACAGACAACAATGCAACAACAAATCAAATTAAGAAAATCTTTTAGGCAATAAAAAACCCCAAATTTTTATAAATCAAGAAGAAAGAACTCAAATATTTTAATACACATTTTTTGCTCAACTTCGAAAGATAATTCTAATTCTTTTCTTTAATTACTTTTTTAAGTAAAATTTTTTAATATATTTATGTTACTGGTATTAAATTTTCTTTTGCTAACAATTTATATTTTTAAGTAGATTAAAAAAGGGTAAAAACTGACAGAAATGCTTTAAGGAAATTGTTTAAATTTATGTACACACACTTATCTCTATACAACACACATTACTTTGACCTTGAGAACACGTGTAGAATAAACATTGAAGGCATTGATGGGTAGACATACATATAGATACTTAAAACAACATGCCTTTAAATGAAACCAACTTGATATGGCAAACATTCTTTTACATTTCTTGTACTGTCAACATTTAAAAAGGAATACAAAATAACGCCTGGAGGCAATATTTACTTATAAATTATCATAAAATATTTTAAACAAACTTTGTTTAGCTATTTGCTTAGCATAATAGATATTAAGAAACTGCTTTTGAAATAATATTCCATGGAGTACATTTTTAAACTCGATATAACAAAAATTGTAGAAAAATTACAAAAAAAAAATTGTATTCAAAAGATTAAAATATGAGCAGCGGGGTTATTCATGACAAATCTCATTCTGGGCGTCCAGTTTGGGCCACCTTTTCAAGCATTGCTGGCCGTATGTCACGAATAAGAGGAGCCATGTTGGCTTAAATTGTTGCTGGTTTATCAGCATAAATCGCTGGCTTTACGTAGCTCTACAGGAAATAATCGAGAGGTGTAAACTCGCATGTTCTTACAGGCCAATTGACAGGTCTATTTCTCGAAATAAAACTATAGCCAAATTTTGATTTCAATAATTCGATGGTTGCGGTCACCGCATGGAAGTAAGCGCCATCCTGATAAAATCACATCTTGTCCGGATTAATGTCATCTATATTTTCGAACAAAAAAATAATCGATTTTCAAACAAAAAAGTCATCGAATTTGATGTGATAATGATGTTGATTTTGATTTTGAATAAAACACAAATTATTTAGGAAATTAATGTCATTTCTTTTTATTATGATAATATTGGTATAGTTCAATTATGCATGGAACAAAATGTCGGCCAAATCCGCCAATCGCGACCTCGGCGGCACACCTCCATCCGGTGGTCCAAGTTTTCGATGAAGCTGAGGCATAATTTGGATTCTATGCCGTTAATGTGCCGAATTATCTCATCCTTTAGCTCTTGAATTGTTGCTGGCTTATCGACGTACACCTTTTCTCTCAAATAACCCCAAAGAAAGAAGTCCAACGCTGTCAAATCACATGATCTTGGCGGCCAATTGACATCGCCACTACGTGAGATAACACGGCCATTGAATTTGTCGCGCAAAAGAGCCATTGATTCGTTAGCTGTGTGGCAAGTGGCACTGTCCTGTTGAAACTACATAACGTCCACATCCATATTTTACAATTCGGGCCATAAAAAATTTGTTATCATTTGACGAAAGTGAACACTATTCACAGTAACTGCCTGCCGGCCCGATTTTGGAAAAAATACGGCCCGATGATGCCGCCAGCCCATAAACTGCACCAAACAGTCACTCTTTGTGGGTGCATTGGTTTTTCGACCATCACTCTTGGATTATCATTCGCCCAAATGCGGCAATTCTGCTTATTGACGAATCCACTGAGGTGAAAATGTGCCTCATCTCTGAAGATGATTTTCTTCGAAAATTGATCATCCACTGTTGCCATTTCTTGCCACCATTCTGACCTTTGACGACGTCTGGAATGGTCAAGAGGCTTTAGTTCTGGAGTCAATTGCACCTTGTAAGCGTGTAAATACAAGTCTTTATGCATAATGTTCATCTACAACGAGCGTGAGAGGTGCAATTGTTGGGCACGACGGCGAGTTGAGGTGGACAGATCTTCAGCCACACTATCGCGAACAGCAGAACGAGCTGTACGAGCATGCACTGGTGTTTTCCATCTCCCACAGACCCGGTTTGCTCAAATTTTTGCACGATTTTTCCGATTGTACGCATATTTGGACGATTAAATTGACCGAAAAAATTACGAACTGCACGATATGCATTTTGATTTGAACGCCCATTTTTATAAAAAGCCTGAATATTTTTAACGCTTTGCTCGATTGTGTATCTTTCCATGGTTCAAATTAAGTTAGTTTGAATTGAGAAATGTCAAATGAAATGCAGAAAAAAACTTGACAGTTAGATTTGGTTCACATTCAACATCGGCCCTTAAAATTTAACCACCCGTTATATTGACCGTAACGCGTATTACAGTATCGAAGGTATAAAATACTGGTTGGGTATGTAACATACCGTCGGAGAGGTTAGTTTGTATAGTTTCTCAGCATAAGTTTTATTTTTAAGGTTTAAGAAACATTTAACAACAATTAGGAAAAAATTCAAAATAGTGCATATGGGCACTTCTCCAATGTCGAATGCGACATTCGTACGCCTTAAAAGTGAAAAAAAAACATACACCAAAACATTTTTTTTTTTTTTTTTGACAAAAGGCGAAACTTATAGCTCTTGATTAGCACTATAATTTGTGCTAAGGTTGACTTTGAGCAATTGTTCGTTTTCAAGATAATTAAAAAAACCAAGGCATTTGCCTTTAAGGCAAACAGTTCAAACACTGATTTCAGCGACTCCTGATAAAATATTTAAATGCTAATAATTTTAAAATGTTATGCATTGCATATTTTAATAATGCTTTTTATTTGATTCAAAAAAATATTGTGTAGTTTATTTTTAATTTAATTTTAATCACTGTCGCACGCTACATGTTGCATGCGACATTTTGTTCCATCATACTTTTATGTTTATGTTTTTACTTTTTATGTAATAAGACATGCGTAAGATGATTCTACATTATTTTAAATATATTCAATATAGAAACTGGGAATTATTTCCTTCCGAAGGTTACTTTACATTATATTCAACATTTTTCATTTTTTCGAAAATAATAGTATAATAATAATATAATAGTCTGGTAGTGTATAAAGTCATTTCTGAAAAATTGAAGGAATAGAACTATTACAAAAAAGCTTTATAAAATACATAACTGAAATTTAGCTCATAGAATAAATTCGAAAAAATGAAAAATGTTGATTATATTCAATATATTTATTTTCGAACAAAAATTATAAACTTAAAAAAATATCTTCACTAAAGAAAAATACAAATATGTATAGAACAAAAACTAACTTAACTGAAATTAGTATTGCTAGTCTCAAATAGTTTTTTTTAATCGAATAAGTTGTCCTTGCTGCTTGTAGTTGTTGGCCATCTCAAATAAAGATATTTTAGAAAAAAAATGCTTTTGAATTTATGCATTTTACACTTACGATGTCGCACGCTACAAATTTAAAATAAGTACCAAGAGAAAAGCACTGATTATTTTCTAGCATAATTTTTTTTATTAAATTTGCAACAAAAATATCTTGTTTGTTACTAATATTTAATGCACATTGTACAAATACCCTCGACGAACTGATAACAAATGTTATTTTTCAATGTCGCACGTTACGTCGAAAGCAAAGAAAAAAATTGCCGTAACTGGCAATCACATCGTTCCGTTTACATTTTTCTTATATTGTTTGAATATAAACCGAGATTTAAAAAGCAATTGTCAATGCATAATGTTTGTCATTAAGATAATTTAGCAAAATAAAACGTGCAATAGAAATGTTCAAAACAGAACTTTTGCACTTGTCCGACTTTCCATTTGAATATTTCAAAGTGTGTTATGAATAAATGTAAAACTTGTTTACATTATTGAAAGTCCATATAAAAATATTTTAAAACAACATACTTTTATAGACTTTCAATTTTTTGGCTGCGGTTGACATTTCTGTGGAAATGCCCATATGCTAAAAATGGAAAAACCCTCGTCTAGAGTTAGAAAAATTTTTTTTTTTTTTTTGTACAAATAGGCCACTCGCGGCCCAAAAATAGACCAAAACTACCTTAAAGGAAAAGACATAAGCTTTCTTTTGAACCAAAAAAAAAAAAAAACAATCTTGCTAAAAAAAAAATAAAAAAAAAATTTTAAATTTAAAAAAAAATTTTAAAAAAAACAAAAAAAAATTTTTCAAAAGATTGATCAAATAGCTACATATTTAAGCTACTTGGAACATATTTTTCTAACACCAATAGGTAATAAGTCATATGGATGACAAAGAACACCTGTTTGGCCAAAATGTCAAATTTCGACCCCCTCTAACTCAGAAACTTTTTGACCAATCTTGTTGAAGATGTGTATCTAAACTACTTTCCAATAGGACTAACCTTGGTGCAAATTTCATCTAAGTCGGAAGACATCAATTTCAAAATTGGGTCACTTGACACGAAATCCCCCATATCCCTGCAAACAAATGGAAGATATCCCCTAAGGCAATAGTTTAGCAATATCCCCAAATTGTCATCTAAAAGAAAATAATCAAAGTAATTTTTTATTTTCTTCCTTTTATAATTTTTGAGAAAATTACGCAATATAAACAGAAAAAATACATATGTACGTCATAAAAAAATAAAAATTATTCAAATTATTAAATCTAGGAAATTAGTTCTCGAAATATTCTGCAAAAGGCAAATATTTAAATGAAATGAATCTGTTTAATATTAATCTGTTTTGTTTTCAATTAAGTCATGATATTTTTCAACCCTGGATGCAGTTTTAAAGGAGTGGGAGGTTTTTTTTTAAAAATATGGTGAAGACTTAATATGTATTTATATTATTTAAGATTATATGTATTATATAATTTTACTTTATTTTAATTATAATTTATATTATGTATTTATATGTAATAATTACCAATTTAATTTTAAATTAAAAGCTGTGTTATTTTGTACATAATTGAACATTTTTCAAAATGCAAAGCCTTCTTTTTATCATCCCAATGATATTTTGGCGATATCTTCCTATTTTCCTTATCTGGCGATATTGCTAGTTTATCATCTTCCCGAAGAAAGTATCTTCCGCAATACGAAATCAATTATTGACGCAATAATATTTTTCCTCCAGGCAATACGTTTGGCAATACATAAGGTGTATTTCTGTGTTTGCTGGGATGTATGTAGTTAAGTCTCTAGTGTGGGTAAATAATTTGTTTATATTATAAACATTATAAACAGTAAAGTCTGTAGTCTAGGCTACTGGTTAGTCTAAAATCTGGGCTAAAGTGTAGTCTTTAGTTTGGGCTATCGTCTTATCTATAGTTTGGACAGTAGTCTATTAAACAGTCTGGGCAATTATCTAGGCTATAGTCACGTTCATAGTGAGAACTACAGTTTCGTCTCTAGTCTCAAATATAGTAAAATTTTCAGCCTGAGCTATTTAAAAAAAAGAAAACTTTATTTATGCTACAATGTAGGTCAGTTTTAACTCATGATTAGCCTTGTTCTAGTATGGCATGGTAATGCCATAATTATAGCTGATATTCTACATTCTAAGATATATTCTAGACTCTAAATTGGGCTAAAATTAACTTACTAGTAAAGGCTTCGATGTTGACATAATTTATGTTATAACATTCAAATGTAAATGCATACTTATTTCTTGAATTACTTTATAATGCAACTACATATGTAAATATCCCGCCTTTAACTTAATGAACTTTGTACTTTTACTTTTTAATAAATCCTTGTATTAACAACAGGTTATGGGCTAACACGCGTTTTTTAAAAACGAAATATTTTTTCTTGGAAGTTTTAATAATTAAAAGACTATTTTAATATAAGACTGTATAAAGATGAATACGTCAATGGCTCAATTCCCAAAGTTATCAAACAGCAACTATCATGTGTGGAAGTTCAACATGGAGCTATAGTATTATCTATACGGCAAAGTCTAATTTAAAGCCTTTAATCTAAGCAATAGTCGTCTTAAGTATGAGACATAATCTAAACTTTAGCCTAATCTTAGTTTATAGTTGAGGCTTATTTATTGACCTTTCTATAGTCTGCCCTAGAGTCTAGTTTTGCGCAAATTCTAATCTATAGTTGGCAGTACGAAATTTATTGTTGTGTGTTATTTATCTCGGTATGCTTTCGTTTTGCCTCTTCTAAAGTATAGTTGAAAGAGTGGCCTTTTTCTAGTTAAATCAATTAAATTTACTTTGTCGTCTGGTCCATGGTTCTTCTGTTATTCTTTCCTAATACTGTGTAAATTTATGTAAATAAAAATATTTTTCCTTTAGTTTGCACAATTGATTACATCCGTTTTGTTTTACAAACTGTCTTCCACTACTTATTCTTATAACAGGAAATACTTAAAGATGATTTGACCAAAAAAAAAAAAAAAAATATTAAGAGATTGAAAATAATTTATTCATAGACAAATTATTTAGAAAAGTCGATATACATACATACTTTTGTATATAAAAAATGGACAGCAAAATATAAAGTTTTATCTTAAAATAGGATTAGCAAATATGTTTTAGGGAAATATTGTTTTGCAACTTTCTTTGCTGGAGGCAAAAAAAAAAGTTTATAATAAATAAAATATTGTTTTCTGGGAAAAGAAACAGTTTGAGCAACTTTTTTTTAATTTAATTTATGATAAAAATATTAGAATTTACATAACATCAATGTCAATTTTAAATTTTGTAAATTTTTATGTAACTTTAAAATATGGGTTTTTTGCTAACTTTAACTGCAGAATTTAAAAAAAAAAAGTTAGAGTGCTATATTCGGCTGTGCCGAATCTTTGATACCCTCCACTGACAGTTCGAATGTTTAAGGAGTAATATCTGTATGATGTCTTTTTATTATTATTATCTTAAACTGTGACGATTTGTTATTAATTATGGTTTTAGGAGACTAAACTGTTTTCCGGGAGTAGGGCATATATGGGGCCTAGGGTAAATTATGTACCGATCTTCACGAAATTTCACAGTATCATTTATAGTCCTATAAAATTGTGACGAGCCAAGATTTGTTATGATTGCATTATTTTTTACGGTTTTAGGCGTACTAAACTGTTTTCCGGGAGTAGTGTTTATATGGGGCTTAGGGTAAATTATGGACCGACCTTCGCGAAATTTTACAGTGTCATTTCTAGTCGAATAAAACGGACTTGTGCAAAATCTTATGTCATTCCGTGCATTTTTGCATCATTTATGTTAGTTTTTGTAACAAAATTATCAAGTTTTTGAAGGTGGTGGTTCCACATTTTGATTCATAGCTCTGGTCCTACTGAACCGATTTTGCTGAAATTCAATCCCAAACTGCTTAGGATAACTACAAGCAATTTGACACCTAGTTTGTTTATTTCTTTTGGGTTTTTCGAAAGTGAGCGTGTTTTCAACAGACGGACAGACGGACAGACAGACGGACATGGCTAAATCGACTTAGAATTACTCAAGCAGCCAGCATATATATACTTTATGGGGTCTGAGATGAATAATAAAAAAGTTTCACACGAAATGACAAACTTAGTATACCCTCTTCACAACTAATTGTGGTGGAGGGTATAAAAATATTTTTATTTCAAATGTAGTTACTTATTTTAAAAATAAACTTTCATACACATTTTCCTTTAAATAGATTTGAAGCCAAATTTAATTTATTGTTGGACATTAGTAAAATATACAGTGATGCCAACTCTTGGAACACTAAGCAAGTGAAGAAATTCGAAAAATAGTCTTAAAAGGGCTAAATTAAAAACCTGACGGTTTTAGTACGTTATGCTAACATTTTTTTTTTTTTACCGCAAAAAAGGGCTAAAAATATTTTTTAAAGTAAATCAAAAAAAATTTGAAACAAACAATTATGATACAACTGTAGCTTTGAGTAGCATTCATACTCTTTTAAAATTAGTCATTGTTTTATTTAATTTGCAATACTTGGTCATTCTCGTCTTTATTCCTTAAATCATTATCTATGAAGAATTAATATTTAAGCATAACGCGTCAGGTATTTCGCAGCTTGAGGTGCTTAAAAAAGGCTTAATCTAGCTAGAAAAGGGTAAGTTGACATCACTGAAAATATATGTATTTAGAGGATAGGTCAGCGACGGTTATGACTTCTTCCTAACTTTCTGGCAGCATATGAATTCAACGCCATAAGAACTGGTTAGTTTTTCAAACCATGCCGATTTCGGATGTTTTGAAGTGATTCTTATGCCAGATTAATCGCTCAAAACAAATAGTATATATTAGCACGGAGCATGGTCTGGACTTATAAGGCGGATGATGTAAAGCTTGCCCACCACCATTATATAATTAGATTTTAATAGTTCGCTCTTAACGAATCAATTGTATTCGTTAAAGATATGTACACTAGGGCTATAACCAAATTTTTGGCATAGTACCACTGGCCAAGAATATTTTTGTATTAAAAACACCTGTCTCCCTTCGTTTTACGAAAAAAAACTCACAAATTTCTAAAACTTTTTAAGAAATTTTGAACCGCGATGAATTGTAACAGTAGGAAAATTTTTAAACCTAAAGCAGTGAAAATTTTCGAACATACTCGTTGGACGCAAATAAAATGAACTTTCGTAAACTCCCTTTTGCTAAAATTAAAGTACTTATATACAGCAAAAATAATGATTTATGTATATACTAGGGTATTTATTCGGTTGACCGTTAATCGGTTAACCGATTAATTACTACCCGATTAACTGATCGGATAATTTAAAATTGGCTTTTTTCGTTTAACGATTAAACCGGTTAATTTCAGTCGATTAACCGATGTAACAAAATTTGGAATTTTTTGTAGTATTAAACCATATTTTTTTTTTGTTTTTAGTTATGGGTTAGTTCCAAAACGTCAGTTGCAAAGCAACTCCCTTTTTTAAATGCATTCTTTAATACAACCATGTAGAATTTTACAATGTTATCTGTACCAAAGTTCTCCAAAAAAGTTACCAAAGTACACGAAAAAAGTTGTGTTTAGAAATATTTTTTTATACAATATATTTTCTTCTAGAAATACATTCGTAAAATACAGTACAAAAACAGAAATTAAGGAATTCGGAAATAAACTTTTTTGCAGAATGTTCGGTGCTGAGCTTTCTCAGAATAAGTTAGATGATGACCTGACAACAGAAGAAACTCTCGATAGTAACACAAAAAGAAAATTAACCGAAACAATTAGAAGTGTTAAGCATTTAAAAAAATTATAACAGGACTCTAAAAGCATAATGGAAGATTAAAATGATTAAAGGAAAATGATTGAGAAATTTGATAATCTGTATAATGAGTTGTTTTCGATTTCTCCACCATCTTCGATAAGTGAAAGAATTTTTTCCAAGTCAAGTTTATCAAACCTAAAAAATCGCTCAAATCCTAAACTTTTAAACCAATTTATTTTTCTAAAATAATATTTTATAAGATCTCCTTGAACTATTGAAATTATTAATAAAATGATCTCACGGTTTATTTTTTAAGTAATACATAATATGTTTTAATTAAAAAATATGTATTACATAGTTATTAATTATTTTTTAGTTTGCTAGTTTTAGTTCAAGAATAATTTTTTTTTTTACTAATAAACTCAAAATAATAAAAAAAATTAATTTTTATTTATTGAAATTACTTAATTTAGAAAACAACCTTATTAACTGGTTAACCGATCAATAACAACATTAACCGATTATTAACCGATCAAACCAAAACCTCGATTAACCGATTAAAGCAAAAGCCCGATTAAATGAATACCCTAGTATATACTATAAAACTTCTACGAGAGAGGAAAAATATATAAATGCAATTTTGGTTAAGTCTGCATCAAAAAATTGTTTGAAAACGAATGTTTTGAAAATGTCGTAACCATCATTTATTTCCAGCGATAAAAATAGAGACATAAAAGACTTGCTTATATTTCTTCCACATGTTGATAAAACTTATTACAAAAATTAACTCAATATTTAGTTTTAAATTTTAAATGTTTTTTCTTGATTCGATTTTACTTTTGCATTATTTAAGTTGTTTACTTTGTGGCGCTTTATGCTCCTTTTCATAACAGTAGAACTGTTTTTTCTGTTTTTGTAAAATAAAACCAAATAAAAAAAAAATTTCATTAATGTTGACTTTTTATTAGATTGTAAATATAGAAACATTCATCTCAACAATAAGTTACTCAATACACAGCAATAAGTATACGTATGCAGCACAAAAAGCCACTTTATTTTTAGAAAAGTGGCGTATGCGACACAAAACAATATTTTTCATTTTCAAAAAAATACTATTAAATTCTAACTTTAAGCCTAGTACTCTGTTCAAATTTGGGAAAAATGTTGGGCAACATTAATTATTTCACATGAAAATTTTGACATGTATCAATGTTACCTATCATGCGAGTTTATACAATTTGACGTTTTTATTCCTGCAAAGTATGCGACATTGTTTTGCGTATGTAAAAAAACCCCACATGTATTTTACTGAAAATATTTTTTTATTAAAAAGTTTAATAAAAAAGAAAGTAAATATGGATAAGAAACGGTTACCGGTTGTGTTATTTTAATTTTTTATTTCGTATTTAATAACACTGTAGCACATTTTTTAACTTCATAATCTTGAACCAATAGAGACCCTCAAAATCTGAAAGCTTATGATGGTAGTAGAAAACCCCTAGGTGGGTTTTGCATTATTAGCTAAGGTTTTTTTTTAATTCATGTTTGAAGTTTTCGACTGGGGGTGTATTTTAGTACAATTTTCAAAAACATGTACTGATTCTTAAGTCTATACCTCGTGAACTATTCGAGTTATCGCTTGTCTCTCATCGGCAAATTTTAAGCTCTTCATCAGATCTAAAAATTTTACCTTAAGATAAAATCGAAAAAAACAACATCTTACTCAAAACAGCAAAACTGTCAAAAAACTTAGAAAACTTGATGATTTTGAACGTAAAGAATGAAAAATAAGGACACTTCAAATCTTTTTAAATATATATTTAACTTAAGTCGTCGCTTTCGGAGCTAGTGTCATTATCTGAAAACGTGTTCCCGACCTGCATACTACATCTGGTGTCCACGAACAATCGAATAAGTCCAACTGGTCAGAATAATATAAGTGGTACCCATTTCTAAATTCAGCAGTAAAATTGGTTTTTTGTGTTTTCATTGAACGTTTGGAAACATAAATACCACAAACGTAGCAAAACAAGTTCAGCTTCCAACACTTTTCCATATCAACTTTTTTTTTCTCTAATGTATGCCGTAATATAAAAATTCCCCAAATTTATTTAATTCAAACGTGCAATCAAAACAATGCAAATTTTTTGACATTTGATATACATAGTTTGATAACACTCAATGATCAAAAAACTTAAGCCGGTAATGTACTTGTTAACTATTCTCTTAAAATTTTTATTCTCTTAATTTTTTTTTTTTTTTTTTTTTTTTTTTTTTTTTTTTTTTGCTTAAAACTGGTGTGCAAGCGAAACGGTCGGGAACACGTTTTCAGATAATGAGACTAGCTCAGAAAGCGACGACTAAAGTTAAATATATATTTTAAAAGATTTGAAGTGTCCTTATTTTTCATTCTTTACGTTCAAAATCATCAATTTTTCTAAGTTTTTTGACAGTTTTGCTGTTTTGAGTAAGATGTTGTTGTTTTTTTCGATTTTATCTTAAGGTAAAATTTTTAGATCTGATGAAGGGCTTAAAATTTGTCGAAGAGAGACAAGCGATAACTCGAATAGTTCACGAGATATAGACTTAAGAATCAGTACATGTTTTTGAAAATTGTACTAAAATACACCCCCAGTCGAAAACTTCAAACATGAATTAAAAAAAAACCTTAGCTAATAATGCAAAACCCACCTAGGGTTTTTCTACTACCATCATAAGCTTTAAGATTTTGGGGGTCTCAATTGGTTCAAGATTTTAGTGCTGCACTGTGTAATCAGTTCATACTTCTTGCTTTTGCTTAAAAATAAATGCAGCATACATTATTTCGCAGTTGTAAAAAAATGTTTCCAGAAACATTTCGGAACTTTTTCACAAAAGGAACAGAGTACAACTCTATCAACATTTTTTCATAGATATTCTGCACAACTTTTTTTCATATGCGTTTTGACAGCATTTCACGTGAAATGTTGAACAGAGTACCAGGCTTTTTACATTTTTCTTCAAGACATATGCCGGAAGCAGTGGTAAAAATATAAAAAAATTCTATCGGGTACATTTTAAAAAATCTGCATGTAAATCTTCTTTGTCGTTTTTCTTCAATCCGACTTTTTGGCATATGCGCCAAGCTAATTCTGAGCTGACGATATGTGAAGCAAAAAACAAACTTTATTTCTTACCATATTTCGTTCACTGACTATAAAAGTTATTTAAGACACAAACCATGTATACAAAATAGGTTCTCTGTTGTAAACAACAATTTTTAAATTCAAATGTGTAGCAATCTTTTTTTATAAAAAAAATTATGTAGGTTTTCGTTTTAAGAGCAGATTTTACTTAACCCCCTTTTTTTGTCATAGATAAATTTTAACATGTACGTATGCATGTATTTAATGTCATGGATAAAATAATCACTTGGATTTTTTTTTATTTTATTTAACTATCTATTTACTTTCATTTTCCGCTTCTGCCTTCCCTTCTCTCCCTTCATCATCCTTAGGAATATTAAAAAAAAATGTTACTTGGTTCCTGGAAAAAGAATTTAATTCAAAAGAAAATAATTTTAATCTATAACATGTAATTTTCTTAGCTGGTTTTCAGAATTAATAGAAAAATATCCTTTCACACACAAATACACTTGAAAAGATAACATTCATATACTTGAACATCCTCCCAATTTTTTATCACATACAGACACACATGGAAAGGTTACATTCATTCATATCCGTTTGCTAGAAAATCTCAGTTGATGATAAATTACAAGTGTAAAATTAAGAATTTCTTGTCATGTTGCTGCTGTTGTTATTTTTGGCGCAGTTGTTGTTTTTGTTTTTTTTCTAAAATTTTGTACAAGGTGTTTTTTAAAGCCCGATAGAACTTGAAATGGAAAAAAAGAGTACAAAAAATTTAAAATTTAATAAAAAAAAACAGGGTTTACAAAACTGCAGTCGAAGCCAAAAACTGTCGAACAAAAAACGAAAATTTGTGTACAGCTTTTCGCTTTTCGAGTTGATTTGACAGCGACTGTTTACATTTAATGAATCAGAAGTGAAAGCAACAGTTTTTTTTTAACACATAAATGCCGTTAAGCCAAAACGGAGCCATTTGCCGTTAAAATTACGAAGTCGCCTGTAAGTTGCATGAATCGCTGACTGATTTGCAAATTAAATTTGGGAAATTGTGTAGCTTTGTTCAAGCGGGAACCTCTTCATGATGATTTGCCAGACTGACTATACTGATCATAAATGTCAAAAAGTGAACGCAAGTATGTCAGCTTATACTTTCGTTAGTTCCATCGGGCTTAAAAAACCCCCTTTATATTTTGTTGTAAATGTTTTCTTTTTTTTATTTTCTTTTCTTCTTCTTGTAATTTTGTGATAGATGTTATTTTTGTAAGTCACAATTGGAAACTGTCTTGACAATATTGATTTTACATTTTCACACATGTGAAATCTCTATAGAAATTAAAAAAAAAAACAAGATTGAATGATTTAACAATTGATTGGAAGTCATCTTTAACGAATTTTAAGTCTCCCTACAGCCATCAACATTTTTATTTTTTCAACTTTTTTTAGTTATGGTTTTTATGTTAACGAAATTCATCAATTACCCAAAACATGGGCGGAGGCAAATATAATATGGTTGTAGCTTCTTGATAGAGGACTAAATTAACCAAAATATGGTTTCCGGTGAACATATGGTAATGTGTTTAAAAGCTGTTCGTTTAAAAAAGTTTTGATGGAGGTGATCGACGTGTAGCTTTAGAATAAAATATGTAACTTTATATGTTACATTAAAAGCCAATTTCAGCAAGTTCAGTGCAGCTTTATACGTGACGCTATTTATTGTAGAAACAACAACAGCACTAAAAAATTTGGTTAAAAAAAAATTACTACTAGCTGGTTGTAATAACAACAACAACTCTACAAACATAGACAAAAAAAAAAACAATTTATTGATCTGTTGTAGAAACAGCACTACAAGAAGAAAAACGTAAATTTTTAGTTGGTTTTAGAGTTGAGAAATTATTTTCATGCTTAAAAAATATAAAAAAGAAGGGAAATTCCCGTATTTTTTTTTTTTTGTTAATTTTTTTATTTTTTTATATTTTTTTTTTTTTGTTAAATACCTACAATGTAGAATGATGACGAAGACCATATTGGGGCATTCTGCTAGTTTCTTTAAATTCAGTAAACAAAGGGAACTTGAACAAGAGTGAAACATGGTGTAACAGAAAAATAAATTATAACGTGTCTGAAGATAAATAAAAAAAGTTAAATTCATTTTTTTAAATATCGCGTGCGATAAAAAAAATATATTAAAAAAATTCGCATGCGATAAACAAATGTTTCAAAGAAAATACGACTATTTACACGAAATTTTAGTTTTTATGAATTGTAAATTTGACTTAGAGGGAAATTCTCATTTGAATATAGTGCTTATAGATTACGGTAGCCTTGTTTATAGCCTTCATTTTATATTAGGTTGTGTCATTCATAAGAATTTCAGTCTAACTGAACTACCTAAATAAGAGCGGCAAGCGTTTTTTGTATGTCAAAACATATCGTTTGCATACAATTTAAACGAAACAAACCTTTAGAATGCGAATTAGACACCACCCGGCTGGTAAATCTTATTTGGCAGATCGTTCAGTCAGTTTGTTTTATTGAAATTGTATTTAAAATAAGATTTTAATGTTTTAAAAATAAACTTACCGCTTTTGTTTAGGTAGCTCAGTAAGTCATATTTTTTCAAATATCATAAATGTTTAATATAAAAAAAGAATAATAAAATATCAAATTAGTTTATAATATTAAATAAAAATAATTGATTTTTGCTAAAAACTTTAAAATTTCGTGTAAATAGTCGTATTTTCTTTAAAATATTTTTTTATCGCATGCGATATTTTTCTAATATATTTTTATGTCATGCGATATTTTCAAAAATTAATTTAACTTTTCGTATTAATCTTCACACACGTAAAATTTGTATATTCTCTATCTTTAGTTCCACGGGTAAGTGCTTAAAATTATTTTAAAATAAATACATACATACAATAAAAACAATTATTAAGTACTATGAAAAAAAAATATTGGGGGGAATTGTCAAATTTAGTTTTGCTTTTATTAGTACTTATACATTTAACAAAGAACCAAGTTTTAAACTATTTTAAAATGTCATAAAAATAAGCTAGTTGGGCTCCTATGACAACCCAACGTTAAATAATTAAATACGATAGTTTGGTATATAGAAAAAAATCATAAGTGCAACTAGCTAAATGTTAAAACCAAGCAGTAAATTTCTAGCTAAATACTAGATACTTTGCCTGTAGGGTAGTTTTAAGAAAATACTTATAAAACTTAAACTTGTTTACCGCTACAAAGCAAACACACAACCTCATAATCAGCGCTGCCAGATAAATTTGCACAAAAATCGTCAACTTCATACATGTAACATAAGACTCACAATATTCTGTACGTAAAATTAACTGAAATTGTAACATAAAATAAATGAAAATTCATTTAAAAACCGGTCTACTTATTTTTCATTTAATTTTAACGAAAAGTTAATTTTATTTTTACTGTCATAAATCCCACTCTATATTCCGTAAAAACAAATGAATATTCAGTTATTTGTTTTTCTAATGAGAGAGAGAGAGAGAGAATATTGTTATTTTCTTACCGCGTTACACATGTTCGTTTACTTTTGTTGTACTGACATCTTTGTCTACAGAAGAACTCACAATTATAAGACACCAGCAGCATGACCGATATGGTTTTCGCAATTATTTTACTTTAAAAATTTGATGTATTTAACTAAATAATTTTAAAAAATAGAATAGAATATTTTTTACAAATTTTCATATTAATTCGAATGTGTTTTCTTAGTCAAATTATAATTTATAAAGCTTTCATACTTTAATAGTCTTATTTTTTCAATATTTTCCCGGAATATTTTATTTGCACTACCAGAATTTTTTTTTTATTTTAAATTAATATAAAAATTTATACTTATAATAATAAAAAAAAGTATGTTTTGTTAGTTATATTATATAAAATAACTGAAAATTCATTTGTTTTTACGGAATTCGCGGTTGAATTTTTGACAGCAAAAATTAAATGAAGTTTTCGTTATTTTAAATTACATTTTCATTTAATTATCGAAAGTAAGCAAACAGTGAAATGCTTACTTATTATCTTATCTTATCCCATTAACAATAAATTTCATTGTTTTTATCAAGAATAAAAATTGGGAATTAAGCACGAATAACAAAATCTTTTAAATTAAAATTTTCAATCAATTTCACATGCAGAAGACATTAACTTAATCAACCGACAATATTAACGGCAACTGAAAATCCGTATTAATGTGCACTTACTGTTCATCGATTTCAAACGAAAATTCTAAAGTTTTTTTTTGTTTTAAATATACGTTTTCTATGCGAACGATGACGTTCGAAATCGTTAAACAGGCAGTTAGTTTTTTGAATAAATGTTACAATCTGTTAAAAATAAATTTGCTTGGAATTTTAAATGTTTATTTTTTTAAAAATGTCTGAACGGAATACTTCTTAAATAAACTACAGTCCGTTACTGTTATAATATTGTGAGTGAAGGAATATGTAAACGTCAAATCGTCACTTTGCTAGTTCGTAGACAAGTCTGGCAGCATTTCTTATAATGAGTTTGTATGAGAATTATACTCAAGTATGACTCGAAAAACTGAGTACTTTTAATATAAAATTTTCTACACGTTCAATCACTTAAGTTGAATCTAAATCAAGCCTGTCATTAAAGTTCAGAGTATGAGTACGATAAGTAACATCGAACTTCTGAGTTAAAATGAGGTTTGATAACATTTAAAAAAATAGGAATTCGTACAAATACAACAAATTATGAATCATGATTCAACTCTACTCACATTTTAGTGCTCATTGCAAATTTCAGATTTGTAAATAATCATCAATAAAGAAGACCTTAACAGCCTGTGTTTTTAGAAAACGTATACAAGTGAGTGAGTGAGAAATTATATTGAAAACAAAAACAAATTTTCGTTTTTTATTGTTGTTTTTAATATAATTTCTCACTCACTCACTTGTATACGTTTTCTAAAAACAGGCGGTAATTAAACTTGTAGTTGCTTTTAGCTTTACCCCATTTTTGAAGTCAATCGCGCATATCTCTTTTAAGTTTGCCCAGCCCTTTTCTAGCCTATAGTCAGCTCTTTAGCCTAGATAAATTCTGGTCTATAGTCTGGTATCTCCGTTTAGCCAAGTCTGTAGTTTGGGCTAAGGACTCGACTTTTCTTATTAAATTTACTTTCAAAATTTTTTTTTTTTTAAGAAAAAATTAAAACTTATTTTAGCACAATAATTTTATCAATCATATTTCCAAAAATTTTCTCAATTCACTACAATCATTATTGAAAATAAAATAGTACAATTGCCTAATTTACTAGCAAACACGTTGAAAGAATAAATATTATTTGTATGTTAATTTTCAACATAATCTAAATATTAGTATTAAAATACAATTTAAGCCGATGTGTAACCATCGTGTATGGAAATAAATGTGAGAAATACAAAAATATCTATAAATTGTACGTGTGCAGTTTATTTAAGGTACAAGTGTACGCATGTTATCTAAAGGTCTTTGTAATGTTAACTCGTATCATGAATGTGTGTGGATATTATCCCTTCCGTGCGATATGGATTCAATAGTAAAAAATCTAAAGTTAAATAGACAATAGATAAAATATACAATAGAAACGTATGTGTGCGTATGTAAAATGGTAAAGACAACTACAAAAATTCTATTCAATAAATACATGTATCATAACAATAGTTTATCTATTGGTAGAGTATGTTTATTCAGTAGCACTCATACACTAACGAAAAAAAAAATCCTATTTCCTTTTATATGACATTTTGTTTTGATCTTTTTCTATGCCGAAGTCATTGTCTAATGATGCCATTCATAGGAAAACTTTAAAAAAAAAGGCAAAAGCAAAGATTCTAGAGACTAGGCAGATGGTACAAGAAGTCATATAAACTAAATGAGCAGATATTTGCGTTACTTAAAAAAAAAAAAACAGATTTCATAATTTAAAACAAATTTAAGAACTTTGGGAAAACCGAAGATAAGTTTGGATTTTTTTTTTTTTTTTTTTTTTTTTTTTAAGAAAATAAACATGTCGTCAAATCTAAATTATTTGATTTTTCATCCAGCATCGTCGGTGTGACACATACAAACAAATTTTGACTGAAGGCCAAAATACACTAATCAAAATACTCCCCAGCTAGATTTTTCAAACGTGAAGGGTCTACTAGGAATCTTATTAAGAGCATTTTTGATCGTCGACGAGCTTAATTTTTAATCGAAGATGATTCCTCGTACGGAAGAAACTGTTACACAAGCTGATATTAATCGTAGAGGGAGTCGTTTAAGATGTGTGTAAAGATTTTCTTACGAGTCTTTCAGAAAGAATGTCAAGAATCGTATGAGACTCATGTAAGGATTATTTTCCAACTCGTGAAATGCGCAGTCGTGTTACTGAACTACCTAAATGAGAGCGTTAAGGTATTTTCATGTAAACACTTCTCATTGTCATACAATTTATACAAAACAAACCTTTAGATCGCGAATTCAACCTCAATCGGTTGAAAAATCTTATTAAACCAATCTTTAGGTTGGGTTGTTTTATTGAAATTATTTTTACAAGAGAATTTTCATGTTTAAAAAACGTTTTTATTTCAGTAATTATATGACTCATAATGAGGAGTCGCAAAAGTTCATTCCAAGTTTAAAAGACGAGCGTGTCAGAAAATGCATAAAAAAATTAATAAATAAAAAAACAACAGACTGGTTCTGTGATTTGTGAAAATAGAAAAAGTACAAAAAGGAAGGACTCATGACCAGTGAAAGAAGAACCAATCCCTTAACTGGTTTATGAAGAACAAAAAGGTAGAAAAAGTAATGAATTAGAGCACAGTCTTCACCGGTGCTGTGACACATTTTTTGGTACTTTTTAGAATTTATTTCTTGAATTTAATTCTAGGACTTGTTTTATTGAAAGAATACTAACTACATTGTATTGAAAAAATACTTCATTTTAGTTACTGGCACTAAGCACCTTCATTGAGAATAGATCTGTGACTGGTCAATTGGTGTCAATTGACCCCCTCCGATGATAACCCCATGTAAAAGTGATAGGACTTATTCATATAAAGTGTTAGAACTAGAACCGGTCTCTACCACCAAAGACCTATCACGGGACTACTTTGGTGGCAGTTCGCTTCCCTCTAGGGATATTAAACAAAGCGTCTAACAAACAGCCTATGTAGTATTGATGAAAATGAGTTTGTATGTGTCACGCCAACGATGCTGGATGGATAATCAAAAGATTTAGATATGACGGCGTCCTGTTGGACAAGCAATTGACAAGTGTATTTGGCACTTTATACTACCAAAATGCTTGATGAGGATTTTAATAAGTGTATTCGGGCTTTTACAGATGTATAAATCCACATGAATTTCGACCACTTTTTTTTTTTCTTTATTTACTTTTAATTTCATTGTTCCGTTGTAAGCAAACAAAGTTAAAAAATATAAAAAATATAAAAAAAATTGCAGAAATGCATTATAATTTGACATTTTGTTTTAAGACAGGCAAATTTAGCTTTTTTCAAATTTTTTTTTTTTTTTGTATTTTTGTCGTCCTAAAATCTATTGTCTCTGCCTACCGGGGTACCCTAATAAATCATTAAGAATTAAATTAGATACGGCATAGCAGTTAACATATTATTCAATAGAATCGATTACTGAAACATTCCCTCTTAATTCTATTACATTCATCAACAAAATCTTTCAATTACCAACTAATTCATTCATTGAAATCCAAGTCCCTTAAAATCCTTTTAGCGAAATTATTGTTGTTGTTTATTTTTTCAAATCAACGGAGATAAAAATAAAATAAGAAATCATCGAATGACAAAAACATTAATCAATCGTTTACATACACTTCGTTATAGTCAAAATATTACACGTCGTGTAAATTGCACAAGTTTAACACTGCTGCACTAAACTAAACTGAAAAGAACTGAATTGAGTTGAGCTGAGCTGAAAAGAAACGAAACGAAATGATGAGAAAAATGTCTGTTATGAAACGTGAGTTGAGTAGATGAATCATGAACATGTAAAATAATCTTACATTATTGATGACAAGGACATAAAATATATGAATTTTTTATCCTCCGGCAGCCATTGTTAACTATTAGTTGATACTTGCTAACTATATTATTTATGTGTGTGAGTGTGTACGTGTGTAAAACTACGATAATAAAATATAAAAAAAACATGATTTACACATATACATACAAACATATGTACATAAATAAAAATATGAGAAAAGTGTAAGATTCTTAAGGGATGGGAAGACATGTATAAAAATTACTTTACATTAAAAAAAAAGAAATATTTTTACATAAATTTAATTCCATAGTTGGCATGCTTGAACTAGAGACTGGATTGCAACTCAGAATATAAAGTGGTTGATATGGTTTGGACTGTAGTTTCCGCTAAAATAGACTCATCAATAGTGCAGACTAAATATTCTTTATCAGCTTAGATTATAGACTTGTCTATATAACAGTTTTTAGTTAAGGCTATATATCAGAACATAATTTATGCTATAGATTAAGGAAGAGCTCATACTACAGACTAATTTATAGTTCAAAATATGAACTCGTCTTTAGTTCAGAGTTGTAGTTCAACAAAATCTTTAAAAAATATATACCCGCAGATAAAGGTGTTATGATACTTGCTATTTTTTGTATTTTTTCAATATTGGAGAACAGTGCAAATATATTTGCATAAGAAAACTGACTAAGTGTAAAGAGTAAGATAATATCATAAAAAATCTTTAAATGTCAAACAAATATACGTGTGTTATCGATAAATAATCTAAGACTGTCAAAAAAAATATAAAAATTTTTAACTTAAAATTGACATTTCCAGATTAAATTTTAGCACTGTTGCCAATTTTTTTAGTTTTTGATCGAAAGTAGAGGTTTTAAACTTTTTTTGCGATTTTTAGGTTTTTTTTGACGTGTTTTTTTGGAAACAAAACGTGGGCAATATTGCTTGTTTTGTTTACATTTTTTGTTTGATCAATCAGAAAAAAGGGTTTGTTTACATATTGTATTTCTTGTTCTTTCTCGCATTTGTTGTTTCATTCAGTCAATCCTAAAAAAATCCAATACAAAAAATAGCAAGTATCATAACACCTTAAGTGATGATTATATTTTAATAGGAGTACATTTTCAAAAACAACCTTTAAAACTTAGAAAAATAGACTTAGGCCCGTTTTCACGACTTAACGATAGCTAAATGTAGGAAGTTATCGAACAGATAATGAGCTTTTAATTATCACAAGTTCCCTTTAATCTAAAAGTGAAGGATAAGCTAAAGAGAGGAACGTTCTACCTTTAACTTTTGTCGTAAGGTTTAGATTTGAGATTGCCATATTATATTCACATATTTTTTATATATGGCAACTCCAATTATACGTATATTTTGTAAATGTAAAAAAAGTACGTAGTTGCCAGTTCGTATTTTTATTTTGGCAAAAATAATCGGTATTTTCTTTAGTATTGCCACATTTTCAAAAATGTTAAGTTTATTTTATACAGAAGTTGTGAAAACGAAAAACAGTTGAAGGTAACTTTATTCCTCACTAGTGCTAAAGGTACCGTTTACTATTTCGAACTTTATAGGTAAGTCGTGAAAACGGGCCTTAAGCACTTTTTTCGTATTGCAACCCTGCTGCCAATTAACCGCCTCTATATATGTATAAAGTTGATATGTATTTATTATTAACTATAGATGACACTGAAATTGAAAGCTGGTCTTTAATACCTGAATAACGTTTACTGTAAATAAAGTGTTAAAACTTTTTCATTGTTAATCACCTTTATTGACTACCGTGGCACATAATAACTTTTCGATAGTATCGATAGTTTTTAAGCTAACTATCGAAACTATCGATTGGGACAACTAGCTCTATTTTGTAGATTCATAGGAACTATCGATATCGATAGCTTTGGTTTGACAGCTGAGAATGTCAAACTGTTTTAATGTTTCTGTTCAGTAAAGTGTAGCAAGACATCATGAATTGTTAAACGCTAGAATAACGCTACCAAATTGTGGAAATTTGCAATGAAAAAAATAAACCTGTTGGCGAAGCTCGTTTCTGGGTAAATGGATGTGTCAATAAGCAAAATCGCCATATTTGGAGCGAAGAAAATCCTTAAGCCGTTAACCAATCACCATGGATTGCTTCCATTAAAATTGACTGTTAGGCGCGGTTGCACTCTGGCGGCATCAGTGGTCCTTATTTCCTTCGAAATGAGCAACGAGCTGCCCTTACGGCTAATGGCAAGCGCTATCGAGCCATACTGACTGAATTTTTGTTTCCAAATATTAATCAGCTAAACGTCAACGTCATTTGGTTCCAACAAGTAAGCGCAACTTGTCATACGGCGTGCTTAGTAATGGATTTATGGCAAAATCAATTTGGTGGCAGCTTTGTTTCCAGAAGTGGTCCTGTTCACTGGACCCTTTAGTCGTGCGACTTAACGCCTCTGGATAACTTTTAAAGGGAGTATTTTAAGTCATACTATAGGCTATGTTGAGCCATATGGGCGCGGCGGGCAAATGCCGGATGTCATATTTTAATTGTTATGCCAAATTATAATAAAAAAACATTTCCGACAGCATTTCTGTCTTGTAAAGGATGTCCAAAATTAAAGTATCATTTTGATTTTTCTGCCAATTTTTTCTACCTGAAATGTTTATTCTAAATCTTTATTTTCAGGGCCCAAATCGTCGCACACGTGAGCGAATGAACTTTCGTATCGAATAAAACTTCGTGACGTATCAAAAACGGGATTGCGGCATTCGAAAGCTTTCGTATCGAAATTTGTTTAAAAAATGTAATAGATTTTTATACTTGTATACTAATGGCATAAGGCCTTGCACTTTAAGCCTCATATAAATCAACAATGTTGAAAGTGCCCTATAAAATAGGTGACTTCGGTTTATTTATGTGGCTTTTTTTATAACGGCGGCGCTTGCCAAAAAGAGCAACACAGCAACGCAAAAATTGCAAAAATTCGGAAAAAATTTTACAAATTCAGAAAATTTGCAAAACAAGCCATTAAATTGATTAAAAGTCTTTAAAATTAAAAGGAATGTCAAAAAATCGATTAAAAATTTTAAATTAGCGGAAATTTGCAAACAGCGGCATGAAAGCAAAGTCTAGTATTTATTAAAAATTGTTAAAGCTGTACAGAATCAGAAAACTTACAGAAAAAATCGCTGCTATAGCGAACATGGCTAAAATTCGCAAATAATCGCAAACTTGGAAACAAACCCTAAAATTTATTTGAAATTTGTTAAAAAAAACAAAATGTCAACAATTAACAAAAAAAAATTTTTTTGCAAAAATAGCGAAAAGCAAAGTCTATTTATTAAAAATCGTTAAAGCTGTAAAGAATCAAAAAACTTTCAATACAAAAATCGCTTCTATCTATGACTATAATTTGCGAAAAATTGCAAAACTGAATGTTATTATTTTATTTCTTATTGCTGAAAAAAGTTAAATACTTAAATTTTTAGCTATTTGTTAAAGAAATCTAATATTTATTCCCAAAAAGTGTGTAAATTGTTTGTAAAAAAACAATTAAATGTTTTTACGAAAGCTCTTAACCTATCGAATGACATTTCGAGTAAAGTCATTCGATCGAATACTCGTTATCGAATGACATAATCTCAAAAGGCAAAATTTCGATCAGTCACTCGATCACGACTGCGGCGATTTGGGCCCAGATTTTAAATACTTTCCGGTTAGGTTGTATGGTACGTTACACGAAGAAACAACGTGTTTTTATTATAACAACGTTTTTTTGAATTGCAAAAGTTTTCAACATGTAATTAGGAAACAATAGATTTTAGTTCAAAAATCGCATTATTTCTCGTAAAGGAAGAGTGAATTGGCCACCATAATCATGCGATTTGACATCTTTAAATTTTTTTGGGTTTTTTGAAATCGAAAGTGTACAGCAATAATCCCACGAAAGTTCCAGAGCTCAAAAACAACATTATCCAGCAGATATTAACCATTGACAACAGTTTAGTGAAAAACGCGATTGCGAATTTTGGGAAAAGATTGGGAACCTGCTAAGCCGATAGGAAGGGGGTCACTTGACCGACATAATTTTTATATTCCTAATTTTTTTTAGCCGGAACCTATTTCTAAAACTAAAAAAAAAATATTTTTTATATCTCAAAAGAAACGCTCAGGGTGTACTCCTTGAATTTAGCCCCAAAAGAAATCCACAGAATTTTATTGTTCGCTAAACAGACTTACAGTGAACCAATTAAGTTTAAGTACACCTTGTAACTTTCTAATAATCATAATGAAAAACACATTTCTCTTAATAATATTTGTTTGCTTTGCTTTAATAATTTTTAAAGAACACTTTATTCTTAAGCTACGGTCACACTTATTAAATATTTGATCAAATAAGCGTAACCCCTACTTTTGTTAATAGTTTGTGAGATTTAAAATGGTCTTAATATAACAAAATAAACTAATTATACTACTAGACATAGCAAAAAACAGTTTTTTGTAAGATGTGGATTTTTAATCAAAATAAATATTGATATTAAGCTAAATGATTTTTTAGTTTTGTTGTTGGTCCCGTTTTTTTCGTCAAATATTTGATAAGTCTGACCGTAGCTTTACAATAAAACTTTTTTTCCTCTTGCTTTAGCGGTAAGAGATACATTTGTAAAAAATTCCAATAAGAGCTAAAATTTACGTCAAAAAACTTTACGTACATAACAAGCGAATATAACATTTGGGTTATTTTTTTTTGTAAAAGAACCGGTTTTCATAAAAATGTTTTTAAATAAGAAGTGTTCCAAATCATTTTAAAGAATTTTTTGATGATTTGTTTTCTTAGTTGTGTGTAGACTTTACTAAAAGGATGCAGAATAGGTAGAGGAAAAGAAATATCAATTGAAGTTCGAAAAAAGATCTTAAAATTGTATTCGGAAAAAAATCTTTACGTGAAATAGGAAATCTTATAGGAAAACCCCACTCCAGTGTACAAACTATTATAAAATCTTATTTAAATAATGGAGAACTGCGGAGAAATCCACGGTCTGGTCGTCCAAAAAATTTTTCCAAACAAGAAGAACGCCATATTGTTAGCGCAATTAAAGCTGATCCCAAAAAATCTGCTCCTAAAATAAGGGACGAATTGTTACAGAGCTCAAATACAAGCACGCATCCACAAACTATTAGAAATGTACTCCATAGAGCTGCGTACAATGCCCGCATTCCTCGAAGAAAACCTTTAATATCAGCAGTCAACAAAAAAAATAGGCTGGATTTTGCGAAGGAGCAATTGAATAAGCCAGAATCTTTTTGGGACAATGTTTTATTCTGCGATGACATTTGGACCAAATGGTGCAAATAAAATATGGAGAAAGCCTAATGAGGAGATGAATTTAAAAAACTTAATATGGAGAAAGCCTAATGAGGAGATGAATTTAAAAAACTTAATCCCAACTGTCAAACATGGTGGTGGTAACGTCATGGTTTGGGGGTGTATGGCAGCAGCTGGACGGGGAAATTGGTGTTTATCGAAAATACAATGGATAAACATTTATACCTGAGCATTTTAGAGAACAATATAAAACAAAGTGCGTCGCAATTGGGGTAAGAAGAAAATGCATTCCTCTTTCAGCAAGATAATGACCCCAAGAACACGTCGTACTTGGTTAAGGAATGGCTTCTGTACAACTGCAAGCAGCTCCACACACCCCCACAATCACCAGACATTAATCCAATAGAATATATCTGGGATTGTTGGAAAAAAGGAATCGCTAAAAATGCTTAGAAATTGCTAACAGAATGGCGGAAAATATCGGAAAAATGACACAACAGAGAAGCATGCCTCGACGTCTTCAAGCGGTAATTGATGCAGATTGCGGAGTTTTTGTTGTTTTTTTTTATAAACCTTGGGTTATATTTTAAAAAAATTATTTAACAAACGTTTATTAAGGAAAATTTTCATAGTAAATTTGTTTAGTAAACCTTTATTAAATTTATAATATTTTTATCAATACAGGCAAAAGTATTTTATTTGTTTGTTTTTTTTTTTAATGTTAGGTGTATTTAAACTTTATTGGTTCACTGTATATATTTTAAGAAAAAGGTCACGAATATTGCAGTGCAGGCTTGTGATAAAACCTGATGCACACATTAATTAATTTTTGATATTGCAATAATTAATTAAAACGGCAATTTGTTAATAATTATTCGACAGCAATTGTAAAAAACTACACAACAAAACTAGAAAAAACCATATTATTTTAGTTATAAAGCTATTTGAATTGATATTACAATTTGAGAAGGCAAAAGTGTAATAAAATTGTCAAACATAAAATACTGGATACTATGAATTTTTAAAAATTTGGGTGAAATATGTCTATTATGTACAACTATTTGCTAAAAAATTTAGCTGGTACTTCATTTCATGACTTTTACATTCCATAAAATATTAAAGCCTAGAGTACAAGAAATGTGAAGTCACATACGCATGTGTTTCTGACGTAATTTTGACTATATTACAAAGCTACAATTGCTATTGTGTAATGACGTCAAAATTACGTCAGAACCACATACACATGTCAATTTTCCCAGTCCGTGTACTCTTGTCTTGATAAATAGAAAGGACATAATTGAAACAACAGGGGCCCAATTCTGGCATTCGTGATCGAGTACTTTCTCGATTCGAAAGCAATTTTATTTCAGTCAATACTGAACGAATCGAAATTATTTTTTCAGTATTGTGAAACTCAAATGAATGCTTTACAATAACGAAAAAATAATTCCAATTCGTTCAGTATTGACTGAAATAATTAGATATTAAATTGCTTTCGAATCGAGAAATTACTCGATCACGACTGCCAGTATCTGGCCCCAGTTCTCTCTATTGTTTTGCTCTTTGTGGAAGCAGAAGAAGCACGTAATAACAATTACGGAAAGCAAAGATGAACGTTTTCCAGAAAGTGCAATAGAACTTTAACAAATTCTCAATTTATGCATCGTTTGCTTGTGGGCATGGCTGGTAATGATGAGACTTTGCATGCATATTTTTTTGGTCTAGAAGGTCTAAAATCTAGTCTAACAAATTTGAAGAATTTTGCTTGAATAGGAAAAGTTTTATGCGAAAATAAGGGACTTGGCGTGTATAGAAGGTAGGTGGTGGGCGTGGCTGACTTGACATGCATATTTTGTTTATTCTAAAAAGTTCATGTACTAAATTTGAAGACTTTTGCCTGAATAGGAAAAGTTTTATGAAAAAAATTAGCTTGGATTGTATGGGCGGTGGGCATGACCGATTTTGAAGAAATTGTTTTTCTTTATTTAGTCTTTCGGTGCCAATTTTCAAAGATCTAGAACAACTCCTTATATTTTTTGCACAAAAATATATGAAACCACCCATCCCTCTGTGCGCCGCCACCACAAAAGCCGCATCAAACTGTGATTAATTTGGAACGCATTGGCTGCTTTTGCATCTCAGGTGAATGGATATTGTCCGAAATTCGAAAATTTTTTGTTTGTTGACGACTCAATCATCCGGAATTAGGCCTTATCGTTGAAGATGAATAACTATCAAAGTTTAGAAATTCCTATTGAAAAACCCTTTTGTATCCTTTAATATTTTATCTCTATTTCTCTTATCGTTTGAATTTACCAAACAGCAAAAATGTTTGTGGTTTGCAAATGTATGTATGTATATAACTTGCTTTCTTTCGTTTGTATTTTCTTGCTTTCACACACAATCACTATTTGTAATAAATAGAAGTTTGTGTGTGTTTATGACTTTGTGTTTATATTATTAGGCTTAATATCCTTGATGACAGCATTACATCGACAACATGTCCAAAGTATTTTATTCAATGTCATATTTTCTTTCTTTATCTCTTCTTTTTCTACTTATTTTTTTGCCATAATTTTTTTTTCATTTTGATAAACAAAAGTCAAGTAAAAATTTTGTTATTTTTTTTTTTTAGTTTTCCCTTTTTTTTATTACCAGCATTTGCCCATGTCCACGCTTTAATTAAGCGTTCGTATTGCAGTTTGAGTTAACGTTATTTCCAAAGTTTTATGAGCTTTTGGTTATTGTGTGCATATTTATGACCTTCTTTTTTAAGACAAAATATTTTTCAAAAAACTAGATGAATTTTTTTTTTTTTTTTTTTTTTTGTTTGTGAAATATTTAACACAAAATTTTTTTTTTTATGTAGCCGAAAAAATCCCTCTTAAATAACAAAACAAAATTAATCATAGTAAAGAATTTTCTTTATTAAAGGGTGGTCCAACCCCAATGCACGATGTTAATTGTGAGTCAAGCCTTAACGTCAATTTTTTTTCTAACTTAATTGGACATTTCTTTGTTTCGGTATTTGACAAATTCAACCATAGAGAGCTACACAATGGAGCAGCGCATAAGGATTGTTTAAGCCAGACAAGTGAATAGTGACTTTACAAAGAATATCATCTTCAGCGACGAGGCACACTTTCACCTCACTGGATTCGTTAACAAGCCCAATTGTTGAAAGGCCGATGCATCCACAAAGAGTGACTGTTTTGTGCGGTTTATGGGCTTGCGGCATCATCGGGCGGTACTTCTTCTTAGAAAATGAGATCAGCCAAGCAGTTACCGTGAATGGTGTTCGCTATCGCGAGATGATAACGGATTTCTCGTGGCCAGAAATTGAGTATGTGGATCTGCATGATATGTGGTTCCAACAGGCTGGTGCCACTTGCCACACAGCCAACAAAACAATGACTCGGTGATCTCACGTCGTGGCGATGTTAATTAGCCGTCACGATCATGTGATTTGACACCGTTGAATTTCTTTCTTTGGGGATATTTAAAAGAAAAAGTGTATGTCAATAAGCCAAGAACAATTCAAGAGCTAAAGGATGAGATAATTCGGCACAATAACGACATTGAAACTCAATTTGAAGGATTTGGAAGTTGTTTTTAGTACACTTTTAATCTAATTTTTGATATAAAATTCTGTTTAATAGAGAAATATTTATATAATATTTGTCATACAATTCTTTTATTACAGAAGTCTTATTAAAAAACGGCATTTAAAATTCTTGCGTTTTCGATTTCCAGAACGACCCTGTATGTCTCAGTGTCATTGAAAATATGGACCATCTGATAGCGGAATGCAACCGAAGCCGTAGCGAGCATTTGGCCGATACATATTTTGTTTTACACATAATTGTCATAGATCGTTCTATAATAGTAAAATAATATTCAGAAAATTCTCTAAAAACTATTTGTCCTATTTACAATTAACATCGTGCGTGTTGGTTGGACCACCACCCTTTATAATAAATTTATGAAAATGTAAATTTTAAGAAAAAGTTTTGGTTAAATTGATCACAGATTCATTATTTTTTAACAGCTTTGTGTTGAGAATTATTTTTCTGTAGGGATCTTAAAAATTCATTATATTCCATTCTTTTTTTCTACCCCATAAATATTCTTTTGTTACTTATTTTTATGTTTTTCTTCTTCGTGCAGTAAAAAGAAATTTGTTTTTTTTTTGTGTTGGATAATTTAATGGCTTCAACTGTGATTTTAATGTCCTGCCATTAAAGCATTTAAATTTTTATTTTTTTTTTTACTTTCTTGCCATTAAAAAGATTGAAAAGTGTCTGTAAATTTTTTTTAAAAAACAGCCAATTCTTAAGAGATTTTATTGGCGTATGAATAATGTGAATTTGAATTAATATTAATTATACGTCAAGTATTTTAATGACATTTAAAACTTGACCAACTTTCGCTAAAGCGAGCAATTTTAAGAACTGAATAAAATTTTAAAATAAAAAATAATTGTATAACAGATAAGAGCTGTCTTAGTTAAATTTTTTTTGTTTAATCAGTTTTTTTTTTAAAGAAATATTTATTTCAGTAAACTTACATGTAATGTGTAATTAAAATGTTCGCAATAAAATGTAATTGGAATCAAAGTGTGAACCGAATAAGAATTATGTGCAATTCTAATTTTTCTAAGTTTCAATTTGAATTAGTAAAATTAAAATTACAATTATCTGAAGTAACTACTAGGGTATTCATTCGGTTAACCGTTAATCGGTTAACCGATTAATTACTACCTGATTAACTGATCGGTTAATTTAAAATTGGCAATTTTCGATTAACGATTAAACCGGTTAATTTCAATCGATTAACCGATTAACCGATGTAACAAATATTTTTAGTTTTTTGTATTATTAAAACATATTTTTTTGCGTTTTTAATTATTTGTTTGGAAAATATTTTTTCCTACAATATATTTCCTTCGAGAAATACATTCTTAAAATACAGTACAAAAACAGAAACTACGGGTTTGTATTTCATTTTTTGCAGAATGTTCGGTGCTAAGCTTTGCTAGGATGAGTCAGATGACAATAGAAGAAGCTCTCGATTGTAACACAAACAATCTTTAACAAAATTAGCCGAAATAATGGCATAATGAAAGATTTTATATGTTGAGAGAAATCCTGGAAAAGGACAAAGAAACCAAGATATCGCATTCAGCTTTTAAAAATTAAATGTTTCTGCGCATCTACGTCACATCAGCGTATAAGTACAGCTAAAATATAAAAACACAAGCAAACAAACATGTGTATTAAATGCTAAAGTGACGTCATATGAAACAGTTGAATTTTGTAAACATGTGCAATGCGTAATCTTAAATATGTATTATGGGTTGCTTCCGATTTCTCAAATATCTTCGATAAGTGAACGAATTGATTCCAAATCAAGTTTTATCGAAACTAAAGAAAAGAATCACTTAAATTCTAAACATTTAAACCAAATTATTTTTCCAAAAGATTATTTAATTAAATCTCAAACTATTGAAATAATAAATAAAAAAAATCTCACAGTTTTTTTTTTTTTTAATAAATACATACAAATATTATGTATAAATTATAAAATGTGTTTTTCATATTATTACTTTTTTGTTTGCTCGTTTTAGTTTAAGAATTGTTTTGTTCGTTATTTTATTGTTTTTTTTTTTACTAAAAGACTCCAATAATAAATAATTTTTGCAATTTTATTTATTGAAATAACTTAATTTATAACAAAACTTTATTAATCGGTTAACCGATCAATAACAAAATTTACCGATTATTAACCGATTAAACCAAAACCTCGGTTAATTAATCGAGCGATTAACCGATTAAAGCAAAAACCCGATTAAATGAATACCCTAGTAACTACTCCAAGCTTATTAAATTTTATTATTTATACTATAATTTGTAATTATTATTAAACTTTTTTTTTCAATCACCATAATTTGTTATTGTAATTGAAATTTTTTCAATTGCCCCTCAATAAAGTTATAATTGATTTAAATTTTGGTTTAAATAATAACAAAAATGTAATGAAATTGTACCTAAGTTTATCGCGAAGCAGTTGTGAAAAGGATTTACATTAGTTTCCACCAATTGGTCAGCCTTATAGTGCATCCAATCCACATGGGTGAGAAACTATGCGCTTATCAACCACTCCCGAGTGTGAGAGGCTCTATAACACACAGGTAGCGATTTGAGTATATAGTCTGGCGAAATCATATTCACGCCCCTTGTTAAAAGACTAGAGCTGTCTAATCTCCACTGCTTTTGGAAAATGCCAGCAGCTTCTATTGAATAGCAGCAGTACCTAGGGACAGTTTTCCTCAGGTCAAACTCTCCTACAAGTGTTGAAAAATGAGCACTTTAGCAGGCTTTTCGATACTATCTCTTCCTACGACCTTGGGCCACAACCACTATATGATCTTTGAAAGTATCCTGTCAGCGGGCAGGCAAAATTTTCGCAAGCCCAATCTTCGAGAAACACAGAAATCCATTCAAACTACCGGATTGCTCAGCCACTAGTGTGACTAGTGGCATTTCGGCGTGGACTACTGACTCCGCTGGAACCAAATAGAACCTCTGCTCGTCCGCGATCTGTCAATTTTGGATTTTGTCCGAATCCCAGGAATCGGCTGAACCTCTTAATGCCCCGAACTATGTAACAGAAAAAAAAGAAATATCCTTCAGATAATCACTACACCCCTGGGGCATCTGTTACCCATCTCTCAGCTTTTAACTACTGGAGAAAAAAGGTACAGTTAATACCTGAAACTAGCAGAACTCCTACGATCGCAACTGGCCAGAGTCATGTTGTGTACAACTAAAACCAACATTAAAGGCTGCAAAATAAAATTGGCCCTGCACTAGTTTTCGGTGAGGGTCCTTTGAAAGATGACGTAATGGATTCGGTTTACAAATGTCAGGCTTAGGATTGATTTCTGACATTTTTCAATATTGTCACCTCTAACAAAACCATTTTTAACGAAAATGTTTAAGCAAATTATGTTTAATTTAATCATATTATTGTCAGCAGCAACCATTATAATGGTCAAATTAGTCCTCCATCATGTACCCAAAACCAAATTATGTTTTCCCCTAGACATTTAATGGTTAAATATGACAATAATTTGTTTTTAAATTAACAAAATCCTATGGTTGCAAATTAACCAAATTTTTTGTTATTCCTAACCATAACATGTTCGGAGGCAACCATAATATGGTTATGGCTTCTTGGTGGAGGACGTATTTAAAAATAATATGGTTGCGGATAACAATAAAATAATTTAATTAAATATTTTAAGTTTAAAATTTTTAATAAAAAATGTTTTTTCTCTGGGTGTAAAGAAGCTGCTTTGCAGTAAAAATTAGTCCTGGCAACTATGTGCCAAGACCTTTCTTGTTTACTCGGGCACCGTGAACCAACTTTAAGCCAAAAGAGAAATAATTAAATTAAGAAAATTTCTAAAGACAAGATTTTAAAAACCCAACCATTAACGATAATTTTTTACCCCCGTATTTATAAAAAATTTTAAATTTAATAAAGGTTTACAAAACAAATTTTCTATGAAAATCTTCCTTAATAATCGCTTGTTAAATTTAATAAACGTTTATAAATACGGAGCTTAATATTTTGTCTATTTGTGCAGTAACCCCCATATTCATAAAAATATTTTTGATTAATAAAAGGTTTATTAATCACATTCTCATAGGAAATTTGTTCGATAAACTTTTTATAAGTCAATAATATTTTTTATGAATATGGGGGTAAATCTTTTCATTTTTCTTTATTTTCTTTCAGATTCGCTGTCATGAAATTTAAATATTTTATCTCTTCTTTTAAATTTGAAAATATTCAAATAAAGCGATTTTTCGTTTTATGACTTTTAACATTCGATTTTGATGTGCACTTTAATAAAATAATAGTATGTGTCATTAAAATCTGTTTTTCGTTTGGCACATTTTTCATGCCATTTCAATTTTTATGAGCGTTTTAATGGAGAGGAGTAAGGGAAGGGAGGCTGCCAGTCGTGCCTTTTAATAAAAAAGTATTTAAAAGGGAAAAAATGATAGATAAATAAATACACACTCATGCATTTACATATTTTAGCAAATGTGTTTACAGAAAAGGAAATAGCACAAAGAGAGAAACACATAAATGCGAACAAAAACAATAATTAAACTTTAAGAGCATTTTTGTTGAATTTGTTTTTTTTTTTATTTTTGGCTCTCTGATTTGAGATTTGTAAGGTGAGTATAGAAATATATATTTTCAGTCTCCGGTAGCTCTATAAGCCGACCACAGTTCTTAAAGAAGTTTGAAATTATGTTACTTAAATGGACTCTGAAACTTCAACTGACGCTTTAATCTTTATGTAAAAGTCAAGAGGAGATATTACTCTGTCCCTAGTTACTATGAGTGCCGTTCATTGTTTTACACGTTTGTGTGTTTAGGTTACTTTGAGTGTATTTGTACATGAATCTTGAATTATATGCAAATACTCGTTGTCATTTAGACAGAAATGGCTGTTGTACAGTGTGTGTCATAATTATACATACACTTATATAATAATATCGACAAAAAATAAAAACTTTTTAGCAAAACTCTATAAGCTTGTTATTTTCAACAGTATCAAAGGCTTTCTCACATGAAATAAAGCCGAAGAATAGATCTTTGTGGATATCCCGGCAATTTTGAATAAGTACCTAAATACCAATTAGCACTTCGCGAGTACCCCTGTGTATGATTCCAAAAAATATTCTTAGTTCTTAGGTATGGTAATAAATGTTGCCTCAAGCTATTCGCAGCAATATATATAGGTCGGTATCAAAAATATAATTAAAAAGTCTCACAATTAGAAGAATATGTTCACTAGGGATGTAACGAATATTGGCGATACTTCAGATTTCCCGATATATCGGTATCGTCGATACGACGATCCTTTTCCTAAATTTCTTGAAACATTTTTGAATAAACAATTAAATTTTCTATGCTTTTTTTTCACAGCAACTAAGAGAAATAACACATTTAAAAGCAGAGCATAAAATCAAAACGGAATAATGAAATTATTTCACAAAACATATGAATCAACGGAGATATAGAATATTCCCAGAATTGAGCAGCATTAGATATAAAACAAAAAATTTGAGGCTTTAGAAAATAGTGAAACCTATTGTTTATCTACAATGTTTGACGCTCGATACAATGATAAAATATTTCAAAGACAATAGGCTTCCATCGTATCGAAAAAACGTCTTATTGCGCTACTTACTTAACATGTCTTTGCAGTCCGAAAGTGTTGAAAACGCAGTCACACCTACAGGTGGTACAAGTTCTGATAAGTCCAAAAGAACTGGCTTTTGGAGCGTTTGTAAAAATTTTATGAGAAAATCCGAAGAGCATAAGCCTCTGCATCCTTTTCTGTGATTCTGCTAAAGAAGTCGAATACCCTTAAATCTAATAATATTTCTAGAGACGGAAATTCACTTGTATACGGCCACAATGACATGTTTTACCTAAACTTTAAAGCATAGCTCAGAAATTCTTTAGTTTTTAAATTAGTTCTGTTGCATCCAGTGTTCGAAAATAAACAGTACATTATTTAGCGTTCGGCTCACACACCCAAGAACGATATATATTTTTTAAGTGTTTGTGTGGACGGACACAACCCTTAATACCGTTCTTAACTATTTTCAAGAATGTAACGAACATTTTATAGTGTTCTGCTCTTTGTTATAAAACAGTACAACTGTAGTGGTTCTGTAGCCCTTTCAGACCCTTATGCAACGATTGTGCAGTAGGGGTTTCAGTCTCTATATTTTAGCTTCTACTTGACCAATATCAAATGGACCGGCATGCTTCGATTACGCTAAATGTTCTTTATGTTTGTTTTTCTAATTATCCGCTGTTCGCTTAACCGTTGTTTAATTTATTGCGAAATTCTTGCATCACATTTCAGTTTTGCCAAAATGTGGCGCAGAAGTAAGTTGTGTTTTCAATTACAAAAGTACTAATCGTTAACTAATAGTGAATTGGTCATATTTTAACTAAAAAAAAAATTATAAATTTGAATGTTTCAAGCCAATTGAAGTCATTTAATGCAATAAAAATGCGTTTAAGCAAAAAATTTTGACGAGATGCATCAGTTGTTTGTGTCCTGAAAATCCTTGAAGGATATAAAAATGGTAAAACCAAAACATTGATTATATTTCTATAAGATAAAGAGACCATATATTCCAAAAATTATGAAAAATTTCCTAGTAGTTTGGCGTCAGGTCTGAAAGGGGTAGACAAACATTATATTTTAAAAATGTTTTTTTTTACATTGATAAAGAAATGAACAAACAAAAAATTTTAGCAACGACCGCAGCACGAACAGCTTGTGTGTGTATATGTTTTGTTTGTGTAAAATTATTTTGCTGGCTTTTTCTTTTTTTTTTTTTTTTTTGTATGTGTATTTTGTTTTTGTAAAAAATGAAGAGGAATAATATGAATGGCTGAACCGAACACAATGAAATTTGTGGTTTTTTTAAAAAAAAACTGAACGGCATTAAATGTCTCATCTATTTTTTTGAGCTGGATAAGAACATTTTTATTTTTGTGCTCGAAGATGACAAACAGGGAAACGTTATTTTTTTAATGATTTTCCACACAAACACTATTAGCGTTTGTGTTTTCCACAAATCTACCCAACCGAACACTAAGCAGCGATATTTACTGTTTATTTTCGAACACTGGTCGCATTTGAGAGACTATTTTTTACTGTCTGGTCTGGTTTAATCGGACATGCGAAATCGACTATCTCCACAAAAGTTGAGACAACTCTTTTTTTTATTTTTTAAAAAACCTATTAATGTAAATTTTAAATATTAATAATTAAATTCATACGCTGTTATCAAAATTTTTTTTGGGATTCAAAAATGTTTCGTTTAAATGTGCTACATTCCCATTTCATACTATTGATGAACTGAAATTTATTGTTGAAGGGATAAGCTATTCCTATGCGCATTTCAGAGATTGCTTAGGCCAGATCGTCAGGTAACTTCATCCAAAGATTTTAGAAAAACTAAAGATATTACACAAATAAAATCAAAGCTTAAACAAAAACAACAACCATAAACAGTGAGTTTATCTTTTCCTATAGTCCCGACTACAATAGGTTGATTCTTTGTCAACTCTAAATGTAGTTGTATGTGGGAAAAGAAAGCTGTTATTTTTGTAAAAAAAAAAATTCTTATATATTGTTAATTTTATCATGAATTCAAATTTTATTCTTTGTTTTTAACGTCCAATTTCACCAAGTTCAATGAAAATTAACTTCAAGTCATAACTGTCAAAAACATATTGTTAACTTGAAGTTAAAATAATAGTTAGTTTTAACTGAAATTGGTGAAATTGGCCGTAAATCTTATTAAATTTTACATATTAATAATCACTTACACTGAAATTTTGTATAAGAAAAAAATTACTCTACTTGAGTTTCGTTAATTTAAACTCTAATTCAAGTTCAATATTCGTATCAATATTGGTTTTGATATCGGCGATATTTTATTTTTAGTATGGGTATCGTATCGACAAAAAGGAGTGCCGTTACATCCCTCATTATCACCATCTATAGGTTTCAAAAACTTCGCAGGGAATTTCATCAGGTTCTGTTACTTTCTTGTCCCTAAGCGCTTAAAATGCGTGTTCGACTTCAAGTCTAGTGATTGGTGTTTCAGACATCGATATTTCTTCGTTAAATTCGTAAGCCGATCTTTTCTCATCAGTAAATCGAAAAGTTGATTTCGAGAAATTTCGGGTTACGTGTAGTCAGTCATTGGCTTATGCTAATGAACAAGCAACAAATGACGCCTTTAAGGCCAACATTATTTGAGTTATTCGTGATATACATATGTTCAGTGGCCCAAACCTGGAAGTCTAGAACGCGCTTCATCAAGACAGAAGCGGTGCTCATGTATCCGAAATCATTTTCAAATGTGTATGATAAATTTAGTTCTTTGTTTTATTTTTTAAATTTAAAGTTCTTAAGTTATTAAAAAAACTCTTTCAATTAAAACTAATTTAATTTTCAATTTAATAAAGGGTGGTCCAACCATAATTCACAATGTTATTTGTAAATAAAACAAAAAGTTTTCAGAGAATTATCTAATATTTTTATTATTATAGAAGAATCTATGACAAAAATATCGGCTAAGTGCTCACCACGGCTTCGGTGGCAACCTCTATCCGATGGTCCATATTTTCAATGACTCTGAGACATGATTGAGGGTCAAAGTCGTTATCTCATCCTTTAGTTCTTGAATTACTTTTAGCCTATTGAGGAAGACTTTTTCTTTTAAATATCCCCAAAGAAAGAAGTCCAATGGTGTCAAATCACATAATCGTGACGGCCAATTAACATAGACACGACGTAAAATAACACAAGAACATAACAAAAGAGCGAATGTTTCGTTGGCTGTGTGGCAAGTGGCATTATTTGGTTTAAGCCATATATCGTCCAGGTCCATATCATCAATTTCTGGCCACAAGAAGTCCGCTATCATCTCACGATAGCCAATGATACCTCAGCCAATGATACCTGGCTGAGGTATCATTGGCTGAGGTATCATCGCATATCGGGAGATATACTGTGAGCGTCAAAATAAAGTGTACAGCTTGTTTTCCAATGTAAGAAGCGTTGTAAGTTGTAAAAAAAGTATAATTTCTACTTTGTCAAATTTGATCAGACTTCAAGCTTGCTGTCATCTGTGAAAAATGCGTTGCTCCAAAAATTGACGAAAGCAAGTTGGACAAAAAAAAAACATGATAAAAGGTGGAAATAAGAAATTCAAAGGAAAAAATACAGTATCTATAGTGAAGCGTGATAGTGTTGGCTTTTGTAAAACGTCCTTAAACAGATGAATCAGCCCAACAGTCGCTCAATATCAACTCACCTAAACATTTGGGAACATTTGGACAGACAAATTAAAAAAAAAACATAACCAGCAAGCACTCTCTGAAGAAAATTCGGCAGAAGAGTACCCAAAACTGTCTACTGCGCTAACTTTAAAATGGGTGGAATCGATGCCATAGAAACTAGAAGCCGTCCTTAAAGCAAAAAGAAATTAAACAAAGTATTAGCCACTTCACTTTTATTAGTATTTTAAAACTGTACACTTTATTTTGACGCTTAAAAATCGGAGTAATTTGTTTTTTTATTGTACTGGTTTTGTTGTTTTTGAAGTATTTCAAATTTTTAATTTTAATTTGTAAGAACATTGTCCAAAGTTTTGTAAATGATAAAAAACTTCTAAAAATTTGAATTCTTTTTTACTAAAATAACACTTTTTATATTGCAAAACCAGTTGTACACTTTATTTTGACGCTGACAGTACGTATATTTACTGACAGCAAGGCTGCCCTTGCTTCTTTGGCGGGTGTCTACTCGACATCTAGGTTGACTGCAGAATGTCGGATGTCTTTGAATGAGATTGCGAAACATTCAAGGGTAACGCTTATATGGATACCTGGTCACTCGGAGTGCCCAGGCAATCTAGTGGCAGATGGGCTGGCTAGACAGGGTGGTCGCATGGATGACGTATTCATCGATCAATTTGTTGGTCTTCCAATAGCTCACTGTAAATTACTCATCTAGCGCGAGTCTTATAGAATAGCGCAGATGCGGTGGACCTGCTTGATATCCAGGATCCTTTGGCCTGGATATGATAAACGGAGAACTGGCTCTCTACTTGGGTTCAGCAGGAACCAGATTAGGTTGGTGATATCGGTTTTGACTGGACACTGGCCGGTGGGGACTCATGCTGGAAGAATGGGTCTGGAATTCAACGACTATTGTAGGAGTTGTCAGAACGAGGAGGAAGAGGAGACTGTGCTTCACTTCCTCTGTCACTGCCCTGGACTGCGGGGCATAAGGGAAGAGTACCTGGGGGGACCGGTGTTTTCCTGTTTGGGGACTCTGTCTGGGATGGAACTAAAATCGCTCCTTCTCTTCACTAGGAAGACGAAGTGGTTGGAACTTGCAGTGACACCATCTGAGTAACTGCTCCAATGGATGGGCATTGGCGCCGGGTATCACAAAGGGACCAATTGAGGACCCAAGTGAGCTGTCTTCTGATGGCTGCCCATGGAACCTAACCTATCTCGCGATAGCGAACACCATTCACGGTAACTGCTTGGCTGATCTCATTTTCGAAAAGTACGGCCCGATAATGCCGCAAGCCTATAAACCGCGCAAAACAGTCGCTCTTTGTGGAGGCATCGGCCTTTCTACAATCACTCGTGGATTCTCATTTGCCCAAATGCGGCAATTCTGCTTGTTAACGAATAATCCACTTAGGTGAAAGTGTGCTGAAGATGATTTTCTTTGTAAAGTCACCATTAACTTCTGTCTGGCTTTAACAATGTTAACGCGCTGCTCAATTGTGTACCATTCTATGGTTGAATTTGTAAAATACACAGAAAAAATTATCCAAAATTTTTCACCAATTAAAGCATTAATCAAAAAAATACTCAGTTTTAATTAAAAATTTAATCAAGTGAATTAAGCGTTTAATCAACTGAATTAAACGTTTCATTAATATTATTAACTGGTTTAATTGATACTATTAATTTGTTTACTGGTGCAAATTTAATTATTTTTTTAATTAATATCACAAATTTTTTAATTGAAATCAATTTTTATTTTTTTCTGTGTACCGAAACAAAGAAATGTCAAATTAAGTCGGGCAAAAAACCGCATTATGCATTATGTTTGGACCACCCTTTATCATTTGGTTTAAGGAAAGGATACCTGACCTTCTGGATAACAATTTTATCATTTTTCCCTTCACTGTATGTATGAGTTTTTATGACAGTAAATACTCTATTCACCTTTATCCTGTCTTTTGATTATAAAACTAAAAGAATGGGATCACTTAAACAAAATGAGTTCATTAAAAGCATTTTTTTATTCGTATACGATTTAAAGAATATACGAGAACATAAAAGAAAGTGGCTCAAGTACAAGTGTTTGCGAAAATTTCTATAAAAAAAAGGAAGAATTTTTTTTAATAGCATTTGCCAGATATATTAAAAAAAAACTAATACTGATGACAGAACTAAACTAAAAAAAAACGAAATAGGAATTTTTCATTTGGAGATTTCAGATTTCAAGCAGATTATCATATTTCTTAACAAAAATTTAATTTCTCTTAATCCATCGTTCTCTTTCAAACCTTTTCTTCCATCCTTTTAAGGATTTATATCGTAAAGTTTAGACAAAAAAAAAAAAAAAAACTTTTTGCAAACTTTTTTAATAACGTGTTTATTTAAATGACAATATTTTGTTGTTTTTTTTTTATTAACTTTTAAAATAACACAGCATTATTTTTATGTCATACTTTTAAAACACTTTTACATGTGACGTATAAGTCAAATTGTTATGAATGTTTATTTCATGTAGCAAAAAATATAACTCAGACGTCACGTTGTTAAGAAAACCATAAAATATATTTTTTGTTTGAGTTTTGTTGTTGGCTTCTTTTTATTTATAACGAAAAAAAATAAGCATTGAAACATAGAAAATATAGCAGGGGTTAATAAAGCAAGTCCGCTTTTATGTATTCCTAGTAAAAGAGAAAACCTACAGGCCAGGAATGGAAATTATATATTTTATTAAAAAGTACTTTTTGAAGAATAAAAGTACTTAACATTTGTATTAATATTAACTTTAAAAAATTTTTTTATCTCAACATATTGATGAGCTTCTGATATAACGTTAATTTTTATGTTTGAAATACATGCAAAATTTGTAAATTAAAATTTATTATAAATATATTGAAATACTTTTGCTTAAATTTTGCCAACAAGCCTCTATAATGCCAATCTGGCGCTGAGGTGAAATTGTAATATTGCTATATGTTATAATAAAATTTAAAAAATAAATAAAAAACAAACAAACAAAAATAGAGATGCTGACACAAATTCCTAAAGCTACGGTCACACTTGGCAAAGATTTGACGAAAACGCAGTAACCAACAGACAAACTAAAATATAATTTTCTTAAAAAAATAGTTCTTGCTGTGTCCTGAAGTATAATTAGTTCTATTTTATGATATTAAGAACATGTTAAATCTCACTTACTATTAACAAAAGTAGTGGTTGTGTTAATTTGGTCAAATATTACGGTCACAGCTTAAGACAATATTCTTTGGTTAAATTTCCAATAAAGTTATTGCAAATTAATGAAATGTTTGTTGAGCCAAATGAACCACCTAATGTGTCCTTAAAGAAAAAAAAAGGTGACCAAAAAAGCCTAATCCGAATTGAGACTAGAAATCACTGTAATTCCATGCTTCTAACCAGAGTAAAGAGAAAGATGCCGGAGTCTTACTCTAGCAACTGTCTCGACAAGAGTGTCCCTCGACAAGTTAACTTCGATCCATTAGATCAGTACTGTCCCTTTCATAACAGTAAATACCTGTAAAAAAACTACCGTTTCTGAATCAATTACCCATATTATGAAAGTCAAAGTCGATACATGTTGACGGCACCGGAACAGTAATTGTACTTTCTAGTCGTTATTGACCATAATCGATTACTATTGGAAGTCACTTGATATTTTTACATTCGCTTTTTAAGTCGGCGTCGAGAAAAAATGTCTTTGTTTTACTCGACAGATAATTTTGCGACGACTAAAATGAAAGCTTAAGAAATTTTAAATAGAATCACATCGGCTTAATATGCAAACCTGCTAACTCCCTTTCAGTACATTTTACAGGAGAGACAAGCAACTTTTTAAATTTCATATTTGCAGCTTGAGAGGAAACCCCAAAAATATAGTTGGTTTTACACACTTTATAATTCAAAATGAAGAAAAACTACATGCTGGTCGACGAGGCGTATCTTTCTCTACCACACGGCATCAAAATCTCAATTTAATTAAAAAGAGGATTTAGCAGGTAAGCATATAAGTTAGAATCAGAGCTGCCGTTTTTGGTTATTTCTAACCAAAATTGGTTATATTTTTTTTCAATGTGGAGATGTGAATATTTTTTTAATTTTGGTTAATTTTTTCTGAAACAATAATAATTACGAACGAATATGTATTTCTTGGTACAATTATTTACGAGCTCAAATAATTTGTACTGTGTACTACGATTTTTTCATTATTTGTTACCCATGAACGGAAGTTTTTTATAATCCCTTTCAAAACAGCAACCATTTAATTTTTTTAAGATTTTTGCTAAGAAAATATTGCCATTTGTGATTTTTATATTAAAAACGCCATGATCTGAAATCGTAAACAAATGAAGTTTTAATCAATGGAGATTTTCAATTATTTTTTTTTTTTTTAAATGAGCGTAGTTTTTCTTGATTTTAAGAGAAGTAAAGATAATTAGTACTTAAAGTAGGAAGTGCATAAAATCGATTTTAGAAAATTACTGACAAATTACACAAAAGTCGTTTCAGAGTTTTTAAAAACTTGAAAATAAGTTTAAGGTTCTGAATTAAGGTTATTTCTAGAAGTATATTTATATACATACTTGAAAATACACGTAGGAATTTTTAAGAATTATGGAATTTTCTTTAAGAAATGGCTGTAAGTTTAAAGAAACTTGAAATTTTACTGTTTATAACTTGTCGGTATGTATATTTATTTTATGTTTTTTTAACATAATTATTTTGTAAAAAAAAAACTTTTGACTGTCAGTCATATACTTTTTCCCCATCGAATGTACGTTAGAACAATTTTGAAACATTTTTTTATAATAAGAATTATAAATTTGAAATAAAATTAGCACAAAACAGAAAAAGTTTTTATAATATTTTAGATATATGTAAATTAGAAAATATTTACATAAAATGCATTTCGCATATCGCCAATCGTTTTAAATTTCCCAAAAATAATCGCCATATCGCCAAACGTAAATTTAATACCAGGGCTGTGGAGTCGGTGTCGGAGTTGGGGTTTTTTTTACCGGAGTCGGAGTCGTAGTACCCACAAAAACTCGCGACTCCGACTCCCAAATTTGTCGGCATAAAAACTTTTTTAATATTTTTTAAAATAAAAAAAATTTTAAGAGATGCTGCCTTAAAAATTTTGAAGTCAGAAAATAAGGACCACTCTGCTTTACATATGAGTAGGCGAGTTTCAAAAATTAAAAAATTGAGATAACAATTGATTTTGACAAATCTCTTAGCACTTTATGAGAATAAATATATAGATTCTATCGAAGCATGTCTTTTTCTATGTTTTTATGTGTGCAGTTGTTAACAAAACTGGTTCGATTCACTCACCAGACATTTTCAAAACTACCTCTTTGCATTTTCTGAAACAAAACTCGCTGGTTCACTATTTTAACCTTTCTGTGTGAACTGCGCCAAGGTATTGTTCATGAACTAGAGTCGTATTAGAGAATTTATACATGGAAATTTTGTAAACAAGTTCGCTTGGACATATTCGTTTTTTATAAATCGTTTATTGAAAAATATTTTTGTAGCGATGTTAATACATATATATGACTGGAAATCTGCTGTAGCTCCTGGGAAAAATGCATGCCCTCAATTATATCAAATCAACTTATAGAACCTTTGCCCAAATTTTCAACTATCACAGTGTAAGTGAGGCTATCCACAACAACCACGTGGCCTTTTATTGTCTATATGGATTGCAATGTCAAGGGGCTTTAACAGGTCGGCGCTACATTCTACACTGCCACTGTAACAATGAATTTATTGCAAACCAAGTATTCCATAAAATAAATATACGAAGTCTATCTGCTAATTAGCCGCCCATAAGATACGATTTCAGCCACAGATTTTTTTTTTTTTTTTGTTTTGCTATATTTAAAATAGAGTATATTCAGAGCCAAATGAATCGATTAGAAGCTTAAAACTCAATATCCGTCAGCTGATGAACTAAAAAGACCCATTACTATTTTGCCGAAACGCTATTGAAAATTTTGGTAAGAAAATTGACCTCTGTATGCGAAGTCGTGGTGGAAGGTAGTCCGAAATAGTTATTTATTTGTTAACAAACCCCCTTTTGCCAATAAAAAATGATAAATTTTAATGACGTTTTGCTCAATTTTTTTCTTTATTCTGTTTTAAAAAAACAAAGTTCTTGTTGAAAGCCCCTGTACTTTATGAAATTAAAATTTTAGTCAAAAAACTTATTTGAAAATTTTTTCAAATTTATTTTGCTTGAAGAAGGTATAGTTTGCTTTGAAAGTTAGTCCAAATTAGCAAAACCACTTTGCCTGTTCCAGGCATTTGTTTGTATTTTTTTTTTTTTTAATCTAGAAATGTGTAAAACTTGACTAATTTTCCAACTTGCACAATTCATTTGCCGTTTTACACTTGTAATTAATAAAATTAATATTTGTATGTGTATGTGTTAATTTCGAAATATATGTAAGTGTGCAAAATCTACGTTTGGTTAACAGAAACTTAGATAATCAGCTTAAATACATCCTTAAACGTCCTCAACCTAAATTCCAAGTGAAAGGTTGCTTTAGTAACATGATTAGCAACACACTTTAGGTTTTAGATATAAACATATGGATACGTTTTAAATTTATGTCTTTAAGAACACTGAACCAAATTTCATAGAAAATATTAACGAAACATTTTAATAAAGATTTAAAAAAAAAACAAAAGTTTTTACATTTAACTTTTATTTCATTCAGGGACTTCCTCGTTTCCGACACTTCAGAATACAAAATATTTTTAAAGTGTAAGTCGCGTTGAGCTGCATATTCACCCCTACTCTTATGAAAATATTCCCGTATATTTTTATTTCGTATTGTGAAGGACTCCCATAACAAAGTTTTTTGGAATGAAATCCCAAACTTAAAAAATTTGGCATCGCCAATGCTTACTCCCGCGAATTTTTTTACTAAATAAACTCCCAACCAGTGAACCAAGCCGAAGGCATTTGATCGGCGGCGGCGGCTTGGGTATAATTGATCGGCGGCGGCGGCGTTTGCGTCAATGAATCGGCGGCGGCTTAAATGTCGGCTTGAAATGTTTAAAAGTGTTATTTGCATGCAGTCTACAAGTGACATGAAATACTTTACTTTAACACTAATATGATGTTATTGTTAAGTATAAACTCATCATGTTAGAAGTTTTCTCATGTTATAACACGGTTGTTAATGCAAATGTTTTAGCAACGCTTTTATAACATCAAGTTATAACAGCAAATCATGTCAGTTGTAGACGGGCAGTTAAGGAAAACTATTAATCATTTCTATATCTATTTATTTTTATGTTAAAGTACAAAACATTAAATAATTATAAAAGGATAGTGCAATTTCGTTATTTTCTCACTACTGTTTTAAACTGATGTTATCTGTAGGACCACATACCCATATTCATTTACAAAAAGTAAAGCTTTCTGCAATAATTAAATATAAAATTTCCTTAACCTGAACTTATCAGCAAAACTATTTTTTTAATTTAATTATTGTGGTCAAAACTATACCACTAATTAGTTAAAAGCAAGAAAAAAATATGTTGTTCACATATTTTTTTTTTTTAAATTTAACAAGTTTTCAAATACATAGATTACTTCAATAAAGCATTCGCTGATATTTTGCTATTACCAAGTTTTTTGTCTAAACTTCTAAATCGATATGTTTGAAAATACATATGTGTATAATACTAAAATATTTGAGAAAAAAAAATTCTGTATGTTCAAACGGTGTTGTGTCCTAAATAAGAGTCCATCAAAATATTAATATGAACATGGAAAGTTTATTTGAAAATATTGCAAGTTAAATTTGTTATTACATATCATGGAAATATTTGTGTAAAAATTATTTTTAATAAAGATTCACATATGTATGTATGCATTCATGAAAACGAAAGAAGCATTTAACCAATTATATTTTCAAAAAACTAAGAAAAAGTTGTTAAGTACAATAACGCTTTGAAAAATTTTAAGAAAATATAACGGCACTTGAATGTTGCACATTGATGCTAAAACATACCATTTTTGACAAAGAAATTAATACATTAAAACGCAAATCTGTAAAATAAACTAAGTCACACGAATTAAGAAATTTCACGGCTCAGCTGCTGTCATCGGCGGCTTTAATTGAGCCGTCTAAGCCGTGTAAGTCGGCGGCGGCGCGGCTTGGTGAAATCAAGCGGCGGCGGCGAGCTGATCGGCTTGCGCCGATCGGCTTGGTTCTCTGCTCCCAACAAGTGTTAATGTGAACGAGAAGGGAAATGTAAATTTTAATTTGTTTTTTTAGGTTGAACTTAATTAAATTGCTTTTTCCTTTTATTGAAGTATTGTTAATAGAGAAAATGAAGATAAAAACTATTCATTATTTATTTTTTTTAATTTTTTTTTTTTTTTTGTATTTTACTTTGTATAATTTTCTTTCACAACACAAGCACTGACAAGTTATTCACAATAGAGACTTTTGTTTATAAAGCACTGAGAAATAATTCACAAAAGAGGCTTTTACTCTCAAAATATTTGCGATACCGATTTGTTAGAGATGGGAATAAAGGTTTGCTCCCATAACATTCGCGATAGGGGTGATTTTGTCTCGCATCCATACAATAAAGTTGAGTTTACGTTGAATTAGCTGTGTTTTCTTATTCTATGAATATGGGAGGGAAGCCTTACAGACAGGACTATGAAGATCAAAGGCCCGTCACACAGTGGACTATTTAAACAGAAGGCGGCCAAAAATCCATAACTTTTGATTGGATTGAAATTTTTATACGCAGTTGGTAAAATTCATTTTAATTTTTAGTTAAATTTAATTATAAAAGTAAATTATTAAAACCAGTGTTCAAAAATAAACAGAACATTATTTATCGTACGGCTCACACAACCACAAACGATATTTTTTTTTGTGTTTATGTACGCGAACATAACCCTTAATACCGTTCGTAACTATTTTCAAGAAAGAGCCGAACATTATATAATGTTCTGTTCTTCGTTAAAAAACAGATCAATTGAAGTGATACTGTAGAAAAAAGTTATATTTTAATGTTCTATAATGTTTCTTTTTTACAATGATAAAGAAATGAACTAACAAACAATTTTAGCAACGACCGCAGCACGAACAGCTTGTGTGTTTATTGTGTATGTGTTTTGTTTGTGTAAAATTATTTTACTGGCTTTTTGCTTTTTTTTTTTGTATATGTATTTTGTTTTTGTAAACAAAATACTTTATTTACAAAACAGTGTTCGAAAATACACAGAACATTATAACGCGTTCGGCTCACATGCCCAGAAACGATATCTATTTATTTAGTGTTTGTGTAGACAAACACAACCCTTAATATCGTTCGTAACTATTTTCAAGAAAAAGCCCAACACTATATAATGTTCTATTCTTCGTTAAAAAAACAGAACAATTGTAGTGATACTGTAGACTAATGTTTGTCTATATTCTAATGTTCTATAATGTTAATTTTTTGCATTGATGAAGAAATGAACAAACAAAAAATTTTAATAACGACCACAGCACGAACAGCTTGTGTGTGTATGTGTTTTGTTTGTGAAAATATTTTTTTTTTTGCTTCCTTTATGTAAACATTTTTGCTTTTTTACCAGTCAAAAGGGCGCTAAGCACAACTAAAACGAACGAACACTAATGAGCTAAACCGAACACAATGAAGTTTGTGTTTTTTTTTAACAAAACCGAACGGAATTAAATGTTCTCACTTTTTTTTTTGAGTTGGATTAGAGGATAAGATTTTTGTGTTCGAAAGATGAGAAATAGGAAAACGTTATTTTTGTTAATGATTTTCTACACAAACGCTATTAGCGTTTGTATGGGAGCTTGATGAAAGAGTCAAGATGTTTGGCCAAACTTATCTGTAATTTTTAAATACTTTTTTACTTAAATGTATAACTCTACTCGTAACTTCTCTATTACGGCCTCAATCGTGCGTTTCACAGAAGGCAGACATGGCTAAAATTGTAAATGTACATATATTTTTATAAATGGGGTCTTCGAGGATTTGTGAGTTGTCTTACAAACGGAATGACAAAATCAAAATACTCCCATGTTTTTGGTGTTGGCTATAAAAATTTTACAATAATTTTAATATTTGAAAAAAAAATTTCTAAGAAAAGATTTTTTGCTGCAGTAAAAATTACGATAAAAGTCTTTCTTGTTGGATTTTTGTTTGATATTTTTCTAAATTTTATTTAATTCCCACAGTATTTATTTAAGCGATAAATTGCTTAAACGTTGAAGTAAACAAAGTAGAAAAACTTTTTCGTTAATATTTTTTCCATTATAATGACATTAATTATAAAAAAAAATACTCATTACGAACTCGAAAATTTGCAATAATTTGTCTTTCAATGTTGTTTTACCTTTTTTAACAGAATTTTTATTATATGAACATAAATCTTTAAATAACTTACTGCAATTAACTATAAGTATGTTAAAGTGTGTAAAATATAAAATTCTGCATAAATTATAAATTTCTCTATTATTAAGCAAAACTACATAAATATCAATTTGTATGTCTGTAACTTTTCTTGGCGAGTACTAGCTGTCACGTAAGGAAATTACTCGCCAATTTACAGAAAAGGTGTGTCTGTAACATTTTTGTGAAAAAAGTTCCCGCTTTGAACTATCAAATCAACTCACGAATAAAAATGGGGCGAGAAAAAAATTTAACACTTAAAAACAATTAAAAATGCAAAATACAAAGAAAAATAATAATAACATTTTGTTCTTGGCACATTTTTCCATTGTTTAAAAATATTGTTTTTAACGTTTTTATAAAATATACGAATTATTTCAGAGCTCGTTTGCAAACAACAAACATTAAAGTCGCACTTTACATTATTTGCTATATCCATCGGCTGTATTTTCGACGCCGTCGTTAAAAATTTTCAATTTCAGTAAATTTTGGTCTCCGTCAACGATATGAGTTACTGGCGTCCTCAACGTCTGCAATGTCACATCGGCCTCGAGTGCAATGTTATGAGATTTATAGCGTAACGACGTCATCTCTTTTGATAGTTTTCGACATAAGTTACAAACACACTTTTTTCTCACTTTTCGAGAAACGATGGAATATTTTGTTTCATATCTTTTCGATGCGAGATGTTCTCACTAAAGTTACAGAATTTCAATATTTGTTGCTGCAATTTTTAAAAATTCTGCTTTGAAATTGCATTAGTGTCCCGATTATGAAATTATAGTGTTGCAATTTTACATTTTTAACTTGTCTTTCCTGTTCACCCTGTTATATTTAATATATAAATACAAATACACCTGCAGCTAACTTCAAGTTAAAAAGTGTGAGAATAAAAAAACAAAACAGAATTTCAGAGTACACCCCTCTCACCAATAAACTCAAGAATTGCTGCAACGAAAATTGCAAGTCTGGACGATGACTAAGAAATGAAACAAATAGCAACAAATTTTGATTAGTGAGCAAATATAAACTTCATACTTTAAAGGAAAAAATACAAGGACAGAGAATTTTCTAAAGTTTCTTCAAACTCCGGCGGATTTAAAAGAATAAACAAATAATGATTTATAAATAATTTATTAGGGAAATATGGGCCATGTATTTATATCAGACTTGCATTAAAACCTACTACTTCGTTAGCGTCTCCCTTTTTTTCGTGGACATATTAATAAGCCAAAGAAAATTCAAAAAGTACCAAATGTGGAACACAAAAGTTAAAGAAAGAAATTTTATTTCCCGTATTTCCCCTTTTCTCCCTATTGAAGTACCAAAAATTTCAACATCGTAGTGGGAGCCAATATTTGTATACGTATATGTTTTGTAAAAAAAAGTAGCAAAGTATATTTGTAATTTTTAGATAATTTTCGAATGTGAAATAATGTTTATTGGTTTTAAATATAGTTGGGGTGACAAAAAAAGTACCAAAATACAGGATTATTTATAAGTATTAACTTTTAATTTCAAAAGATTTTGTTATTCGTGCTTAATTCCCAGTTTTTATTATTGATAAAAACACTTGAAATTTATTGTTGATGGGATAAGCTATTCCTATGCGCATTTCACTGGTTGCTTAGGCCAGATCATCAGGAAACTTCATCCATAAAGATTTTGGAAAAACTAAAGATATTAAACCAAATAAAACTGTTAAGCGTATGAGACTTAAAGCAACAGTTCTACTTGTAACAATATCAAAGTTTAAACAAAACACATCAACAATAAACAGTGGGTTTATCTCATCTTACATTCCCCACTACAATTAGTTGAAATTCTCTCAACATTAACTGTAGTTGTAAGTAGGTTAAGAAAAACAAAATAAAAACAAACAACAACTTTACAAAAGATGTTGTCAATTAAGTGTTTTTTAGACCGTGCACTTGTCTGTTTATTATCAAAAAGTAATTTCAATTTTTGGGAATACAAAATTTTAATTTCAAAAGATTTTGTTATTCGTGCTTAATTCCCAGTTTTTATTATTGATAAAAACACTTGAAATTTATTGTTGATGGGATAAGCTATTCCTATGCGCATTTCACTGGTTGCTTAGGCCAGATCATCAGGAAACTTCATCCATAAAGATTTTGGAAAAACTAAAGATATTAAACCAAATAAAACTGTTAAGCGTATGAGACTTAAAGCAACAGTTCTACTTGTAACAATATCAAAGTTTAAACAAAACACATCAACAATAAACAGTGGGTTTATCTCATCTTACATTCCCCACTACAATTAGTTGAAATTCTCTCAACATTAATTGTAGTTGTAAGTAGGTTAAGAAAAACAAAATAAAAACAAACAACAACTTACAAAAGATGTTGTCAATTAAGTGTTTTTTAGACCGTGCACTTGTCTGTTTATTATCAAAAAGTAATTTCAATTTTTGGGAATACAAAGTAAAGTTGTTGTTTGTTTTTATTTTGTTTTTCTTAACCTACTTACAACTACAGTTAATGTTGAGAGAATTTCAACTAATTGTAGTGGGGAATGTAAGATGAGATAAACCCACTGTTTATTGTTGATGTGTTTTGTTTAAACTTTGATATTGTTACAAGTAGAACTGTTGCTTTAAGTCTCATACGCTTAACAGTTTTATTTGGTTTAATATCTTTAGTTTTTCCAAAATCTTTATGGATGAAGTTTCCTGATGATCTGGCCTAAGCAACCAGTGAAATGCGCATAGGAATAGCTTATCCCATCAACAATAAATTTCAAGTGTTTTTATCAATAATAAAAACTGGGAATTAAGCACGAATAACAAAATCTTTTGAAATTAAAATTTTGTATTCCCAAAAATTGAAATTACTTTTTGATAATAAACAGACAAGTGCACGGTCTAAAAAACACTTAATTGACAACATCTTTTGTAAAGTTGTTGTTTGTTTTTATTTTGTTTTTCTTAACCTACTTACAACTACAGTTAATGTTGAGAGAATTTCAACTAATTGTAGTGGGGAATGTAAGATGAGATAAACCCACTGTTTATTGTTGATGTGTTTTGTTTAAACTTTGATATTGTTACAAGTAGAACTGTTGCTTTAAGTCTCATACGCTTAACAGTTTTATTTGGTTTAATATCTTTAGTTTTTCCAAAATCTTTATGGATGAAGTTTCCTGATGATCTGGCCTAAGCAACCAGTGAAATGCGCATAGGAATAGCTTATCCCATCAACAATAAATTTCAAGTGTTTTTATCAATAATAAAAACTGGGAATTAAGCACGAATAACAAAATCTTTTGAAATTAAAATTTTGTATTCCCAAAAATTGAAATTACTTTTTGATAATAAACAGACAAGTGCACGGTCTAAAAAACACTTAATTGACAACATCTTTTGTAAAGTTGTTGTTTGTTTTTATTTTGTTTTTCTTAACCTACTTACAACTACAGTTAATGTTGAGAGAATTTCAACTAATTGTAGTGGGGAATGTAAGATGAGATAAACCCACTGTTTATTGTTGATGTGTTTTGTTTAAACTTTGATATTGTTACAAGTAGAACTGTTGCTTTAAGTCTCATACGCTTAACAGTTTTATTTGGTTTAATATCTTTAGTTTTTCCAAAATCTTTATGGATGAAGTTTCCTGATGATCTGGCCTAAGCAACCAGTGAAATGCGCATAGGAATAGCTTATCCCATCAACAATAAATTTCAAGTGTTTTTATCAATAATAAAAACTGGGAATTAAGCACGAATAACAAAATCTTTTGAAATTAAAATTTTGTATTCCCAAAAATTGAAATTACTTTTTGATAGTATTAACTTTTTTTTGTATTTCTTTTAGTTTAGGAAATATGAGGTAATTAAATTTACCCGTTTTTTACCGCTTATATTTATATTTTGGAGGTATGATGTTACCAAATTTTTCCGTTTTCACCAAATTGACCTTACCTTCTAGTGAATTCGCCTTGGCTTATATGATGTTTTTTAATGAGTTTTAATTAAAACTATTCTGCCACTTATTGCATAATATAGGCCAAAGCTAAAATAATATGGGGAATAACATATACAATAATATTGTATAATGGATGGGCCGCTGAAGAAACTTTTTAAAGGACACGTGAGCGCCTTAAAATTTAAGAATCGGTATTGGACCCGCACCTACAACTTTTCGAGATAACACTTTTTATTAAACTATTTTCAAACTTTTTTTTACGTTACCAAGTCCATATTTGCCATTTTTTATTGTTCAAATTATTTTGCAATATGAACTCTAAAAGCTTGATTATTTTCGTTTCTATATGAAATCGGAGTTCTTAAAACTTTTAAGTCTTAATATTGTGAACAGTGTGCTATTTAAAGCCAATTTAAAAAAAAAGGTATCAGAGTATTAATTCGTTCATTGACATTTTTAAGAAAAATATTGCCTGTTAATGTTGCCATAGCATTAACAACGTAATTTAAGAGGGTTAAAATAATCCACCGAAAATATACAACCAAACACAAAAAAAGGCAACAATTTGTTTTTCTACGAAGGATTTGCAGACCCTGTACGTACAAATGTTTTTATCCTTTGAATGGCTGCCGGGCTAAAGTGAAAAAAACATGAATAATTTTTCAAAAAAAAATAAAAAACTGAGGGTGTTTAATATTTTTCTGCTGCGAATATTGTTTTATTTTTACACATGTGTATGTGTGTCTCTCTGTAATGCTAAGTTCACACTTGGATTTTTTAAGCGCGTTTAAGCAAAATGTTGATTAAGTTAATCAAAGCCGTTCACATTACATTTAAGATGATTAAGACGACAGATGATTCAGAAAAAAAAACACAGCAAAGTATTAAAAGTGGAAAAAAGTACTTCTATAAAGTTATCAAGAGATTATTTTAATAAATTTAGTGATGAAATTGTAAAAACTTATGAATTATTTAAGGGAAAAAAAACATTAAGCAGAAATCGTGTCCGGTTGTACACGTTCATGTTGGCCGATTCTTCATTATACTCAGTTTAAGGTATGTTCAGTGGATTCTATGTGATTCATAAAGTGAGTTAGTTGTAATCATGTCAATTTGAAGTGATTTACAAATCACTTCAATGTATCGGTAATCATCTCGATTTTGATGTGATTAGAGCTTCATCACGTTCGAGTTGCTTAAACGCGTTTAAGAACCCAAGTGTAAACATAGTATAAGAATGTGTCTCAAAGTTTTAATATTCCTTTACGGTATAAATAGTTTATGAATAAAATTGCAACACTTTTGGTTATAAAAACAAAAGGGCGTTGAAAAGAAATTTATAAACTTATTTAAATAAAAAAAAAGAAAGCTGAAATATTAAATGATTTTAATAATTTAAATGCAAATGAGAAGAATTTTGAAAAGTTTAGAAAATAAAAATTTTTAATATAAATTTAAAATTAAAAAACAAATATGGTTTAATATTCGAAATGTATGAACGAATGGATTTTAATCTTAAAAGCAAATTACTCTTGCTTCTTTGTATCTTAGCATTGACACATGAATATAAACGCGTCAAAATCTCAATACCCTATAGGAAATGTCAATAGTGAAACTGTACTAAATCCATATTGCCTTTATCACCAGTCAGGGTTGTCAGATTTTTTTGCGCTTTATCGCCAAACCGGATATCAGAAATCGCCAAAAATCGGCAAACGTCACTTTTGTTCAGTTTTTGTAACATTTTTTTTTTTTTTAATTAAATTTTGCATACAAAAAAAGCTAGTGTAATATTTTAGTCCAAAATCGCCAAAAACTGAGAAAAAATACAAAAAAGTCGACGAAAGTAAATTTTGTTTAGTTTCTGTTATTTTTTTTTTAAATTACATAAAATGGAGATCATATACTCAGTTAAAAAAAACTAAAATTAAGTACACAAGCAGGGTTAGCTTTCGCCCGACTAAAGTCGCAATTTGACCCTTTTTTTAGCGGCCTGCAACTTTTCGTGAGACTTTTTTTTATCACCGACTTTTGCGACTTTTTTTAATTTTAACCATTTTTTTGTTAAGTTTCTTACAATAAACTTTAAATTTGCAGTAAATTAAAAATGTTCTTATTATTTTTATCAAAAAAAAAAAAAAATCGTCAAAACAACGTCGTCAAAATTTAAAAGCTTTTTACAGATTATTGTTTCTTTGTCAACAATTTTATTACTTTTTTGCAACCTTGTCATTTATACAATGTATGTAAGAAATTTTTCGCAAAGTTTCAAAAAATAGTTTTAGCCAACAGGCATTTTAAAATAAAAAATTGTGGTATTTGCAGTGCTCATTTCACAAAATTATTTTTAGTCGCCGAGTCAATAAAAGAATGCAGGTACAAGAAACGTAAAATTTGGTGATATCATTCGAAAAACTTGGAACTGAAGTATAAATGGCTTAACCGAGACAAGGAGTCAAATCGGTCTTTTGCAGTGTTTGTAAATGGCTTAAGTGAACTTAACAATAATCTTCAGCGACATAGAAAAATATTAAAAATATAAAACAGTCTTCCGAAAATGAAAAAATGCAATTGACTGTTTTTTTTTTTTTTTTTTTTTTTTTTTGCTGTGCTTTTTATTAATGACTTTTTTCTGCTACTTTATTTTATAAAACGACCTTTTGTGCGACTTTTCAAAAATTCCTAACGGTAACCTTGTACACAAGTCTATAAGATCTATAAGGTCTATAAGATGAGGCTGAAGTCATCGATTTCATTACTTGTGTTTTGAATTAAATAGCGACTGAATATAAAATTCACTTAAAATGATAACAAAACAGAAACCATGTGAAAAAATGTTGCCAGATTTTTTTTAAATTAGTAATGATAACAAAAAATGACAAACTGTTAAAAAATCTCTAAAATAATATAAATGGTAAAAATAGACAAGTAAATCGCCAAAGTAAAAAAAGTCTCCACTCGCCACCGCCAAACACGTTTTAAAATCGCCATATCTTAGAGCCCTGTCGCCAGTACTAATTCACAACTGTAGACCAGACAATGCTTTGTGCAAAAGTTAATAAGAATGTGATTGTCATTGCAAGTCCACTCAGACCTGAAAACTATTGACTAGGAAGTTCTTTTCGGACGATATGGAGACATTGGGACTAGAGATTTACTAGTACCAGGCGCGGATTCAGGGGGGGGGGGGGAATTTCCTTTCCCCCCCCCCCCTAAATTATAAAAATATGTTTTGCTTATTTCGATAATACACGAATTTTTAATAATATTACATATTTTTTTTAAATGTACAAAATTTTTGGAAATCCCAGCATTTTTTTTTTAATCTGTATTGAAATTTAATTTTTTTATTATTTTATTTAGAGAATCACTCTAAATGCCTTTACCATAAAAATAGTGTTTCTTCTGGAAAACTGTTTTTAAAGACACACGAAGACTTTCGTCTCGAGGTAGTTAATCAAGTTTATACATCTGTCCTTCAACAAAAAATTGAAAACCGAGAACGTTTACTCTCAATTATAAAAACCATAATTTTTCTTGGAAGGCATAACATACCTCTCCGTGGACATCGAGATGATGGTCCTTTATTATCTTCCGAAAATAGAAACTCTGAAGGTATTTTGCGAGCGCTTTTGCGATTTCGTATAGAGGCCGGAGATAAAATTTTAGATAACCACCTGAAAATATCTCCTTTAAATGCAACGTATATATCAAAAACTACACAAAATAACATAATTAAATGTTGTAATAGTTTAATATTAGAAACAATCCTCGGAAATATATATGAATCAAAATTCTATTCGATAATTTTCGACGAAAGCACGGATTTGTCGGGGAAAAGTCAGATTTCCTTATCTTTAAGATATTTCAACATTCAACAAAAAGTTGTTAGGGAAGAATTTATTGGCTTTGTTGACGCATTTCAAGAGGCCTCCAAGGATGTTGATAATGACGCTGAAGTGTCAATTGATGCGAAAGCACTATCATCAATAGTCCTTAAAGCTTTGACAAATTTTGGTCTTGACCCAAAAAATTGTGTAGGAGTTGGAACAGATGGGTGTCCTCTGATGTCAGCAGAAAATGGAGCTGTTAAAAAAATTCTGGAAACCGCGACAAATGCAAAACAAACGCCTTGCTATTCCCATAAATTAAACAACTTAATTTCTAAAAGCAACAAAGTGCCATTAATACAAAAAGTTGTGTCATTTGTTAAAGAAACGACAAAATTTTTTATATATAATCATCCCAAACGAAACCCAATTTTAGCAAAGTATTTGGGAGCCAAACTCTCTACATTATGCGAGACAAGATGGGTGGACCGACACGACTCAATTTCACACTTTGCAACAAGTGTACGTCATATAATAGAAGCTTTGGAAAAAATATCTGAGTGGAAAGATAGAGATACTTCATCAAAAGCCTTATTATTAAGGAACTCACTTAGTACTTTTGAATTTATTTGCGGAATAAACATTTTAAGTGAGATACTTGTTGTAACACAGCCGCTTAGTATCATTCTACAAAAGCAGGATATAGATCTTCAAAAAGGATCAAGCCTTATCAAAACTTTAATTATGTGCCTTGAAGAGAAAAGAAATAAAGCCGAAGAACAATTTAAAGCAGTTTTTGAAAAAGTTAAAGTTATTTGCGTTCAAATCGAAGTTCCAATTGAAAAGCCAAGATTTGAACGAAATAATCGCATCCAAAATGTTGAAGATTACTACCGAGTTGTAGGTTACATTTCTTTAATTGAATTTATTTTAGAAGATCTCAAAACACGTTTCCCAATAGATATCCTAAATGTATTAAACATACCTACACTTTTACCTCAAAGTGTAATCAAGTCATATACAGATACAAAACTTTTAATACCACAACTAGCTGATGAGCTGACTAAGTTTGATAATATAGATAAACAACTACTAACATCTAAACTTGAGGCTGAACTGTTACATTGGCAACAAACATGGAAAATATCTGAAAATCTATCAGATACCCAAATCTGAGAAAAATTTTTCAAATTTTCGTTTCAATGCCCGTCAGTAATGCTACGAGCGAGAGGTCATTTTCTACCCTTCGTCGGATAAAAACATGGCTCAGATCAACAATGACAGAAGATAGACTGAATGGTTTAGCCATGATGCACATTCATCATGAAATTGAAATTGATCCTAATCTTGTACTATCTAAATTTGCCTCACAAGGAAAGCATCAATTGCTTATTTAAAAAGATTAATTTATTTTAATTTATATTGAACTGATCTTATATTTTATTTTACCTTATTGTTGAGTTTTTTTTTTTAATATAATATATACATACATATCGTTTTTAATAAACTTTTAAAAACAAATTTTTTACTTTTTTGTATCATAAAAAATTTCCCCCCCTTAAGGCTCAGGCTAGATCCGCGCCTGACTAGTACAAATAGTTCTAGTCTAAATTTTTAGAAAATAATGTTGGTGACTTTTTATCGAAATAATTGGCAACTTCTTTTTCTTTACCTAAATTTAATTTACTTACTTTCTTAACTTTCCTTTACACTATTCTACAAGTCTTAAGATTTTTGCTCTAACAAAATCCAATGATTTTTGTTGGTCTGATTGTCAAAAAATCAAATAAAAAATCTTTTTCATTACATTTTGCGTCTACATTATCACACTTTAAATTAAAAGAAAACTCTTTGTTCTGTATTAGAAAAATGTTTTTCTATTCTGAAGCTGGCGGCAAATTATTCAACAAATGTTTTTGTTATTTCTATAGATTTTGGGAAAGTTGGTACAAGTGTACTCTTTTCGTCTGTGTATAGTATTAAATTAGTTTTTACAAAAAATACGAGTGATTTATTTAAAGTCTAAAAGAAAGCACTTAAAATTTTACATTTGTTTTTATTATTTTGAATTTTTTTTATTAAGAAAAACAAATAATAGTAAAAATTTGTAAACTAAATTTTAATTCCCCATCCCTGATTTTCTTCTTGTGCTTCTATAAAAAATATATGAAACTCTGATTAAATGAAAAATGTTATTTATCACAAGGTATATTTACACAAGGTAAACTCGTTGGCTCATATGTTTGTCAGCTGTTTACCCCTAGTTGGAGCCAAAACGTCAAATTGCGTGTATATGAGCCAAAAATTGTACATGTGTGCGTTAAATTGTTTTTGTTTTATATGAAGACAATTTTGACAAATTGGCTCCTTTTATAGAGCAGCACGTCTACACTCCCAAATGAGTCTACCTTGTGTAAATATACCTTGATTTATCATTTAGAAAAATTTAAAAAAAAAATGGTGCTTCAAATTATTAAAATAAATAAAGAATAAATACAGACATAAAAAGTATAAAAAAATAAACATTTTGAATTTATTAAAATTTCTAACATGTATTATAGTGTAAAAGGGCCTTTATTGAAAAACAAAAATTCCTTTTACTTTTTTTTTTCTCTGGTAGACAATTTTAAGTTGAACGCATGAAGCGGTTTGTACATAAATAAATAAATGAGAACAATAAATACACAAAATAAATATATTGATCGAATCAAAGGAAAAACGGAAGGAAATGTTTTTCGGTGTGCTAAGTAATTTAAAACTTTTTGTTTCTATTGCTTTCTTTATTTGAGGGATTTCACCAACAGAATAAATAGTAATTCTCACATGTATGCAGTTGTTATGTGTTGGATAACCTCCCCATGTGGCGAATATATTATAAGCAAACATTATTTATCACATTGACTGATTGATGCTGTAAACAACAAAAGAGTGTAGAAGAGACTAAGACAAAAGTTTACGGAATTTTAAAAGAAAACTTTCCATAAATATTGTGGATACTTAACACAACTTATCTCTCTAAGCTCAGGGTCAACAACATAGAGCTCGAGGATGTGCAGTCGTTTTGCTACTTAGGAAGCATAATTTCCTCCACGGGCGGCTCCAGTGAAGATGTTGCATATCGCATAAAAAAGGCAAAGCAGTCATTCGGAGCATATCAAAGAATATGGAAATCACCACAAATACATATAGGTACTAATCTGCGCCTTTTCTCCTCAAATCTACGTTCTACCCTGCTATATGGATGTGAATCCTGGAACTATACGGCAAACGACATACAACGTCTGCCGGTATTCATTAACCGTTGCTTGCGGAAAATATTGAGAATTTTTTGGCCGAACGTAGTTTCCAATAGAGACCTGTGGCAAAAAACAGGCGAAACACCAATCCGTATAGAAATTGCAAAAAGGAGATGGAGCTGGGTTGGCCATATCCTAAGAAGACCTCATGATGATATATCGAAAATGGCAATTGACTGGAATCCTCAAGGCAGCAGGAGAGGAGGTAGACCCGCTAACACCTGGAGAAGGCTACTACAATCCGAGATAAGCAAAACAGGAAAAACCTGTTTTGAAATAAGACTATTGGCACAGGATAGATCCGGATGGAAGGATTTCGTTACGGCCCTGTGTTCCAACTTGGAACCATAGGAATCAATATATATATATTATGATACAGCCCCTTTCATAACTGTCATAAAAATACAAATAAATTAAAATTTTTTGGATCGATTTTTTATTTTGTAGCTATTTACAATTTTTCGCAATGTAAATCAAATAGCGGAGTTCAATATAAGGCTTGCAAAAGAGCAAATTTAAAATCAGTGGTTTTCATGCCGATTTTTCCGATTTTGAGATGTTTTTAAAGAACATGTTTCTAAAAAATTTTAAAAAAAGATGGATAAATTACGATTTTTTAAATTAATGACAAAGTTTAAAAAGTGCAATACCTAGCCCATAGTTTGATCTAGAATGGTTTTTCGGCTTTCCTGAAAAATTTGTTTTAAGACATACGCGGCTGCCCATGAAAACCACAGAAATATCGTAACACTTTTATAAAATATAACGAAATCTCTGGTGTTTTGTTGTTGGATTTTACAAAAAAAACTACGATATACATATCTCTAATTTATTCGAAACAAGAACTTTCGATATCCTTAAAGGCCCTTTTACAATATAAAACTGAGTACTTCGACATGTCAAAAACTCAAATAAATTCCAAATGTAAAATAGTGGAAAAGCAATTTGTAATGAAATTTTAAAAACAACGTAAAGAAATTTAACAGTCACATATTTTTAAATTTTTCTAAATACATGTTTATAAAAAATGAAAAATGTATTATCATGTAAAAGCAAAATGTATTGAGTAGCAGAGAATACGGATAGATAATTTGACAAGCGGTAGGTAAATGTTTATTTTTCAAACCATTTTAGAGACTTATGTATTCTTATCTTACCAGAAGTGTACAATAAAGTAAACATTGGCAGCATTTACAGTATATATTGAAGGTGTTAATATTTTTATACAATTACAAAACAAGTCTAGAAAATTTCATGTAGTTTTTGTAAATATTGTACAACTATAACCATCACGTTTTTTTTGTTATTCATTAAGGTGTTTAATATCTTTGCCTTGATTTAACTACTACCATCCGTGTAGACATGAAACATATTTACAACAGACCTTTGTTCTCTTTTTTTTTATTATGAAGAGAATTTTATAATATTTTGATTCTACTAAGTCGTAATACTTTGTATTACCATGTGAACATGGCTAAAGATGGAGGTCCACAACACGCGTTACACGCCTTTTAGCTGCCTACGCAGCTGTCAAAAAAGTAGAATCTGTGTAGTTATATGTAACAAGTGTCATGCACAAAAGAGTAGAAAGCGTTGTAAGCGTCACCAGCAGCGTTCAAACAAATCAGCTGATTTGAGAACAAATGAGAAATGAAATTTTATTTTTATTTTTACTTGTGGTGATGCCGCATAAAAAGCGTTGCATGTAACTTAAAACGTAGAGCGCAAGTAAGGTATAAAAATCATGCAATGCGTGAAGGCGAAAACGCGTGGTATGGAAATCCAGCTTAAGCGATAAGATTTTTCATTTTATCAGAGTTGTATTTGTATTAAACCACAAGAAGAAAATACGGGATGACAAATTTAAATTTTGTTCACAAAATTTCACTATTTTTTTTTTTTCCAAATTAACATAAAATTTCAAGTGTTTTCTTTGAAATCTTAAAGTAATTAAAACTAATCAAATACGCTACACAGACGAAAAGAATTATTATCAAAGTATATTCGTATCAATTTCCCCATCCTGGATGAAAAAAAACAAAAGTATTTCCCGCAAGCATTAAAATAAAAACTATTTAATTTTAAAAGAATATAACATTTTATGTTGTAAAAGCTCGTCACTTTTATTTATTTTTAAATATCTGTTTAAATTACACTAGAAATTAAAGCGGTTCAAAGCAGAAATATACAGCCATGTCACAGAGTAAAATTCCGTTCGGAAACGGAATTCATTCCGTCGAAAAAATTTTTAGGAATAAAACCATTTTTGGTTTCATTAACGGAATAAGAGTTTTCTGTATCCGAAAGGCCAAAAAACTATGAAAATACACTTTCTACACAGAAAAAAATTTGGCGCCAGTAAAAGCATTAATCAAAAATAAAATCAGTTTTAATATAAAATTTAATCAAGTAAATTAAGCGTTTAATCAAATGAATTAAACGTTTAATCAAGTGAATTAAACGTTTAATTGATATTATTAATTTGTTTACTAGTGCAAATTAATATTGTCAATTAAATATTTAATATACTTGATTAAACGTTTAATTCACTTGATTAAATTTTTAATTAAAATTGATTTTATTTATAAACGGAATTGTACTCCGTGACATGGCTGATAAATGTTTGTTTATACTAGTTAAACAGCTGCTTATATGCTACAAAAAGTTTTTTTTTTTTTTGTTTTAGTGCAGACGCAAAATCAAGGCGAAATCATTTTTCAGGTGAGCCACATTATTTTCTAACTTAGTCATTGTCCAGACTAGTTTTTTTTTTTGTTGCCACAATTTTTTTAAATTCTTCTGTAAAATTGCACTAGTGGACACAAGTCCAGATAATGAAATTCTTGGGTTTCAATTTTCGTATTTTAATCTTGTTCTTTTTATATTTTGTGTATAAATACAAATACACCTACAGCCAAGTTCTAGTTAAAAAGTGTGAGAATAACAAAAAAAAACAGAATTTCAGACTACATGATACTTGGGTACCCCTCCCCAATCTTCTCATCCCTCTCACCTTTTAACTCAAGAATTTCTGCAACAAAAATTGCAAGTCTGGACGATGACTTAGAGAGAGGAATGTCAAAAGTTGCTTGTGTTTTTGATATTAAGACCAACGAAAGCAACAAATAAAAAACAATGTTGTTTTTGATTCTTTGACAATCAGGCCAAAAATCATTGGATTTTGTGAAAGCAGGAATTTTAAGACTTGAAAAATAGTGGCTTCGGTTGTGGAAAATCGGTACATAAGTCGAGGTTCAAACTATAAAAGTTTTCTTTCAGAAAGTCTTGAGAAGAGAACATACTATTCCTTTGCAGACTTTCTAAAAAAACGTTCATAGCGTGAAACAGACTAAGAATGTAATAAAATAATTGCTTCGTCTCTGTGCCGCACTGGCAGAAACACCTTATCCAAACATTCTAAGCTCACATCAAGAGAGAAGATGGACAAATGTACGGGTCATATAAGTAACCTTTAATTTGTTTCTTGGAAATTGATTTGCCAATGAGCTTTGCAGGTTTTAGGCAGTTAAAATGAATATATGAAATGAAATATTTTTCAAGACGTGGGCTGGTATAAAAGCATGATTAAGTTCATTGCTTTCCAAATACGAAAGGTAAGACAAATAAAACAGATGTTATGACACTGAAACTGCACAAACATTACATGCTCCCTCTACCGCAAGCACATGCATAGAATCCAAAAACAAGGCAATAGTTATTGGGAGATGTTTATATTTTTCATTCATCCTAAACATGCAAGATGGTAGGATCACTAAAATTAAAGAAACGGTAGTGCGCAAGGGTAACCCAGCTGGCCGGCTAGCTCAGTTGTATTTACTAGTGACTCGCTTTCTTTTTTTGAGCCCATTACCGTTCTAGTTCTATAACAAGGAAAGAGAGATGACGCATGAATGAATGAATGAATGAAGGGACCTGAACAGGCTTGTTATACTATAAAAAAAGGATGAATTAAGCCAATTTTGCCAGAAATTCGTTCTGATTATCCGCCGTATAAAGTGGCAATCAGGAGCATCTATTATCGAATAATGAAAGAGCGATACAATAAAGCATTAAAGACGACTCGAACTGGCGCGACTCCCTTCGACTATCTGGGTATACACACTTTAAATAAGATAAGATAATCGGCAAGTAAATCTTACATCTCTTGATTTTTGCAGCTAAAGAATTTAATTATCTCATACCACATTCCCTTAATTATTTATGATTCCAAGGATATAATAACCACTTATTTTTTAAATATCTGCAATTGAACACGTTTTATGACACAGGCAGATAGCAAAAATAAGTACGTTTTTTTTTATTTTACATATAAAAAAACATTTGCGTTCGTTATTTTGTAAAAATTTTGTATAGATTTTTCCAATTTATTACCTTTTTTTTTTTTTTTTGTTGCTGCTGTCGTTGTTACTGCTGCTGGCGATGACTATGATGTTGTTGTTATTATAAACTTCCAATTCAAATTGCTATTTTATACACTCCAATATTAATGATGTTGAATTTAATTCATAAACGAAAAAAAGCTGATGCTGGTCGTTGTCCTTAACAGGAATTTTAAGTTGACTTTTGGGGAAAATCTAGTAAATTTTTTACTATAACAATAAAAACACTATTGTAGATGTGTAAAACGTAGACAAACTCACACGTTGTTTTTAAATGATAAAGCTCTTTTTCTTTTGTTAACTAGTGATAACTTTTCTCTCAGAGAGAAACTCTTTTTTTGGAAAAGACACGGCTCTTTTAAGCTTTACACAAAAATGTAAACAAACGAAGAAAATTTTGTAAAGAGACAGAGATAAGAGAGACAACAAAAACTTGGTTTTGCTTTTTTTTTTTAAAGAAAACACACATACACATGGACGAACATATATAAAGTAATATTCATTCACTCAGTTATTTTTCATAACTGAGACAGAGAGTTAGGAAAAACTCTTACATATTAAACTGTTGTTGTATGATGATTTAAAGCATGCTGTGCTTTTTTAGATTTTTTTTTTCTTCGTTTTTGTTGACTTTTTATGTTTGGGATAAATTTTTGCTTTGTTATTTTACCTTTAAGGTTTAGTTATATTTATATTTTTTAAATTTAAACAGATAAACAGATATTTTTACTTTGTATTTTTTTAAACAAAACGTTTGGTGTTATGGAACTTTTATTTACTTCTTTTATAAAGATTTCATTTCAACATTTTTTAGAAATAATTTCAAAAGCATACTATATTTATTAATATATAGAAACAAATCACTGCATATTTTTAGGGTGTGGCTAAGAAATATTTCTTTTGTTTTTTATTTTACATTTATTGAATAAATTTGTTAAACTTTTATGCATTTTCATTAAAAAATTTTTCATATTTTGTTTTGTTTATTATTGCAAATTTTAGGTTTAGCATTATCATGATTTATGATCCACTTTTTATTTATTATTAGATTTGATTTAAGAGAACTTTATTATGATTTACATCTTTTTGTTTTATTACTAATAATTTTGTTACTTTTATTGTTGTTATTATTGCAGCTTTTTATTTATTGTGTCTATACACTTGTGGTTGATTATCTTTTTTTTTATTTTTCATTTCTTTTATATTTTTATTTTGTAAGTTTTCATTTAATTTTTTTTTTATAACAATTTTCAAAATTCGATTTTTTGCTTGGCTCATTATTGTTTTATTTTGAGTTTTCACATCCTTTATAGACTAACAACAAACACATGTACTTTTAACGCTACACACACATCCATACATAAACTTTGCTTTAAGCTCTTACACATATACAACTGAAAAAATCTAACACCAAGTAAATTCCATAATACTCTTTTGTCTTCGAGACGTAACGAAGTTGTTTGTATTTAGAATTTATTCTACTTTATTTTTTGTTCTTTTCAGTTTTTTTTTCTAATGTTGTTGTAGTAGACAGGCGCGGTTTATATGTATTTTTCAATGTTCACAATTACAATTTTTGAGACAAAAAATATATAAATTCTTTTTAATTGGGGGAGTTTCGTATAACAGAGAAGAATTCAAGAACTTGAGAATTGTTTTGTATTCATTTATGTCTGAAGATAAAATAAATGAAAATAAGAACATTAGTAAAGAAAAAGTGCTGCGAAAAACAAAAGCTCTTCACTATAGTGCCAAAACCTTTATTCCGAGCGAAATTTGTATGTTACCTAACTAACCTAAGCAAAGTAACTAACCGATTTTCAATAAAAAATAAACCTTCTATATAGGAAATGAGGAAATAAAAATTGACTCAAATTCGCCTCTTGCAACCCGTATTAGATCAAAACCCGCCGTTCTGGGGACAAATTATGGCAGTCGTGATCGAATACTTGTTCGATTCGAAAGCAATTTTATTTCAGTCAATACTGAACGAATCGTAATTATTTTTTCGGTGTTGTGAAAACTAAAATAAATGCTGTAAAACACTAAAAAAATAATTTCGATCCGTTTAGTATGGACTGAAAGAATTAGAAATAAAATTGCTTTCGATTCGAAAAAGAATTCGATCACGACTGCCATAATTTGCCTGGTAGGACTTTTGTATTGGAGCTACTTAAAATTTGGTTTATTTTTTAATATATAAGAACCTTTTAAAACAAAAAAATTTTTAAACAAAAAGTAAGTTATTGTTTCGAGTTAGAAGAGCAAGGTTAAATATTAGACCGATTTAACCCATTTTCGGTACCAAACAAAACACGAAAGTTTTTTGGAGAAATTTCGTGGCCCTAAGCATGATTTAATTGTTTAATAAATTTATATGGAGTTTTTATGAAGTTATTCACAGATTTAAACAAAATTTGTAGATAGAAAGTACCGTTTCCAACACTGAAGAAGTATAACCAAAATTCTAATTACTGTGGACATTAATACATTCTCGGTGTTTAAAACACCAAATTGATCTGAGGTATATAAAAAATAAAACTTTCACTGGATGTTATAACTCCAGGTCTGCAATCTTGTTAGCATTTATTGAAATGGTCGCATCCGTTTGCGCAGTGCGACAATCATGGACAGTAATTTACGTAACTTTAAAGCTAATGTATATCCCACTCCAAAAGGTGTACAGTACTCTAATTCGGATTTAAGAAAAACATAAAAAATTGGGGCTAAGTTAGAAAAATTGGAATTTAAAATGTTCATTTCCGGCTTCCGGTAAAGAAATTTGCATATGTAACTCTAAAACTTATGGAGATCCCATTCTTAAAATTTTACAGTATAAAGAGGACCCCCTAATTTTGGTAAAAAAAAGCAAAAAAATGGGCCGAAAAAAATTTTAATTTAAATTGTTCAATTCCGGTTTTGCAGTTAAAAATTTTTTTTAAAATTTTTTTTTTATTTATAAACCAATTTCCTGTAAGAATCACTTATCTTTTTTTTTATGTTTTATTTGTTTCTAGTTCAAAACAATACAATTTTTCATAAACGGCAACACTTTTTTTTTTGTCCGCTTCACGAATAATACCTTATTATTATATCCATGTTTAAACCATAGATGGGGGTATTGCACAAATTTTGCAGTTTCACTCACAGTTAGTGATAGTGCAAAATTATTGCACTATCATTTTGTTGATGTTGAGTGATGAATTTAAAATTAGCAGCATCACTTAAAATTAGTGATAGCTATGTAAAAAAAAATTTGCACTCAAAAAAAAGTTTGATTCATAAAAAGCAATCATCAGTTTATTGCAAATTTTTTGTTCTTCACTCATTTGAGAAAAAACTTGTTTTTTCATGATAAAGGCCAGAAATTATTCCGTTATTAACAAAATTTCATGAAGTTTTATTTCTTTTGCTTATGCATATCATCACATGAATCAAAAAACATGCACGTAGAAAGTAACATTTTTTAAATTTTTGTTAGAGTCTGCTTATATGCAGCTTTTTGATTGCACTTTGAATTGAGTGCAGATTTTATGCACTCACTCACCATAAGAATTAGTGATAGTGAAAAAACTTGCAACACCACTCCATTTTGTAAGTGATAGTGAAATGCTGATTTAAATCAATATTTAGTACACAACCCCCAACTATGGTATAAACATATACAGCGTGTCCAAATTTAAGGTGTATATGGTAAATTGAAATCGGTACAGGGAGATGTTCCGAAGCTTTTTGTTGCGGAAAATAGAAAATTTAGATGAATAGAATATTTGGTTTCAAAAAGGATGATGCCACCCACATGCCACACAGAAAGAGAAACAATGGATCTTTTGTAAGAAATGTTCGAAAATCGTATTATTTCACGCATAGGAGGAGTGAATTGGAAAAAACTTGTCTACAAGACAATTTTTCAATTACACAAAGTGCCTTTGGAACGACTTACCATCATATATCCAAGTACAAAGCAACGCATTACTTTTCAAAAAGGAACTTTTAAAATTGTTTTAAAATTATTTTGAATCTAAATATGTATGTCTAATGTTAACTGTGTTATGTTAGTTTATGTTAATATGTGCGTTCGTTTACTTTTCCAGTAAAATCCCAGTAAAATCCAGTAGGTGAGTAATATGAAAATTTTACAAATTTATGTGTACGCGAACGCATTTCAGTAAAATCAAGTACAAATTTGTACAAATTTTGGGATAAACGAACGTAGCTAATTTTTATGATTAAATTTATTATATCCAAATGAAATCTACTTCATGTTAATATAACAAATGTTACTTACTATCAGTGTAATTTATAAGATTTATTCTTGTTGTGATAGTAATTCAATAAAGAAATAAAGAAGAAGAATTGATTACGAAAATCGTGCGATTTGACACCATTAGACTATTTTTTTGTGGAGTTTTTTAAAATTTAAAGTGTTGAACAATATTTCCACAACAGTTCGAGAGCTTAAAAACAACATTATTGAGCAGATATCAACCACATTGCCAACAACTTATTGAAAAACGTGATTGAGAATTTTGGTAAAAGATTGAGAGCCTGCCGAGCCAGTATAATTTTTAATTTTTAACCGCAACCTATTTGTTATAAACTGAAATCAAAACGTTTTTATTATCTCAAAAAAAAATATTTTTTTATTTAAATTAAAATAATAACTCAACTTTTGGACACCCTACATACAATATTAAAATTAAAATACGTTTGTTTGTTCCCTATACACTTCTTAACTACTTTACCGTTTTTCGCGGTCACATAAATCATGTGTTTACCTCAACTTAGGCCATAAATATTTGTAAATTTTGTGGCACCATCTGTACAAAGTCAGTATAAATTTATGTATATCTAGAACCAAATTTGGAACCGATAGCTTGGTTATCAATTAAAAACATCAGTAAGAAAAAGGAGCATGGATTAGAGAAGTCGGCTTTATTTCCGTATAGCGAGAAAACAGTAACAGTTAAAGTTTTCAATTTGACGAAAATAGCTTAGGTATTAATACAAAATATCTGTGAAAAAGTGGGCATGGCACCTCCGATACTAAATCAATATAAATTTCTGTAAATATATCGTAGAAACGATAACAGAAACATTATTAAAATTTGGTAGAAAAATTTATTACAAAACATCTGATATGCATTGGGAAAGTGGGCGTGGTACATCCAAATCAAAGACAATATTGATTTCTTTATACCTGAAATACGATAACAGTGATAGAGTTTACATTTTTAACAAATAGCTTTGATATTATCACGTATCTGTCAAAAAAGTGGGCGTGTCACCTCCCATACAAAGAAACTATAAATTTCTGTATATCTGGAGAATGGCAACAGTAAAAGTTTTTAAATTTTGAACAAATAGTTTGGTTTATCCATGCAAAATGTCTGACAAAAACTGGGCTGGATTGGCGAAGTGTCCATTGCACCTTTAATATCAGCAAAATATAAGATTTCTGCATATCTGGAAAGCGAGAACTGTAAAGGTATCTGACTGTCTGTCTTTAGAAAGCGAGTTCAAAAGTGACTCGTTTAACTTACATTTAAAACAAAAACAAATTTTTTACACTCGCGTTCTAAAAATAGGCAGTAAATTTTGTCCAAATTGCTTCGTTTCAATTGGGGAAGCAAAGCACACTGGGTTAAGCTAGTAATTCATAAAAGGTTATTTTATATGGCTTACAATAATTTCTTAATTTGCGGTTTCGCACGCATTCAATGAAACTCCCCTCACAATTTAATTTCGTACCCACACACATACACACAGTTATACACAAACCCACTCAGTGATACAGCTATTTTGTAAATTTTTGTTTAGTTAATTCTGCTCCTGTTTTTTCTTGTTGTTGTTGTTGTTGCTGTTGTTCTCGTCAACGTTATTGGTGTCAAATCGTTAAACATGTGATACTCGTATTTTATTATTATTGAGTGGTTTTTTGCTTTAGTGCGGTAGGTTATTGCTGCAATGTCGTTTATTTTTGTGCTAGTTGAATGTTTGTTGATATTGTTGTCATTATGTTTGATAAGACATTTAGGGGATTCACTTAATGACTAGAGTCATGTGTTTTTGTGATTTAAAATAATAACACATGACTGCTGTGAGCAACCCCTCATAATTGAGTGGGCTATTTCAAATATGAGTCAGCTGATATAAAAAATAAAAACAATTGCATGTAAAAATTTGATATCAGATTGTAAGAAAAGCTGAAAACTAAAAGAAAATCTATATTTTTGTTGTTTGGCCAATGTGAATGTTTATTAAATAAAATTTTATTTTAGCTAATACGGTTTCAAGTTCTATATGTAATTAAAAATGCATTTAGTTCATATTTTCCCAACGTTTCGTGAATGTTATGTTGGCTTAATCAAGCGATTCGTCTAAAAGCTGGTTTGTGCAAAAAATACATACTGAACGTTGTTATGGCTGACTCAGGGAAGTATAAAAAACAAATTATGTACTACTGGGCAAAACTACTACAGCATAAAAATTCTTAATATTTTAGGGCTTTTTTGTTTGAAACACAGCAACATTTTTTTAACTATTGTAAAATATTATTATATTATGACAATATGACTTGATAGCATACTTTGTGAATTCCCCAAAGAGGAAAACTGGATAATTTAGTAAATATTTTATGCATATAATGAAAATATAATAAGTAAAAAGTGAAGTTTTTAACATGCATTATGAGTTTCAATTAAAGATAACAAATTTAGTGGAAATTGTATTAAACACAGTGGTGGGCAGGGCTGTGGAGTCGTTAAGAAAAAGTTATAACTCCGACTCCGACTCCTTTTGGTGAAATTTTTTAAGTACGACTCCGACTCCGACTCCAACTCCGACTCTAACTTAGCATTATTTAAGAGACTAGTTTTTATTTGACTTTAAACTCTTTTTTAATTTAGTACCTGTTAAATGGTTAAATATAGCAACAAAATGATTCAGTAAAAATTTCAAATCGATATTTTAATTCTAACGTGCCGCGCATTGAGCTTTAACCTACTATATGAGTAGGAAAGCTGCAAAATATTTTATTTGGATTTTGGAAAAAATGCAAAAAACATATAGCGCCCGATTAAATAGACCAAATGAGTTGAACCTTTTTTAATTCTAAAGTGTTATGACATTCTCGACTTATAACTCAACAGTTGAGAAATTTAAACCAACTGTAATATAGAAAAATAATGGATTTAATTTCGGAACGAACGAGTTTTGTTACGAACTTTCGAAAGAAACGAGTTTTGCTTCAATCCGTATAGGATCATTGAATTTTAGTATATTTTAAAGGTTATATTAATTTATTAATATTATGCAAACAGTGCTAAAAAATGTAAAAATAGTTCTGTAGGGGAGAGATAAACTACACCAATTCACATCTTTTTCAAATAACGTTTTTTATACTGTTGGAATTTATAGATGTGTGAATTTCCATAAGTCCTATCAAATGTAGATTTCGAGATAGAAAAGTTGAAAACAACACCAAGTCCAATTGGCTTAGACGTTAAGGCATCAAGTGTACTTAGTGTTGTTTACCACAATATTAATAGAGGCAAAGGGCAGTCCTTTTTTGTAAATTGTGAAGTCAGGTCTTTTGTTTTTAATATACATACATAAATTCAGACACTGCCATTTTGGTCTTGTTTTATTTATTAAGTCAAATCTTTCTCAGGAAAATTTAATATAGTTTATTAAAACATGCAGATGCGCATTCAGTTGTTAGTTCTACAATTTATATAACACATTTTGAAGAGAAACGTTACGTAAAAAAATGTTGTTAGCCTTCTATTATTTTTGGGAAATAGCACCCCTTTTGTTGTTGGACTTGGTGCTGTTTGTCTCAAGGCATGGAACAGTACCATAGAAGGTAACGAACCATTTATGACGTAATTTTTTAAGTATATCATCGACATAAAAAAAATATGTTAGGATCATATAAAATATTCGTACAAATGCACATTTTTATAACATAAACATCATTTGCGATTATCAACATGTTTTCGCGGTCTGCTGTAAAGTTTTCAAAATGTGGCTTGATGTAGTTTTATGTGAATTTTTAAACAACTAAATTTAAATCTTTTTCTTCAGTGTACTCGCCATTGCATTTTTCCGTTCCTAATTAAATATTATTATTGCAAGTCTTTATTATCTCTCCAATTTTCCCTAAAGTGAGTAGATAAAAGTATTCTCAAATCATTTTTCGGGTTAACCCCCACATTGATGGGAATTATATCTGGAACAATGTCATGTATTATTCCGAGTTCCTTTTCCTTTTATTCTATTATAATTCACCTTGAAGGTTGGAACTTAAAATGTAGTTCACTTAATGCTTTCACCACAGGAGCTACAGCTGATATCAAGTCATATTCATGAACATGGCTACAAAAATATATGTTAATATACGATAAATAAAAAACAACATCTTTACAAATTTAATTTTTAAATTCCTTAATTCGGCTCTATTTCATTAACGATATCTTGGCGAAATTCAAATAGTGAACCCGCTGGTTTTTGTTACAGAAATTTGAGGTCACATTAAAACATAGAAAAGGACATGCTTCGATACAATCTATATAACTATTCTTTTAAATTGTCAAAATAAGATGTTATCTCAATTTTTTAATTTTTGAAAGTCACCTACTCATATGAAAAGTATACTGGTCCTTATTTTCTGACTTTACAATTTCAAAAAGCAGACCCTCTTATGGCCAATTACACTAATTTATCAATTTATGTTTAAAATTTGTTTTCTTATGTCAAATAAAAATAAAATTATAAGAAAAATTATGTATATTTAAATATGAATTGACATTTAAAAAGAATTGGAGAAATTGGTCATTAAAATTTTTTATTTTGAAAAATATTAGAAAAATTGTAATGCAAAAAAGTCGGAGTCGGAGTCGCTATTTTTTGTGGGTAATTCGACTCCGACTCCGACTCCGGTACAAAAACCTCAACTCCGACTCCTCAACTCCGACTCCGACTCCACAGCCCTGGTGGTGGGCAACAGATTTATTAAACTATTTATTACGTTTGAGTGTATAGTAGTAGTTTATAATGGTGTAACTTAAAATGTTCTGCAGCAAAATCATTTTTAAGAAATACAACTAAAAGATCTTAACAAATAGTAAGCACTTATAGACAAAAGGAACCGAATATACGGGCATGTTTAACAATCGCAAAACGCTTAACATTGGCAATCCTGACTTAAAATCGCATATTAGGTGTTCTCTAAATCACAATAGCAAGAAGTTTGGCGACTTTAAATTGAAAAGAGAACTAGAATACTCTAGTTGGCATAAGTATTTTGACGAAATAAAAATCGTACATTTTTACATTTGATTTTTAAACAGCTTTGTTAAAAATTCTTGTTTATTTTTTTCCTTCTTATTTATAACTTAAAACCAAAAAATAAGCAAACAAATATTATTTCATAGAAACTTAAAAAGATGTAAAAAATCAAACGTCAAAATGCACGATTTTTATTTCGTCAAAATACATAGGCCGACTAGTGTACAATTTGCAAAAAACTATGGCAGATCGCCAGCTAAACGCACGAGTTTAAGAACACCATAAAATAAAACAGGCGTTTCGCGATTTCAAATCGATAATTTGGATTGTCTGCACACAAAACGCGAACATTAAGCAAATACAAAAATTTGATAATTAACTTTTAACATATATTCAAGTACGAGATGGTATAGAATGCATAGAACGCGTGGATCTGGAGGTCCAAATATTTACAAAATATTTTAAATATTTTTTTTTTTGCTTTAAAGATCTCGGATTTACAGGAAGTTTTTTTTACTTCTTAACATCAATTGTGAATAATTTTTCCCTCGTATTTTTTACGTTTCCCTTTAATTTTCGCACTTTATTTTTGCTGGGGAACAAAACATTTATGTTAAGTGTTCTTCTCATAATTCGAATAACTATTAAAGTTTACAAAATTATTTTTAAGGTCAAGATCTGTTAAGAAGGCACAAACTTATAAATTCCGGAGCAAAATGCAAAACAACAGGCATTGTAAAGCTTTCAAAAGTCTTGGTCGCAGAATTTTAGAAATAATTTTACTACGTTAAAGTTAACTAGTGCAATAAGCTAATGTTGCAATCAAACTTTACAATTCAATACTTTGTGTGTTTTTTAACTTTATTATATACGGTATATTTTTGAACAAAAATTGGTTTGTTTTCTTATTAATTTTAATCTATCTTTTTTTACATTCACTGAGAATTGATAGCGTTAAAAAATTTTTGACGGCAGTTTCACGATTGCATTTTTTTAAACGAAAATATCACTTGTTATTGAGCCATCACAACAGAGAACAATTTTGCTGGCGTAAAATGTCAGTTTCAACCGGCTTGAGTGTATTGGTTTTGTGCTGATTGTGCGGGGAGCAGCACGAAACCAATACATGCTTCGCGGGAATCAGCTTAGGGATTAAAAAAAAAAATCTATATTAAACGATAGAAATATTCTGTTAAAAAACAATGACTTTAAACCAAAGTCAATTTTTTTAGATATGTATTCAGATATGTCATGGATATCCATTTTAAAAACGAAACGATTTAAAACTGATAATATCGTTTTAAAAACGCTGTTCAGAGAGAAGGGGAATCACATGAAGTCTCTCACGCCACAAGATCTCCTAAATTAAAGCAAAAGTAGAATATTTGGAAAGATTAGCCCACAATGTTGTACCTGAGATGATTATCAAGAAAACCGAAGCTATAAGAATTAACAACGTTAGCAAGTTAGCTATCTAGGCAGTACAGTTTCAACGAATGGCGGCACCGAAACAGCCGTAAATAGCAGGCTCAATAAAGCGAGGGCGTGATTCGGAATACTTCAACCAGTATGGAGAAGCTCACAAATATCCACAAACCACCAAGCTTAGAATATTCAAAGCATTTGTAAAGTATACTCTGTTGTACGGAAGTGAAACCTGGTTAGTGCCGAACACCAACACGAAAAAGCTACACGTATTCATCAACAAGTTCCTCAGAACTTCCCTATAGGGAAGCGAACTGACACCAAAGTAGTCCCGTGATAGGTCTTTGGTGGTAGAGACCGGTTCTTGTTTAAACATTTTCTATGGATAAGACCTATCCCTTTTACATGGGGTTGTCATTGGAGGGGGTCAATTAACAACATTTGACCAGTCACAGGTGTATTCTCCATGAACATACTTAGTGTCAGTTACATAAAATGTAGTATTATTTCAATACAATGTAGTTTTATTTCAATAAATTTTAGAAAGTAACAAAAAATGTGTCACAGCACCGGTGAAGACTGTACTGAAATTCATTACTTTTTCTACTTTTTTGTTCTTCATAAACCAGTTAAGGGATTGGTTCTTCTTTCACTGGTCATGAGTGCTTTCTTTTTGTACTTGTTCTATTTTCACAAATCCCAGGACTAGTCTGTTGGACCAATTGACACAAATTTCCCGCAGGGATATGCAGAATATTCTGGCCTAGCAACAACAGCAACGCGGATCTGTAGAACCTTACCAACGAGGAACCCATACAAAAGCAAACAAAACGTGGGAAATGGAGGTGGATCGGCCATACTATCAGAAAGTATCCTGATAGAATAACAAGGATGGCACTAGAGTGGTATCCTAGGACAGTGAAATCTACCATGGGATGTAGCGAAAACCACTGCGGCAATTCGTGTAAGATGAAGATGCTTTGAGGAAGTCCACAAGAGGGGAAATGGGAAAAAATATCGTTTTCAGTATCTTTAAAAATTGATTTCAAATACATTTTGTTTTCTTGTTTTCTGTATATTTTCTTTTAAAATGTATAAAACAATTGTTATTTAAACTATATTTTAAACAAAAAATTAAGACTTTAATTCAGAAATAGATTTTCAAATCGCTCGGAATTCTTCACACCTTTAAAAACAGTTCGTTTTGAAACCGATCGATTTTTATCATATACCTGATAACTTTAATCACTGAAATCAAATCCTGCTTTTAAGTGGAAAACTACTTTAATATAAAATTTATTAAAATTTTTTGTTGTCAACAATTGTTTATCCGATATCGAAACAAAGGCTCATATGCTGAAATATCAATATAAGTATATAAAAAGAAAGCATTTTATATTACATCCGTCCAAGCATTTTATATTACATCCGGCCATTTATCCACCTGGAAAAGTAGATAACATCATGGCAAAGGTCAGGCAGCCACCACCCCTGGAAAAAAAGGTAGGAATTAAAGATTAGCAAGGTTCCCCACCACTACACCGAAATAAACGGAGGGCGTTGTTTCAAGGCAATGGCAGCCCCATTACCCTAGGACCTGCTTCAGCAGACCCAACCATCTTCTTACCTGAAAAAACAACCGATTAACGAAACTAAGGCAAAGCAAAATAGCAATAGACTGATCGATACTCCCAGAACTAGGACAGTGCAATCTTACGATCTCACCTGCTACAGCCGACCAATCATCTGCTTAGCTGGAACAACAACCGATTAACGAAACTGATGGAAGGCAACAGTACTGATTGGATCCGATACTGCCAGAACAAGGACAGTGAAATCTCATTTTAGATGGAGATTTAGGATGGAGATGATTTGTAGAAGCCATATGCTCCCAAAGTGGGGAAATGGAGAAAAACAATAATTGGCTTATTTTTCCGATTCTCAGACGCTTTGTTTCTTTCGTCTCGCCATTGTTAGTTGTAGAGGTCTTAAGAAAGATTCGTCATACAAAAAAGCCTCAACAAATCGCCATTAGAAAAAAAAATTTTGTCCTGTTCATTTCGCCCTGACTAAAAAAAGCCGAATCTATTATCTATATAAATTCTGCATGTTAAAACTTAATTTTGGCATATTTTGAAACATATTTCTTTACTTTATACAAATAAATTTGCTGTACATATAAAAAATTGTCCTGCTTAATTTTATGGCTTCTAAAATTTTAATTTCTTTGTTAATAATTTAAAAAAATAACCTTCATAATCTCTGTTCAAATTGTCTGACAAGCAAAACTTATTTTAACATACATATCAACAAAATGTAACTATCTGTAGGCGGAAATGTGTTTTAATGTTAATTTTTTGCAAAAAGGAAAAAATAAATGAAAGCAAAATCTTATTTAAAATTCATATAACATCAACATTTAACAGCTTAAACAATTGACATTTGAAGGCAAAAAAAATATAAAAAATAAACGAAAGCAGCTAAGAGTATGTTTTATGAACATTTCGACATACAGCACTGGCAAAATCTGTCAAACAGCCATCCAACCAACCAACGATTCAGCCAGCCAGCTAGTCAGTCAGTCTTGCATATAAATTGTGCTTAAAAAGTACTTCTTGACCTTACACTTCAAAAAAAAAACAAATTCAACATTCTTTAAATGAGTACGCAGCAAACTAAAAACACGCATACTTGGAAATTTTAAATACACACAAACCTACACACACACATGCAACTAAGCTTAATCACACCCAGCGGGAAAACTCAGAAGATGTTCTTACTTCAGGCCTTTTTAAAGGCCTGCTTACAAGATTTTTTGATTCAATTACTATTCTTATCTAACTGCTAAAGAAGGCCTCATAGAGGGCCTCGGCTCTTTCGTATAAATGATAAGATACACCTTCCACACTCGCTTCTATGAGAACGGAGTAGAGAAGGAGTAACATTTTTTGTATTGTTTTTTTGCACAAGCAAAAGCAAAATCAATTTGTTTTGGTCCCGTTACCCTTCTTATGTACCTGCTGAAGAAGCGAGAGCGGAAGGCCGTGTAAAAAAGATATGAGTATAGAATGGAGCAAGAAGGCCTTGTACATCCAAAAGAAGGGGTACAGAGGCCTTCTAGAAGGCCATCCTACTCCTTTTTTTTCCCGCTGGGTATACGTACATAGTATAATGTTTTGTATTTGTGTATATGTTTGGAAAATTTACTATGTGTATAAAATGCATAATTTGTAAAAATAAGACTGAAAACAGTTAAGCTTGGAGTTTTGGGCGATAGCCGACCAGCCGTATTAAAAATTTTACTTTATAATATTGTTGCACAATCCATCTAAAAATTATTTTAATCCATATTTTAGTTAAAATTTAACAAGATTTGGTCGAGGTTAATGTGAACATCAAAAGGAAATAGGAAACTCGAACCAGAGAGAGGGACACTGCACTTAAACAGTCGTTAATAAAATCACTTTTTACCTGCACATCACAGTCTAAATTAACAATTCCCGGAAACGTATAATTGATTTATTAAGCTGGTGATTTTTAAACGGAAGAACTGCAAAGAATTCTGATGATGAGAATGTGGTTATTCTCGTAACATGTACATTCGACCTGAGTTCGAACCCGTGTTCTGACAAGTATAAAAACTATCAAAAAAAAATTTTATTAATTTGATGTTATAAAATTCCTTCCTTAATTAAAAAATTATTTAATTAAAATTAATTGATGAATTAAAGCCTAATTTAAAAATATCAACAAGATGGGATTCTAGATTTAAACAAGATGGGATTGAAAAACATTTCAACTTATAGCTTTATACCCTTTGTACAATTTGAAAAGCTGTTAAAAATGTAAAACAGGCATTCACACTTGAAACATCTAACATCCACTAACGAAGAAAAGTGTCACCATTTTTTAAAAAAATGTTTTCCTACAAAAGTGGCAAATTTTTAAAAGAAAACACCAAAATGTATTTGGAATTCGTTTTTTTTTTTTAATTAACAAAAAAAGACTTGCAAAAAAGAAAAAGTGGTAGCTCTGCTTTCAAAACAAATGCCATTTTGTCCGTGATCCCACAATAATAATAGAATTTATTGCCACTTTTCTAGTGATGATACCAAAACAATCGAAAGATGTAGAATGAAATACAATGAGATAGGAACATCTTGTAAAGATGCTGATTTTTAAGGCCGAACTACAATATGCATAAGCTTGCTTAAGATACTGTCAAGAATTTACGAAAAGCCTATCAAATGCATTTAAAACAAGTTAGAGTGAAATATTCAGCTGTGCCGAATCGTTGATACCCTCCTCCGGCAGTTCGAATATTTCAGAAGTGATATCTATATGATGTCTATTTATTATTAATTTATCTATATAAAAACAGACATCAGCATTACAATTGGTTTAGACCTATATTAATTTATTGACCGACAATCTTGATTAAAATATCTTGATTCGTAACAGTTTGACCCGAACTTAAATGATTTTTAGGAGGGGGATTTATATAGGAGCCATGGTAAGTTATGAACCAATCATCCCAAAATTCCGCAGAGTGGTGAAATTAGTTTTAGCGTTCACAGTGAATTTCAGAAGGCTTCTAAATATGGGATCTAAGGTAACTTATAGACCGTATACCACAAAATTGCATGACATTTTTTCTGGCCATATGAAACTAAGTTGGAAGGAATTTTACCGTAATATCTATATCTGCTACGGTTTAGGCGTATTTAATTAATTTACTAGAGTGGGCTTTATATGGGGCCTAGGGTAAATTATGGACCGATCTTCACGAAATTTTACAAGGTGATTTCTAGTCCTATAAAACTGTGAAGTATTAAATTTTATTCTAATAGCATTATTAATTACGGTTTTAGGCGTACTGAACTGTTTTCCGATAGTAGGGTTTCTATAGGGCCTAGATTAAATTATGTATCAATCTTCAGGAAATTTCACAGTGTCATTTCTAGTCCCATAAAACTGTGACGTACCAATTTCTATTATGATATCATTATTAATTTTGGTTTTAGGCGTACTAAACTGATGTAACAAAATTATCAATTTTTTTAGGAGGTGGTTCCACATTTTGATTCATAGCTTTGATCCTACTGAACCGATTTTGCTGGATTTCAATCCCAAGCTGCTTAGGATAACTAGAAGCAATTTGACACCAAGTTTGTTCATATCTTTTGAGTTTTTCTTAACTGAGCGTGTTTTCAACAGACGGACAGACAGACGGACATGGCTAAATCGACTTGGAATTACTCAAGGAGCCAGAATATATACACTTTATGGGGACTGAAGTGAATAATAAAAAAGTTTCACATGGAATGACAAACTTAGTATACCCTCTTCACAACTACTTGTGGTGGAGGGTATAAAAACAAAAACAATATTTGATTGCGTACGAAAAGTGCGACCTGTTTGGCACTTTGCTTAAGCAAATGACAGTTTCATAAATTTTAACAAAAATTTTCCTAAAGTTCAATATGGTTCGACACATATGAATCACATGTATTCGCATAACTGCTTAAGCCAACATAAGCATATTATAATTGGGCCTTTAGCCTTATATATTTCACTTAAAAAGTGTCAACATATATCGTATATTTGTGTGCGTAAAGTCGTCCTTTTTCGGCTACACGTGCGCCTTGTCGCCAATGATTGTTGAGGGAGGTGTTTTTTTTGACGGTTTATTATTCGATCGTCTCCAGTTGTACTTGACAAAAAAAATTTCATTTGCGGCCATGTAGAAGTATGTACACGGATAAAAAAAAAAATCATCAGTATCTTTGTGATTTTTGATAATAAGGAAAATGGGTGTGGGCGAACAAAAGTTTATATGGCGTTTTATTTAAAAAATTACAAAAACTGACTAGTTTTCAATAAAGCTGGCTAGGAAGTCAAAATACAAATGGTGGTTGAGGTGTTTTTTTTTTTTTTTTTTTGTAAGTCTCCTTAAAAGCTACACTCATAGAAAAATGCATCTTCATGTTGATGATGCCGTAACATCAGAATTGTGACATCAATGTTATTACAAATGTCAGCAATGAGGCATAAAGCAACATCATTCTAATGACGAACGTCATCATAATTTTTTTTATATTCTATGCGTCGTCTATGCTATGACTACAGTGACATCAATTCGATACCATATTTTGTGTATTACTAACATTATTTTCATGTTAAAAAGATAAAATAAGAAGCAATAATTCCCATATTCTTTTTAATTAAATTATTTAGTAAACTACGTCAAATTTTTAAAGTAGAATGATTGGGAAAACCACATCGTGCATGCTGCTGGTGTTTTCTAATTGAGAGTTCTTCAGTGAACAAAAGTGAAACAAACATGTGTATCGGGTGAGTTAATAATAACTAGTATCGCCCGGTGGCCGAAATTCGACCACTTGATATTAACTTTTGAGAGAACCTTTGCGTTAAAATTACAATAAAAACGTACACATTTTAAGAGAACGGCAAAATGCACTACTCACCCATATTTGTACGTGTGTCTGCAAGATAAATTAAAACGCTTTTCAAACACTTTAATTCCGAAAATTTAATTTATATCTAATTTATAATATTTTTATGAAATTTTATCAAAGTAAAAAATAGAAACACTGATCTTCGTTAAAAAAGTTAAAAAGTTAATTAAAAAAGTTTCCGTCTTTTATTTTCTTAAACAACGTTTTTGCTCGGCTTTATTTTTAAAAATGTCTAACGTTAAGCCTGTCCTTATACGTTTATACACGTGTGTTTGCAAGTGCAAAATAAAAACAAAAACATTATGGGAAAACAACATAGAGCACAACCGTCGTTTATACATGTGTGTGAAAAAACGCATTTTGGGAGAATAGCAAAAAACTCAACTACTATTTATACATGTATGTGCGTGTGTTTGCAAGCAAATTTAAAACGCTTTTTAAACCCTTTAATACTGAAAATTTAGAAAAATTTAGAAAATTTATCTTGAGCATATCTACACACAAAAACCTTTAAAACGATATATGTTTCATTAAAATCGGCGAACGATAAGATACTTAAAAATCAACCATAAAAAAATTGTTCCCGTATTTATATATAAGATATTCTCTTACTATGACTTAAGTCAATCCCAATGACTTAATTTAATGACAAACCTAAGCCTAATGAATCGTTTCTCCGATGTTACCGAGTCATCGCCGTGAATACATTTTTTATTCAACTGACTTCGATTCGGCATTTCTGCGATGCCGATGTGTCATCCCATTGATGACATAATTGAATTTTTTGACCCTGATGACAATTTGGCCAAGTGTTGTTAAGGCTGATATCACAATGATTAAACGTGTCATGGGGTCTAAAAACGAAGACACTTGTCATGGTACTGATGTAAAAATACATTAGCGTTATGACACCTTTTCTTTCAGTGTACAAGCATGCGACACTCACACATATGCACGGATTGTCGGGTTTATTTGATCGTCTCCTGGGCTCTTAGTTTCATTAACAGAATTTGTATTAACTCTTTTAATACTTTTCTCAGTCATTATTTGAAAAAAATTGAATTCGTTTATACAATTATGCAGGAATGCTGCGATAAAGAGCAGATCATCCAAAAAAGTTTGATGGTGCTTGCTGTCAGGGGATGTGGGTGCACCAATACCTAAAGATTTTCAGAACTCTAAAAAGTTCTTCCGACATGAATATCGAAAATGGTAATTAAAGAAATCAGTAGCCCTCAGGATTTTATTGGGTTTGGTCTAGTAAAGGAATCATGTTATGGTTACGGTAAAAACTAATGAACCCTTTATAAATGTCGGATTAGGGTTTAACTGTTTGCCTTGATCGAGTAGCCAAGTGACAGATACATTTCTGTGTATTCTGTTGCTTCATTAGCAGCGTGGGACTTAAAATTTGCAGATAAATAAAAAATTGCAGCTAAACCGAGTACAACACAAACCAGGACCTTAGGATTTCGAGATGTCGATGGTTATTGGAAATGGTCCTTTGCTGTTAACGAAGTTGCTATGGTTTTAATACAACAAGCATTTATAAAGGTAATAGCTTTTACCTGTCTTTTCATTGACGTGAAAATTTGAGCAAGATTTTAAGAAAAGGGTTTATCCTAAAAAAAATTTACAAACATTTTATGTAGCTTTTCACATCTATACTGTTTTTATTTTAAAATATTTCAATAAACATTATTTTAAGAGTTTTGAGCACCCGATACTCTTGAACAACTGACATTTAACTGTCCCTATGAAAAGCAGGGGGTGTCTAAAGATGTATATTTCGGCCACTGGATGCAATCTGCATACCAAACTTATCCGAAAGGGAAAAAGTAGCCATTTTTTCTGTTTTTACAGCATAAAAAGTACTTTTTCTGTACCAAAGTTTTCAAAAGAGAAAAAGTACCAAAACTACAAGAGTACCAAGAGCACTTGAAGCCCCAAGAAAGTACACTGTCTGTCAGTGTAGGCTAAAATCGATATGTATATCAAATTTTATCAGAAAGAGAAAAAAGGTACTAGTTTTATCCCGTTTTTACCCCTTAAAAAGTACAAGTTTTATTACTGAAAAGGAATCCTTAAGTTTATTGCTGACCATATGCAATCTGCATACCAAATTTAGCAAAAAGAGAAGTAGTACGCAAGTACCAATTTTTTGACCGTTTTTCCTCTTAATCTGAATCTGGGACACATACTATCCGTCTACCAAATTTCATCCAAGTCCATTGAACGGGTTTCGCGAAAATGAGCCACAAACTAAACATACAAACTTTTATTTTATGTAGTAGGTTTAATAAAAATGGCTTTTTTATCCTAGGCATACTTATGAAATTCGATCTACCGATGGGTCTCTTTGCATAGTAGAATGGATGAAGCTGGTTAAAGTATCGTAACGAAATAAGTTTATCTAAGAACTGGTTTTAGTCATAGTTAAATTATGCTGTTATGTTGCATTAGTTTAAATTGTTATGAACCCCACTATACGGAATTTTCTAGTAGTACGACATTTGTTACGCCTTAAGATAGACTTTGCATTTCGAAATATAAATGTTATTTTAAAATAATTCGAACAGAAATTTTTGGAATCGGCTAGAATGGTTCTTGAATCTACTAGAACGGTTGTGAACTAGAAATACAGGCTAACTGTATTTACGTTTAGTTTTAGTTTGATTTGAGACGGCTCGGTTTGTAACTAGCAATAGAGGATACTTTTTGTGAACATTATAATTAATTTCAATAGAGTTTGGTTAGTTAAATAAGTGTGTGTATTTATTTTGATTTGGAATTAAAAGAACTCAAAAGTCTATTATAAAGGGAATAAACCGAAACGCGTTTTAAAAAGTAAAAACGTAACAATATATTGGAAAAATTTTCGTTTTTAAAATAGTTTCAAAACGTGAACGTATGAAAAGTTATTTGGCCTTTACGTTTGCAAAACTTATTCTTAAAGATTAAAGAAAAGGCGAAATGCATTCTAATTTAAATTATTTTTGAAAGGATTTATTACCCAGTTTGACTCGTTTTAAACCTTAATAAGACACTTTGACTTTTTGTCTGTTAGTAGATACGTATTCATGTGTATTTTTAAAACGTTTAAGGGGAATAATGCCAAAAAAGTATTTCATTTATTATATTTTCATCTGATTAGAATGCACGTTTTTAGTATTGATTCTATTCTCTCAACTAAAACAATTCGAAAGATTTATAATTTCTATTAAATATATACACACACACATATACTTTTTATATTTAATATTGTCTTTTCAGTTTGTCAATAAATTCAATAACAATTGCAAAACACACAAAATTGTTGACATTTTGCTCGAATTTCTTATGAAAGTCACACACAAATAAACAAACGAAAAAAATTGGCATCATTTGAAACATTCTTATACCAGTCGAACTTTTACACTCACTCTCACATAAATTTCCTCTTACTCAAAAAGGATGTATTTAAGTACGTTAAATGCATGCGAGTTCAGTGTATGTGTGTGACAGGATGTATGCATAAAGTAAAAAACATGTGTATGTATGTGCTGTCATACATTGTAAACGCACACACCCAAATGAATAATACATATGAGTTATTTCACAACACGTTTTAACAATTTCAAAGAAAGCAGCTTTTAAATAAGAATTTATTTGAATTACAAATTTTGATTGTTTCTTTGTGGGTTTGCAGCAACATACTTTCGCATTTATTTAAATGTTAACGATTTAATAGGTTTTCCAAGTTTTTATACATATTTTACTTTTTAAGCACCCACTTAACCATAAGCAAATCTCACAAATTCTTTGTATATGTATGTACATATGTACATTGATATATATCTTTTTCTTTTACATATATATTATTTACATGTATATTTATTTTGTTTCAAACTTTTTTTCTTATTTATTTCAACACACATAATATCATTTAATTTAATTCCACGATTTACAAGTACCACACATCTCTATGAAGGTTGACGATTGAACTGAACTGAATTATCCTTTGAAGCTTTTTTAGAACTACAAACGAAATGTTAAAGAATCCCTATTTAAATACGTGCACACACGCAGCCACTCGTTGAAGCACACAAGAACTCGAGATTTGTGAAAGCAGCATCCAAAATGTTCTCTTTTTTTACAGATGTTTTGTCTTTTGTGTTGGTGTGTCCTTTTACTGTGAACACATGAACACTCTCTTTCATTTCCACTAATGCTGATTAACTCTTGTTCCATGTTTTTACTACCTTTAATGAACAAAAACGCACACATACAGACGTTTGTATACATACCATAAACATGGTGTTTGCTCTACATTTATTTTAAAGAAAAACAAAATAAGTTAAGAATTCTCTCTCTCTCTCTGTCTCTGTTGGTCTTTGATTCGTTGTTCTCTCAATTAGACAACTGAAATTCCCTCGATGCCATCAGAGTTGTCATGATGATTTGATGTGATTTAAATTTCCAATGGAAAAATTTAACACTCGATAACTTTAATTTCTAATGATTGTCAATCGAACTAAACTTAAGCAGGACTTGATAAAAAATATTTACTATTTGTCTTTCAAAATCAGGTCTATCATAATTAAACATTAAAAAAACATCTATCAAAATTTGGCTTTCCTTATACATTTTAGAGAAAATGAAACAACTTTCGAAGAAAACTTTACTCACAATAGGATAATCATAATCTTCCACCATCTTTCAAACTCAAATACATTGTTCAATCTAATCCCACAGCTTCACTAGATAGCATGGATCTGGACATTTTTATTTTTAATGTATCTTTGTAATTATACGTGTTGGATTTGCGCAACGGTCTCGATTGCTTTCATTAATTTTTTGCTGCGGTTCCATTAGGGTCTGGAATGTAAAATTTTCAACAACTTCTTTGAAAATATAGTGCTAAGTTTGAAGGTAACCTGGTGACTTGAAGGCACGCCGCTTGCTTCTTAAAAAAAACCCCCACAGCCAAGCCTTGTGGGGTTCAAGTGTGCGATTTTTGTGGTCAAGTGACGTCGCATTTGCACGAATTATTGCAAACAATGCGTTTAGCAACCGTCCCCGTGTATCAGAGTAACCAGCACACACATAGCAATTTAAGTGTAGAATCCGGCAAGTTTATACACTTACGCCTTGTTTACGAGCTGGAGCTATTTGACCTCCGCTGCTTTTGGAAATATGCTAGCAGCATATTTGAATAGCAACAGGAATAATTTATCCCTCAGGCCAAAACGTCCCACAAGTGGTGAACAATCTGCTGTTAAGCGGGTTCTTAAGAATCTTTCTTCTTGCGACTTTGGGTTTAGCCCACAACCACCAGGTGATCTCTCAAAGTAACTTTTCAATGGAAAAGTTAAACTTGCCGCAAAGACAATCTACTTGGAAGACAGAAAGCATTTCCAGCAAGAAGTATACTTTCGGCGGCCTTTACCAATAGTCAGTCTGGTGCCGTGACACCAGGCGCTACTTGCTCCCGTTGTTCCAGTTAGGATCTCTTGACAGCCGCGATCTCAAGAGATAGTTAGTACTTAATCTCTCGAGATCTTTTGATTTTGATTTTTGCCGAATCTCAGATATTGACTGCACCTGATTTCCCTGGAAGACGTTATACAAGAAGGTGAAATGTACTTAAAATGATTCCTACAAAACTCCTGGGCGTCTACTATAGCAGTCCTGTAGTTCCAGTTATCGTCAACGTCTAAGTCGAGCCAAAATTAATCGTTATTCTTGATCTCCGCCTTCTTTCTCCAAAATGCAGGAACCAGTGATGACTAAAAATCCCCACCAAGCGGTAAACCCTTTATATTCTTTAGCTGTACCCTGTTTTGCTTAGTAACACAGCTATTTATCTGAAAAGCAAATCCCTGTCATGGCATTAATATAGGATTAATATTGTTCAAATAATGCTTATATAAAGGGTGGTTAAATTGTAAGGGCCGCTGTTGAATGTAAACCACACCTAAACGCCAAGTTTTTTTCCGAATTTTATTTGACATTTCTCTATTTCAGACTTACTCAATTTGAACCATGGAGAGATACACAATCCAACAACGTGTTAAAGTTATCCAGACTTATTATGAAAATGGATGATAAATTTCGAAGAAAATCATCTTCAGTGATGAGGCACATTTTCACCTCAGAGGATTTGTCGATAAGCAGAATTTCCGCATTTGGGCGAATAATAATCCAAGAGTGATTGTCAAAAAACCAATGCACCCACAAAGAGTGACTGTTTGGTGCGGTTTATGGGCTGACGGCATCATCGGGCCGTATTTTTTCCAAAATGAGGCCGGTCAGGCAGTTACTGTGAATGGTGTTCGCTATCGTGAGATGATAACGAACTTTTTATGGCCCGAATTGGAAGATATGGATGTGGACGATATGTGGTTTCAGCAGGACGGTGCCACTTGCCACACAGCTAACGAAACAATGGCTCTTTTGCGCAACAAATTCAATGGCCGTGTTATCTCACGTAATGGCGATGTCAATTGGCCGCCAAGATCATGTGATTTGACACCGTTGGACTTTTTTCTTTGGGGTTATTTGAAAGAAAAGGTGTACGTCGATAAGCCAGCAACAATTCAAGAGCTAAAGGATGAGATAATTCGGCACATTAACGGCATAGAACCTCCATTATGCCTCAGGGTCATCGAAAATTTGGACCATCGGATGGAGGTGTGCCGCCGTGGTCGCGGCACCCTTGAAATTTAACCACCCTTTATTAGAGTTGTCAATTATTCGCATTTCAACTTTGATGAAACGATTAAATCTATAAAATTATTCGATTAATCAATGAGAACAATGAATAAAAAAAAATTTTTTTTACAAAAAAAAAATTACGTATTTTAATAAGTTACATTCGTCCATTCATCGACAACTATAGAAAATCTTCCACTTTTCTTTATTTTTACTAAAATCTGCTATGATATCTTCTTTTTTTAAACGTAAAACTTTTCATCTTAACTCCATATGTTTGTATTACTTAAAGGCATTGTAAAACAATTAATTCCATAATAATCCGATATTTCTTTGGCGTTGGCAGACCTGCCATCTTCAGCTGAACTTTTGCATACAATTTCTTCTATAGAGCAACAGCTGTCTCTTTTTATGTATTTTTCCAGTGGACCAAGTTCCACTACTACATCGTTTTCAATGGTAATATTGTGACACTTACGCAAATGGTAAAAATATATATAATTTAAAAAAGGCATAATATAATAACAACATTTTCTACTTTCATGATATGATTAATATATGTAAATCAAGTCGTTATTTTTTTAGCTTTTTGTTTATTTCTAAGTTTTTTGCCCAAAATTGAAAAACCCCCTTTCTTGAAATTTCTCTTAACGTTTGATTTAAAAAGAAAACAGTTGATACAATTTTTTGTCAAAGATTTGTTCAATAAGAACATAAAATACATTTTGAGTACTGAACAGGATTTTTGCTTAATAATAATTGCGATTAATTACAGTCAGGGCTATGGCTACAATATTTTTTAACTTTCCTTCATTTTGTAAAAAATCACTAAAACGTATGAGAATAAATCAAATTCTAAGCTTTTATTTAATTTGTTTTTTTTTTAATAAAAAAATTGTTCGATTAATCGACATTAACTAATCGATTTATTCGTTATTCGAAAATTGCCATTTTAAAATTATTCGAACAAGAGTTTGGTTTTGTTTGATCGATTAATCAACAGTGGCATGCCACTACTTGCATGTGTAAAGGCAGCGTAAGATGAAAAAAAACTTATATGTACGACAATCTAAAGCGAAATCCTAGATTATTTATATCGGGATCATCAATCTCAAATCGAAATGCCTATTGCGCGCTAGTAAAACACATTTTGTATTTGAAATAATCAGATAAGTGTTTTCCAGTGTTGTATAGTCGGAAGTTGTTGTACCAGAGTCGGATTCGAAGTACTGACAAAAACTCACGACTCCGACTCCAAAATTTTTCGGCATAAAAAATTTTCTAATATTTTCCAAAATTTAAAAAAAAAATTTAAGAGGGTCTTCTTAAAGCTGAAGGTCCACACCATGCGTTTATGCGTCTGTCCTTTTTATGCATTTGACAAAAAAGTTGAATCAGTGTAATTGCATATGACAAGTTAAACACCAAAATGCATAGAATGCATAGACGTATGAACGCATCAAAGTAGGTTTACTTTCTACTTTTGTATCCGTCGCATGTGTGGTGAATAAAAGTCAGCTGTTATTGATGGCCATGGATGACAAATCATATTTTATTTTCAATGTTATCGATAAATATGTTTGTGTGGTGGATTACTTTTTACTATTTTTTTGCATTAAAAAAGGTTTTTAATAAAAGAAAATGTTTTCGTAATAAAGATTTCATAAACTTTAAAGAAGAAAAAACATTAAAATGAATTTTTAGCACAATTTTACCACGAACAAAATTTGCCATTCTAGTTATCGATTACTTTTATGTTCTGAGTGTCATCTTTGTTGTGTTAATTTTTTTTTTAACAAATGCCATAAACTGGAAAGTTATTGATACCGTGGAAAATCACGAATATTTGTATAATAAAAGCTTTCTCCTCTTTGAATTCTTTTAAAGAAATTCTATTAAAATATCAATAACACTCTCCATTTTTGCCAAAATTGTTTTTATTTAATAAAAATGTTCTCACAACAGCTGATAAAAAAAAACAATATGGTACATAAAACGCACTGCATGTAACTTGCATTTAGAAACGCATCAAATGCACAAAAAGTATCATACGCATCTACGCATGAACGCATGGTGTGGACCTTCAGCTTAAACAATTTTAAAGTCAGAATATAAGAATATATGCTCCAAAAGGAGCAGGTTTTATGCATGAATTCATACCTCAAATCGCTTCAAACCTGCCGATGGGATGCCTGATTTTTGTATGGGGTGTTCCCGGCTTGGAGGACTATTTTCTGCTGACAATAAGCGCTTCTTTTAACATGCAAACAAAGCACTCCTAAAGTGATTTTTTAAGGGCTAACTAAATTAACTATTTTTTAATGTTTTGCTTTTACTTGTTTAACAGTGCAGCCACACGATCTAGATTTTCTTGATAGTCTTTTACATATACTCTTTGTCAAATTTTCCAAAAATTGATAGTTGTGACGTAGGCTGCATTTAATTTTTGAGCAATTTATTTTCAAGATGTCATCAAGAAAACAATTTACAAAAGCAAACAATTTACAAACCTTGAAATCAGCTGTTTTCTTGAACGTAAATTGAAACACTCAGTGGAAAGAGAATTTTAAAGGCAAGTTCGTTTCAATTATTAAACGTATGAGTGTATTGGTAAAAAAGTGTGAGTGTATTAAAACTTGATAGGAAAAACTTGATCGTGTAACCCTCAAGTAAATGCCTTTTTCAATCCTTTTCGTAAACGATAATATATTTTGTTTTGTTCGCTTTAACCCATTTACGCCCGCTGTGCCAATTTGGGAACACTTCATTATTTCCGGCTTATGACAAAGTTTTTGACATTATTCAATATATGTTTACCTTATTGATAAACTAAAATTTCAGAAATTTCTATAACATTAAAAAAAATTTTTTTTTAAATTTTTTTTTTTAGTGACCGTAGTGCCAATTTGGGTACACCTCTTTAATTCCAAAAAAAAAAAAAAAAAAAATTAAAATTTTTTTTTTGTTTTTTGTTTATATGTAATGAATTAAATAATAAAATAAACAATATTTTATTTTTTGTCCGGTAGTTTTTGTTTGGGCTTAAATGGGTTAAAACCTTCTTAGTTGTCAGCACTAAAATAGCAGCTTTTTTGTAAATTTTCTTCTTTATCATTTATTGCTGTATAAGAGCTCTCTTATTGAAGCGCTCGATTATGCGCTTTTTCTTTTGAGTGCTTCAAAAAACCCAAATTTGTTTTACCCCCCGCAACGCCCGCACTGCAATGGTGTTTTCTTTTCTACAAAAAAGTGTGACATTTTATTTAAAAAAATGCAATTTGGTGTCTGTTTCTTTGAAATTTTTCTACCGAAAAGGATGAGTTTTTTAGAATAAAACAAGCCACCCTTTTCGGGAGCAAAATTTTTAAGAAACAGACACCAAATTGTATTTTTTTTAAATAAAATGTCGCATTTTTTGTAGAAAAGAAAACACCATTACAGTGCGGGCGTTGCGGGGGTTGCGGGCTCGATTCCCGCCAGAGACTCTGGTATGTTTCCCTACAACGAACTGATGATCCACGTTGCTGTTGCTCGGTTAATTGAGTTGGAATATGATTTGTAATTGTGTTTGTAACTCGTATATATATTTTAAATATATAAATGATGAAATTGTGAAAATTTATGGATTATTTAAGGACAAAATAAAAACCCAATAAAAAATGGCTAGTTCCCCTTTGAAGGAATACATTTTTGACACAGAAAGCGTTTTATTTAGCGTATTAAAATTTTTGGATTGTAACGATCAACTTTAACACACTGAATTTTTTGTTGTTACCGTTTTTTTTTAATATGACCCTCAGAAAACTGCTTCGTAGTAAGGGAATATCGTGGCTCTTCAAATGTTATAAAATTCGTTAATTACCTTGCTGCATTTCTATATGTCTTATTGCTTAGCGCATAAATGTGGTCGGTAGTACACCTGAAATGTATGTTTATTGTGGCCGTTGCTACATCATTCTCAATTTGAGGTGTGTTCAGAGGACTCTATGCGATTAATGAAATGATTTTGTTTTTAAATAGAACATTAATGCCCAATTTTCAGGATAATATTTAAATCTATATTAAGTTAATTTTCATATAAACTTAAATCGTATTTTTAAATACAGATTGATTTTTTGAGTTTTGTTTAAAAAGTCTTATTTAATTAAGATAAAAGTATGGTAGCACTACTAAGTACAAAAAAATATCATAGAGAAGTGTATTTATTTACAAGGTGACATCAAAAAACAGTTGTCTGCTATTGCTTTGCCTGTTGTTGTTGTATTGCTTTAATATTGAGACCACCTTGCTGAGTTTTTCCAATGGAAACTTAAAATGAATTGAAATGTACCACATCGGTGAATTAAATTACATTTAAGTGTTTAGTGAAGAAAAGAATTTTGTATTTAAAACGATTTTAAACAAAAATGTGTTTTAATATCAATCCTTAAAATTGGGCATAAATCTTGTTATAAAGGAACTAAATATATAATAATCATGTTAATTTGAAGTGATTTACAAAGCACTTAAGTGTATGGATAATCATCTCGACTTTGCTGTGATGCTTAGACGGGTTTAAAAACCCTAGTGTGAACATAGCATAAGCCTCATGTACTTTTGAATTTTGGTCTAATGATTATTTAGGACACTTATAACAAAAAAAATTACGGGCAGTAAATCTTTACGATATCGAATTCTTTAGAATTCTGGACGTGTAGTTGGTTTGGACACTTAAAATATCAAAAATCGCTAATGGTATAACCGATCTATAAAATGTCATATAAGCAGACGATTTAGGCTCTGCTACTGCATCTATCTCCCACAGCTTCGCAACTAAGCAGCTTATACTGCACCAACTCCAAGGAAAGGGCTTACTATGGCATTCTTTATATAATTATCAATGGCAACTCTAGCTCTTATTTATGTTGTTATGAATTTGAACAAATACAAAGAGTGTTAAAAGGAAGAACAGTTAGTGAGTGAGTACTCTTGTTTTGGTACACATTTTCCAAGTTTCTTTACAAGCGGCTTTTAATTAAATTATCTTGCTGTCGATTTCGTTTTCTTTTCATTATTGTTTTAACATTTGTTGCTTTTTTGTATATTTTTTAGCTTTTACCGTAACATACCTACTCGATATATAAGTTAGCATGTGTAAGTGTGAGAGGAAGAGAGTTTGTTTGGAAATGGTATCCAAGAAAAAAAGGGAAAAGCGAGTGCAGTTGCAAAATAACGGTTAAGAACATCCAAAGCTTTTATAGGAATTTTGAAATTTAAAAAAAGCTGTGTGTTGAGCCAGAGCGAGGTATTTATTCGTGAGAATTACTACTACTATTACCACTACAATTTACTCGTATCTGTACTCGCATTGCTTTCGTTTGTATTTGTATATTGCTGGTTAATGTGCTAGTTGTTTTTGTTTTATATTATTTTTGCTATTATTATTTGTTGTAGTTGTTCTTATTGTTGTTGATGCTGTTTCTTATTAATGTCCTCTTCATCGCGCGAGAATTGCATGAATGGCGCCACAATTTATTTAAATTTATTTTTTTGTTTAGAATTGTATATGAATGTAACAGGGTTGTATGAAAATTTTATTAAAAGCTGGTAGTCCACAACAAGCGTTCTACGCTTTTTCGCATCCTTTGTAGCTGTCAAAGAAGAAGAATCTGTGTAGATATACATATATATATACGTAGAAAGTTGCATGCACAAAAGCGTAGGATATCTTGACGCGTAGAGTGCGAAACTTATAAAATTTTGTAAGCGTAACAAGCGGAATTCAAGTAAATCAACTGATTTTTACTTTCGGATATACAGCGTAAAAGGCGTTTCATATAACTTGAATAAGACAAGTAAGGTATGAATAGCATGCAATGCGTTGAAGCGAAAACGAGTAGTGCAGACCTCCAGCTTATGAATCACATTGGGTTTCAACCCTAAATGAATTGTTTGCAATATTTAACATTTTAACAAAATTGTTAACAAAATAGATAACAAATAGGATCTGGGAATTTAATTCTGATAGTGCATAGAAAAATATTCCTGATAAATATTGATGGAATGGGCCTATTAAAGTATGAAGGCTTTATGGGTTGTAATTTGACTTGGAATACACATTCGAATTAATATAAAAATTCAAAATAGCAAACTTATTGATATAAAAACTTTATAAATAAAACGAATTCGAAACTTCAAAATTGCCGTCAAAACTTAAAAAAATTTTTTGGACTACCTCGCATTGATATTTATGCGATTGTTTGTATGTTTCTACTCAGTTTGTATATAAAAAAAGTTGCTGATGCCAAAGATGGCGTGCTGATTGAAATTAAAATATTTATAATGGTAAACTGTTACTTACTGGTCTTTCTGTCTGTCTGTTCAATTATGAATAAATTCGATTTATATTTCAACAACATCAAAAAACAACAGTTACTTGTGTGTATGTAATTTCCTATGGGTCCTATTGGGCACAAAGGGCCACAACGAATCGATTTCATTCGGTCAGTTTTGATGCTTTTTGTTTGACTTCTCTCCAAATTTTTTCAATACTATAATATTACCCAAGTGAAAAAAGTTCCAAAAAAAATTTAACATGATTTTTGTTGTTACTTCATTTGCTGTAGGAATGAATTATTTCATTTTTTTTTTTTTTTTGAGTTATTTAATTTTGAATTACACTGTGCAACGAAAAAAAAACAGCCTCAATACTTGCAACGCGAAATGAAACTAGACTATTGGTAGAGCAAATCTGCCAACGCGTTTTGAAAAGTTATCTCGGGTTCCCGAAATATCGGCCCCTACAGTTTTTTAATTTTTTTTAAAAAGGCGTTCGGTACAAGTCAAAAATATACTAAATGTTCTTCTGAGCTAAAAGACTATTTAATATGTATTCAGTAGAATTGTATCGCGATTCTTTTCTTAGAATATATTAACCCTCCAACACTAATTTTAAGGGGTCATTTTTTGCCATTTTTTTACCTTCCCCACAAAAGTATACCAAAACGGCTTTTTAGAGGGTTAAAATTTTCGACGAATATTTTCTACATCAAATTTCACTAAGGGTCTTCTAAGACCAAAAAATCGTGCAATGTATGTAAAACGGATTTTCGAAAAAATCAAAAATTTCAAGGCCAGGAATTTCGGATGTTAAGTTTTCTATTTGTTATCAAAGTAATTTTTGGGAATACACTTGATAAATTCCCAATTTATATTTTTGATAAATACACTGAGGGAAAGCTTATTTCTATGCGCATTTCATATTAATATATATTAAAGTACAAAATACAAAATAGTTTTAAACATACATACAGTGAAAACTCTCTATAGTGGACAGCTACGGTCGCCTGAAATTTGTCCATTATTGAGAGGTGTCCACCTAAGGGGAGGTCTAATAAAAAGTGCATAATATTTTTTATTTTATTTAATAACAAAAACAAAAAGAGATCATTCCAATTTCATTAATACATACATGTTCACTAGTTTATAATGTTTTGTAATTTACAATTTTAAATCGCTTTAAAAAAATTGTTTATATGAAAGCCGATGTAAAAGCTGAAAGAAGATCAATATTAATTTGATCTACACCTAAATAGCACACACAATTTTATAATAACAAACCTTTCTGCTAATTTCCGAACCGAACATTTATCTTTTTTTGAGGATTCAATAATTTCCACTTTTTCTTTTAATGTTAAACACTTTCGCTGTGAAGCCATTTTTGACACAAAACCAATAAGTTAATTAAACAACAAAAACTAAATTTCGTGAATTCCCCATACACAGCAAAAAAACATACATATGTACATATTTAGTTGCTTCAGAGTTACCAAATAAATAATATTTTAAAACAAAACGAAAACATGCAAAAGCGATGCCAGATAAAAAAAATTATACAAAAATATTTAAAAAATTTTCAGCGATTTTATGAAGATGTCCACATAATGGAGGGTTTTCAACCAAAATATATACAAAATGCTTGTCCATGTCCATATAAGGGAGTGTCCACCTATCGGAGGTTCATTTACATGAAAATTATTTTTTGGTGCTACGTTGCAGAGTTTTTGTCCATTAAAAGGGGGTGTCCGCTTAAGAGAGTGTCCACTATACGGAGTTTTCACTGTATGTACATACTAATTTATGTTGAGGTCATACACCAGAAACTTAAAAACCCGAATTGAAAGATTTCGAAATTTGAATATCCAGAATCGCCCAAGAATTTTCTCCTCTATGTTATAAGAAATACCGGCATCGCTAACTAAAGCTTCTCTACAAAGACGTACTCAAGTCTAGATTTACTAAGCATTTACATACATATGCCACTGTCACTTCGAAAAGCTCATTACACTCACACTTTTTTACTAATACACTCAGATTTTTCGCAATGGCAGCTCCAGTGGCAGCAAGAGTTGCATGCGAGTGGAAATTTGGCACTTGCATGCCATTAAATGACAAAACGATAAACAATGTAACCCTGTTAAAAATTTAATGCACATTTACTGGATTATTGTCAAACTGTAATTAAAGTTTTAACTAGATAAATGTTTAGTTATGATTAATTTTTCTCAAGAAGCGTTTTCGAGATATACGCGAAAATCGTGTTTTTGTCTCGAAAACGGTTCAAATGAATTGTACAAGATTTAACATTTTGCATAGATATCTCTTTTCTCTTTCAGAACATATCCAAACTGTGTCGATCGGATAAAGATTTACTAAGAAACAGGACTTTAAACGTGATTTTTTTGTTTTTTCAAAATTTACCATTTTAATTCGCTCCAGTAAGGCAATGAAAAAAAATTTTTAAATTTTTTTTTAACGTAAGATACATGTTACAGTTGTTTTCGATTAATCGAGTTTCCCGTTTTATTGCACTAAAAATCATGGAACGAAATCATTCAGTATAACTGTTTATGTAAATTAACCCGTTTAATTGAGTTCCGTTTAATTGCGTCACCCGCTTAATTATTTCGCAAAATAAGACCGCATTGCGAAAAACAAAAGCAAATGTTTCGGTTAATTGTTTCCGTATACTTAATGTGTTTTTTTTTTTTTTTTGCTCCACAAGAACGTACCTGATTTTTTTTTTTTTTTTTTTGTTTTAATAAACCTAAACAATTCTTTAACTTAATAAAAAAAGAAATGATTTTTATTTTCTATCTACACATATGGGTGTTTCGCTTTATTGCACATCTTGCTCAATTAAGCGATTTTTGTTTTAATTGCGTCGGCGATTCAATTAACCGAGTACCGCTTAATTGAGTTTCCCGTTTAATTGCGTCAAAAGTCGTGCATTTTTAGAAACTCTATTAAGCGGAAATAACTGTATTAATAATATTTTGTTTCAAACGTAGTTAGCGTAAAATTATTATCGTCGGACAAAGAATTAAGAAATAACGGCATATTTAGTGAAAACATCCGGATTTGAATTTTCATAAAAAAATTTTTTTTTAAGAATACTACTGTTACACTGCGGAACAGTAAGTTCGCGGTCCTGAATTTGATTGCAAATTTTTACTAATTTGAGATCGCTTATTTCAAATCTAATCTCCATTTTTCTCTATCAGCTCTAGTTTTCGAGATATACCGTTATGTACAAAATTAAGGCAATTTCACTACATATATTGGAATAACTTAAAAACGGCAACAATATTATCTTTGCCCTGTAGTTTCAGAGATATCGTAGAATTTTTAAAGAAACAATTTACACAATTTACTGAGAAAACTGTATATCGATTTTCATACAAAAATAACGTTTTTTCCTTTTTGCATGGAAATCGATATTCAGTTTTCTCAGTTAATTGTGAATTAAATCCAAAATTGTGCACCGATTTCAACGAAACAAACCTTATTTCATTCGAAACTATGTTAACCTAAATGTTTTCAGACAAAAACTGGTATTTTTGTCGCCTTTTTTATTTTTAAAAAACAAAAAAAAAACAGGCAACATAACTACACAAAAATTGCAAAAATTCGAAAAAGTTTGCGAAATAGCGAAAATTCGCGAAAAATTTTACTACCTATCCCATGATATCGAATGAAAATTTCGTTTCTATCGCGAAAAAAAGAAACCCTACATTTTAATTGAAATCACTGAATCGGTGAAAAAAAAACCAAATGTCGGAAAATTACATAAATAGCGTTAAAAAAAACAGGTCGTTCCACTTTTTATACCATCACAACAATAGTGGAGAACGTATTATGCGTTTGAGCTGATGTGTGTAAAACATGAAAATATTGGTTCTAAGCCCACGTTAAAGTATATCATCGACTCAGAGTCACTTTTCCAGTCGATCTAAAAATGTCTGTCTGTCCGGCTGGCTGGTTGTCTGTCCATGTAACCTTGTGCGTTAAGTACAGGTCGCAATTTTGAAGATAATTTCATGAAATTTGGTGCATACGTTTTAAATATCAAAGGACGAATACTCTTGAAAATGGTGAAAAATTGTTCCATATTTTCATATAGCCCCCGTACAAACTTCTTGCCAGAATAGTTTTTGTGCAATTAAACTATCTTATTATGTTGGTACTAATGGTGTTTTCTTTTCTACAAAAAATGTCACATTTTATTTAAAAAAATGCAATTTGGTGTTCGTTTCTTAAAAATGCTTTGCTCTCTTAGAGGGCAGCGTGTTTTATTCTAAAACAATTCACCCTTAAATGTCATAAGGCATTGCACTTTACGCCCCGTATAAATCGAGAGTGTTGATAATGCCCTGTAAAAAGATGGCTTCTGTTTATATATAGGGTTACCAGACGAAGTTGGGAAAAAATCGCCTCTAATCAGGACCGAAATTTTTTAAGTTTTAATAGTAATTTTGTCTATTATTTTTTAGTAAAAAACAAGTTAGAGTGCTATATTCGCTAAATCGACTTAGAATTACTCAAGCAGCCAGAATATATATACTTTATGGGGTCTGAGATGAATAATAAAAAAGTTTCACACGGAATGACAAACTTAGTATACCCTCTTCACAACTAATTGTGGTGGAGGGTATAAAAAAGAAAGCATTACATTATTATTGGTAGGTTGTCAGTGACATAAAATTTAAATGGATTCGGTGTTAAAAAATTGTTTTTGAAAAAAAAACGTCAAATCAAGAAATCGTAAAAACTTGGTGTTAATAAATCCGCAATCTGGCAAAGGTAATTTCTTGTTTACATATTTTATGAAAAGCAAACTAAAGAAATTGGAATTAAGTCATTCATTTTGTTCATTTATTTATTTATTTAATATTTATATATTAACAAATTTTTTTTTTTATATTTTGAAGAACATCCTTTTTGATTTATGTACATATTTTTTTATATATTGAAGAACAAACTTTTTGTCAGCTGTTAAAAACAGGGCGATCCAATTTTGTGTTTTGTTCTCGTCAAATAATAAATTGCATTATTACATGTAAGGCAAAACATTTTATAAATGCACCTTTTAAACTGTGGTATTTTTTTGTAGAAAAGAAAACACCATAAGATACAAATTGGTCCAAACTTATCTTATTGCAACATAAATCGACTTACAATTTTTAAAACCGGCCCATTTTTTACCATAGCTCTAATACAAATACCACTCCCGAAAATGAATTTTTTCAAACAGAACTGCGTCGAGACCACATTTTCCATAGAACTTGACAGAAAATTATGTCGTAGAAAGCTGTCGTGAAATAAAATCTATTTTATTTTGAGAACATTTTTTTAATGCTCTTACATAAAGACACTTACTCTCCCAATAATGCTACCATACTTTCATTTAATTTCATACGTTTTGTAAACAGAAAATAAAAAATTAAAGCCAATAATGATAGGGAATTTGAAGTTGCTGCAGACATTTTAGTTATGGACTTTGGGATTTCTGACTAAAGTTGAAGACTCAATTCTATTTGAACACTAGGTGCTATAACGTCCTTATACATGTTGGTTTTGATATACAATTTGGCAACCATTCCTTTAACAATAACATATGTAATGCTATTGTACTGGAAGCTCGAAAACTCGAAACCAGGTCCCGTATAATCCCCATCTGTAAAATCGCTTTAAAAAAAAATCGTTTATAAGTATGTGTTGATATTTAGATAATATTTGGTACAAAGAATCCTTATATGAATTGTTACTTTATAAGACAATTTTTGTTAGCCAGATCCATGATTAGCCATGGGTCCGAAAGAGTTTCCATGGGAGTTTTTCTGGATTAGCTTGGGCCTAAATTGGGAACTTTAAGCCGAAAATTGGCAAAAAGAAGAAGAGTACAAAAATAGTATTTTAAATGTTTGTGGTTTTGAAACATTAGATGCATTTTTGCAATAGGTTTACGAGTTATAGCCCTAAGTTATACATATTTGGGCTATTCACAAGGTAGTCATAAAGTTGTAAAGTCATATGTCTTAAAATAATTACAAGAAATATATATGGCTGCTGTGGGCAAGCGCCTATAATTTAGATTTCTAACGAAATATGAACACAGCATTAAAATTTTTATTTTGTTTCAAACACAACAATATTTTTATTAAACAATTGTAAAATATTATTTAGGACATTATGACGATATGATTTGATAGCACACCTTGTGAATACCCCAATTATGTTTTCTTTGAAAATAAAAGACTTCAAATCAAGTCTCAGTCGAAATATTAACGATGCTATAAAATCCAAATTCGAGCTAAGCACGAAACCCCCCAAACAGGCATAAGTTCTATTAGAAACCAAAATCAAAATGAAGTGCACATTTGGTAATCTTAAAAATGATAATCTGTAATAAATGATTAAAGTTCATTAAGTTCATTTTTAAAAATAAGTGCATAATCATCCATTTTTATGAAAAATTTAAAAATAATCATTTAATCTGTACCACTTTGGTTTACCAAAACGATTTTTACCATTTTTTCTCATCACTTTTTTTATTGTTATTATTTTTAATATTTAATATTTGCTAATGTGCTTCTCCCATTTACAAGTATTATTTTAAACAATCAACATGAATGAAATTAAGTCAAATTGTGTAAATATTAAATTCCATTTTACCCATTTACCTGGCAGCACCTTCATTTTTGGGTTTTTTGTTTTGTTCTTTTAGTCCAAAAATGAAGTAGACTCTTGAATAGCCAAAAAAAATATGTATTAATAATAAAATATGAAGGCCATTGTTTACAGATGCCCAACTCAAAGTGGAAGTAGTAGTTTAAAAAAGAAAACAATGAATTGTTACATAGTAAACAAGTAAAAGTCATATATTCGACTGTGCCGAATCTAATATTCCCTTCACCAGAATATTGAAAAGTCAATTGTATCCAAGCTACAACTGTTTAATTTTGCTAATTTTTAACACTAAATACCAGGGACCGTAACAGTTACGACTTTTTTAAAAAAAGTCAAAATATAATAGTTATTTTTTGACTTTTATTCTTTCGGTCAGGAATAAAAGTTAAAATTTGACTTTTATTTTTTCGGTCAAAAATAAAAGTTAAAATTTGACTTTTATTTTTTAAGTCAAAAATAAAAGTTAAAATTTGACTTTTATTTTTTAAGTCAGAAAAAAAAATTTACTATGCCATAATAATAACAATGTAATGGAAATATAAGAAAAATAAGATCGATGACAATCAGTGTTGTTGTTTTGGTTATTTCTAACCAAAATTGGTTACATGGTTTCATTTTGGTTACATTTTTCTCCAAAGGAAAAAAAAAGATATTTCTTTCATTGGAATTCTAATAATAGATCTAAAAGCTTTTCAACAACATTTTTAATAGATGACTGAAGAAGTAAAAGCATTGTTCATTGATTAGGCACAAAATGATACCCTTTTTGAAGTACTTCCTTTTTTACTAAAATTTGGTTACAAAAATTTAAAGGCCGCGGCAACACTGATGACAATATTATTTTACCGTTATTTAAACTTTACTAATTTAAGAAGTATCAACTACTGTGATAGCACAGTAGAATTGTTATATCATTATTATCAACTTTTCTTTGTCTTTGCTTTGCATATCAGTAAACAGTTCATTTTAATGCAGTTGACAAACATTTGACAACGTGATTTTTTAACTTATTAATAAATTTTTATTGATAAATCAGTGAAACATGGGTCTTAAACGGAATATTTTAATCCGCTAATATTACATTTAGAGTGGTGGAGAAACTATGTGTAAAATATGTAAGAAGCTTAACCAATTTAAAAAGACATTTGCAAAACTGCCATGCAGACATGTATACGGACTACGAAAAATTAATATTGAAATAAAGGAAATTAAATGTAATTTGTATTTTCAGAGCAAAATATGCAAAACACCAACTCCTTAACTTTCTAGCCAATAAACGTTTTTGTATACATATGTACTCTATTATAATTTTTTTTCTTTTTGTTTTAATACAAATACAACATGTACTTATAATTCTAAAAATAAAAACATTTAACTTTTTTAACATCTGCTTTCAATAGGAACAAAATTCAATTTTTAACTTTTATTTCTGACTTAAAAAATAAAAGTCAAATTTTAACTTTTATTTTTGACTTAAAAAATAAAAGTCAGATTTTAACTTTTATTTTTGACTTAAAAAATAAAAGTCAAATTTTAACTTTTATTTTTGACCAAAAAAATATTGGTCAAAAAATAATTATTATAAAGTGAATTTTTGATAAAAGTCAAAAAAATTTAAGTCTTTTAAGTTTATTATTCCTTAGCATAACAGCATAAATATGCTTTTCAAAAATCTGATAGACAAATTATATCCACCTGACTGTTTGATTTTAAATTTTAAAAATAACTGTTATTTTCGGTATCTGCTAAATACTATTTATATTTATATTGTATGTATGTATATACGAAATATCTGAAGCAAATTTGGTCACACTATCTCATACGGTATGGGCTCTGGAGTACCAAACCTTCTCCTGCAATGGATGTAGGAATTATCTTAAGGATGTGTTGCATCCTCCGTGGCATAATCAGGTGTATGCATACCTGAGATGCGACAAACATCCAAAATGACAGAACTTTTGAAGTCTTTAGTAGTCTGTTAGTAGAGAGTAAGGTCAATGGACTGGTTTTAGACCTGTGACGGCCTTTAATAGAAAACAGATAAAAGGTTGAGGTATCGAGGTGTGTTGGTTTTTGCTCGTTGTGCTTGACTTTTGACTACTCTCATAAGGTGTGGTTTTCGTAAGTTGATGCTTAGGGAGTGCTTTCCCTTAGAGGGTGCGCGTTTAAGATCACGTAGTAGCTGTGGTTTGTATCCATAACCGCGGGAAGGAAGACTTCCTCATGTTTTTGCACTCTTGTGCCATGTTTAGTGAGTTAGCCACAATGGGTATTTGCGTTGGTATTGCTGGTATGATGAAGATTTGGTAGTCTGTTAAAAGAAATTAGGGTCCATGGACTAGTTCTAGACCAGTGACGGCCTGAAACAGAAAGCAGACGAAAGGTTGAAGTTTCGAAGTGTACTGGTATGCGTTAGTTTTTGGCTATTAGCATGAGATGTGTTTTCAAGGGTAAAGTGTGTTTTCCCTACCTGCTGTTGCTATTCCTAAGCTGGCGGAGGTTAGATAGCTACGGCTCCCTAACAAGATTATACACTCGAATGCTTCCTGTTTGTGTGTTAGAAGAACTCAAACGGGGGCGTTTGGTAAACGCATAGTAGGAAAAAATCAACTTTGAATGAAAAATGTAAAGTATCACAGATAAACCTCCTTTCTCTATTAGAGCGTTATTTAAGAGACTAAAGCCAATTAAAGTTTTTTTTTTTTACATTTTTGTATGAAAAAAAACGACTTTTGGTGAAAAATGTGAGGGATCACAGACGTCCCTTTCTTGATTGATTTTTAAAGGTTTATGGGTAAAAAATAAAGGCGTCGGGATCTTTTCCTGATATCAAGCCATTTGTAAACCAATCTGTCTGAGTTTCAATAGCAAACTCTTCCGTTTATATGCGATATTAATACATAACAACCTAGTCCCAAGCATATCTGTTGTCTTCGGAAACCCCATTTCAGCAAACACACGGACAAATAAATAAACCAACGGACGGACGGGCATCTTTAAATAAACTTCACTTCTCATTAGGATCCAAGGCATATGTATAAGCTTTATAGAATATAAAATATATAAGAATTATATTGTAAAAAATACAAATAACAACTGATTAAACATACAAATTATTTACGTCATCCTAAAATAGAAGGAGTAATCCACCTGTGGTGAAGGGTATAAAAAATATAAAAATCAAGAACTATTAAGAAAGACGTTTTGTGTGCAATAGAGAACTTATTTTATTAAAACCAAAAAGGTAAAAAGAACATTTGTTAAATAAACAACTTGAAAATTGAAATTTAATTGAGCCAAAAAGGATTAGAATGGAATTGTGTACAAATAATTGAAGTAATGAGAAAACTAGGAATATATGTGAGACTGTTAGAAGCTCTTATCGTTTGGGGGTGGGGGTGGTACAGTTGAAAAATGTATTTATACAAAAAAATGTAATTTTGCTATAAATTAAGTGAAATATAAGACGGCAATAGAATTTATATCAGGGAGCAAGCATTTTTAAATATTTGTGTATAAATACAAGTCTTTGGAAATGAGTTCCTTTTACCTAAGAAGCAGGAAAAATTCAAAAAAAAATCAAAAATATTATTTCTCCAAATTCTGAAAGATCTAATAATCCTGATCACAAAGCTGTACTTATTTTCAGGAACCGTAAATAATAGTTATTTTTGATTTTTAAAGGAAAAAAAGCAATTACAAGAAAATATCGGAGAACCAAGACAAGTAATAGAGTATTTTGATCGTTTTCATAAAATCGTTAGCTTTTTAAATTCTTGATTTTTTTTTTTTGCGGAAATAATTGCTATTAAATATGTAATAAAAATTTAACGATTTCAAAATAATCGTTTTTAAAAGGGGTGATACATTTCAAGCGATTTTACAATTCATTTCAGAATTATAAATCAAATTTGTTGTTCAAAATAAAGTTCAATTAACTGAGGAGGTCTATAACAAGTAAACAAATTTTTAAATTTTGTTTTTGTTTTAAATGTTAGTTAAACGAGTCGCTTTTGCACTCGTGTTCTAAAAGAAGGCAGTTAAACTTTTAAATATATTTTGACAGCTGTGTTAAAAGATAATTGCTCAGCAATGTATTTTAATATTGTTGATAAACATTTGTTTTAATAATTGCCAAACAAATCGCTCGTCTAGACTTAGGGTAAGCTTTCTTAGGTTTTCCATCATTAGGATAGGGATTTTTACCGAAAAACTTGTCAATTTTGTATTTATTTTAAAAAATAAATTCTCAAAACTGAATCGTTTTCGATGGCAAATAATACAAGCCGTTCCCGCGGCGTTGGCCGCCCAGAATGAATTTTTGATTTCTATACAGAAATATAAAGCATATGTTCTTTATTGTGTGTAGATCGATCTAAATAAGTTTTAACAATATCGAACATTACCATTTGTCCCTTCATATTCCTAGCTTTGAAAAACTTATAATTCCTGTGTATTTTAATTACGCTGATCTGTCTATTCAAATTTCCTCAAAATTGGTTGGCAGTAATTCTCCGTATGTCCCCACTTGGTCGCTTTTTGTCGCACTATGCTTCGACCCATAGACAAAAATCAAAAAAGAAAAAATTTGTCTTAAATTTTGTTTTAAGGCCCAACCAGAATGTGAATAACGTGGCTTAACCAATTGAGGTAAACATGTAAATCATATGCGTCAAGCCATATTGAACTTAAGGAAACTTTTTGTTAATTTTTATGAAACTGTCATCGTTTATTTCGGATTTTTTACCCTTAAAAAATTGTGTGTGGTATTTGTGCATCTAAAACCAATACTTTTTTTCTTCTACTTAAAAATGTTTTATTTGGAAGGTTAAACTTTAACAGACTATCATGTTAACCATATAAGGTATATATATACTTTGAAGTGTAGATGGCCATGATCTACGATCTAAATTTAAGAACAAAATTCTTGAACTAAGATTGCAGAAATCTTTAGATTTCAATCTTGAAATTTGGTCAGTAAGATTGACATTGTCAAATTTAAGCATAAATTCTAAATTTTGGGAATAAATTCTAAAAATGAAGCACGTAATCTTAATTTAATGATCGTTTTCTTGAAATAAAGAATATACCTATTTTTAAAGTTAAGATTTAATTATTGTTTTTTTTCGAAATTAAACATCAATGAAAGCGGGTTGTGTAATAAATTGTAGCACGCTGAACGAAGAAAACTTATTTAAAAAAAAAGTAAAGAAGAAATATTAAAATATTGTGAAAGGCAATTAAAAATGGAAAATCAGAGCACAGATGAAATGGTGTTTATAACCAGGGTTTAAAAGAACCCATCAGCTGGATGCTTTTTATTTTTTGCTTTTGCCACTGCTATTGAAATTTTTAATTTTTTTCCAATAGCCAATGTTTTGTTTTTCGTTTGTGCAAAAAAGCAAATCTCCTATTTTGTATATTTTTATTTTTTGACAATTGCTTTTTTACCAGCCAGCGAAAAAAATGGACAACCACCTAAAAAGCAAAAGCTAAAAAAAAATTATTTATGGCTCGATATATCTTACAAATGTAAATTAACATAGAGCAATTCCATATGAAAACGATCAAAATTGGCAAATTTTTGGACGACCCCTCTCCGATTTTAAAATAAATAGTCTCAATCGATTGCCCAGCAAAAAATAATGTACCTACATATTTTTTTTTTTTTTTTTATAGTGACTGGTTTAGTGGTGGTGTACACCACTGTCATGTGACAAAATTGAAGAATTCTTCATAAGGGACCTCATTGAAAGTTGTTTTTAAAAAAAACTACTAAAGCGATCGCAACGAGTGATAGCTCGTTGGAAAGGTATTGAATCAGGCTTTAATTGAAAAATAAAATTTTTTCTTAGAAATTTACCTTTAAATTTTCCCATGAAAATTAAATTTTCCGATTTTCCACAGAAGCTCCTAAATTTTCCGGCTAATATTTTTTTTTTTGGATTCCCCATAATTTTTGCTTTAAGAATCAGCAATAAAAAAATGGGCCCCGACTCCTTTGTTGGACAGTAGAAGAGCATTTAAGAGACCACCTTGTTAAAAATACATTTTAAAAATTACACTGTGCATGAAATTGACACTTTTTTTTCGTGACAAGGCGGGCACATGGCGTTTTAACATAATTCGGGGACGCTGAATCCAGTGGTGCCCGCGGTTTTTTCAGATTGGCTCTGGTTTTCGAGATATACCGTTATTTCGAAAATGGAAGAGGTTGCTCAACATATATTCGCGTAACTCAAAAACGGTTTAGTTTATTGAAATTACTAAAAAAACCGAAATTCCGCAATAAAATTTCATTTCAGAAAAGTAAAACTCTTTTTCTAATAAAAACGAAGCTACAAACAAAACAAGCCATAAATGATTAAAATCTGTTTGCAACTTTTGATTTTATTCACAAAAGTCGACAAATTTTAATTAATTTAAGAATTTCATAAAACGCAATATTTGTATGGAAGCCCCCTAAGGGAAATTCTTAAATTAATGAAAAATTTGTCGACTTTTGTGAATAAAATCAAAAGTTGCAAACAGATTTTAATCATTTATGGCTTGTTTTGTTTGTAGCTTCGTTTTTTATAAGTCTGCAAAAAATTAGAAGCCTAGCTGCATTTTTTAATTTTGTATGAATTTTTAAAAAACAAAAATTTCGAAATTTTGATAAAAAAAATTAATTTTTTTTTTCAAAAAAAAAATTATGTTTCAATAACGACTACTCATATTAGAAAAAGGGTTTTACTTTTCTGAAATGAAATTTTATTGCGGAATTTTTTTAGTAATTTCAATAAACTAAACCGTTTTTGAGTTACGCGAATATATGTTGAGCAACCTCTTCCATTTTCGAAATAACGGTATATCTCGAAAATTAGAGCCAATCTGAAAAAACCGCGGGCACCACTGGATTCAGCGTCCCCGAATTATGTTAAAACGCCATGTGCCCGCGTTGTCACGAAAAAAAAGTGTCAATTTCATGCACAGTGTAATTTTTAAAATGTATTTTTAACAAGGTGGTCTCTTAAATGCTCTTCTCCTGTCCAACAAAGGAGTCGGGGCCCATTTTTTTATTGCTGATTCTTAAAGCAAAAATTATGGGGAATCCAAAAAAAAAAAAATTAGCCGGAAAATTTAGGAGCTTCTGTGGAAAATCGGAAAATTTAATTTTCATGGGAAAATTTAAAGGTAAATTTCTAAGAAAAACTAGGAAAATTTTATTTTTCAATTAAAGCCTGGGGCCTTACCGCGTAATTCGATTCGAAAGAAAAACTGATCGAATTCGATAGATTTGTACTGTGTAGTACGATTTTCGATAATCAACTATCGAAAGTAAGGAAATTTTTGTCGCTGATCGAAAATAAAAATTTCCCTTTCGTAAATGCGACCGTGTAATACGAAAACGATTGTCAAAAAGCTTGAAAACATTCGTAAATTATTCGAAAGCATTTTTGGCAGTGAAAATTTAAAAAAATTATTAAAATGTAAGTACATATGTATTATATTAATTTTAAACAAAAAATTTAATGGTTTAAAATACAAAATGAAGAGTAATTTTTATATAAAAAATTGCTTGGAATGTCGTCTTTAATATGATTGTGCACATACATAAATGAATACTTGTTAAGTCTAAAGTTGCCAAGTAATCTTGGCAATAAAACATTTTTCTTACTTACTTTTTTTGGCTAAGATTCATGATATTGGATGCTAATCTCATCATTTTCTTCCATCCATAAAAAAAACAGAATCCATATTTTTTTCAAAAATCACTTGACTTGTATATTTAAATAACTTATTTTTGGTTTAGGCGTTTGCTTTATGAAATTTATGGTTTTTCCCATTTTTTGTGTATATTTTGACAGAAAAGTAAAGTGATGCCAAGGTTGGCTTTAATTTGATCCCATTTTTAAGAGATACAACTCTGTACACGAGTCGAAAGTTTTACACAGTACGAAATACTTTTCGATTCGTAAGTTCTATTCGAAACGATTTTCGATACGAACAAAATTACGCGGTAAGGCCCCTGATTCAATACCTTTCCAACGAGCTATCACTCGTTGCGATCGCTTTAGTAGTTTTTTTAAAAACATCTTTCAATGAGGTCCCTTATGAAGAATTCTTCAATTTTGTCACATGACAGTGGTGTACACCACCACTAAACCAGTCACTATAAAAAAAAAAAAAAAATATGTAGGTACATTATTTTTTGCTGGGCAATCGATTGAGACTATTTATTTTAAAATCGGAGAGGGGTCGTCCAAAAGGTGATCGCTTTCATATGGAATTGCTCCATACCAAATTGTATTACGATCGAACAATTTTTGTAGGTGTTATAGCGTTTTTGAGAAAAAGGATGTATGGGGGGACCTTGAGTTTTTGGTCCGATTTATATAAAAATTTACACACACGTTGCTAATGTGGGAAGTATTAAAGCTGAAATTGCATTTTTCAATTTCAGGACACAGGCGTGTCCTTGGACCGATTATTCCAAAAATTCATATTTTTTTCTTAGCTCAGCTATTTGATGCTTGGGTACCAAATTTTAAATCTGACAACTCCTTCTATTGTTGTCACTTTGTTATATGGGAACAAAGCAGAGTGGGTCGAGCGGAGATATAGACTGGAGGTGAAATGAAGGGTGAACAGCGCACTCATGTTAAGTTAGTACCAGTTAGAGAAATACAAAGTACCAAAAAAAAAATCCCTTCTGCAGATTCTCATTCACTCAGGATGTTGCAAGTTTAATTTTATGTTTCTAGGTCCAATACTAATGGAAATTAACAAAAGTTCCAGTTAAAGAAGAAATAACTACCAAAAATCCCTGATAAAGATTCTCATTTAAAAAAAAATTAAAAAAAAATAAAAAAAGCACTAGTTAAAGAACGAAAAAGTACCAAAAAGTAAAACTAGCTACTTTTGTATTTTTTGTTTTAAGAAATTTTTGATCATATACCAAAATCGTGAATTTTTTGATCATGAGAAAATGTTTCTTTATTTAAAAAAATTTTACTAAATACGAATAAAATAAGTTAGAATCATGAAATTATTTTTGGATTTTGTATTATCTTGTTTTAAGAAACGAAATTGATTTCTTTGGAAAATAAACTTCTTTCGTGAAAGTCCTATTTTTTCGCACTTCAGTTTAAAAATATGTCTACAGAAGAAATTGTGTTTGTATCTTGTAGGCTAATAAACCGCTGGATCGATTTTTTAAAAGTTTTGACAGTATATTACGATGGTCTGGAAAGAACAATAGGCTATTCAAAATTTACACTTATTTTCGTCAATTTTAAAATTTTTATGAGCTAGAGCATTTAACCTTTTTATATAAAGAGATCCTAAAAGTAAAACTTTTTAAGTCTCGCTGCGGTTATGGTATCAAAGTGCAAAATTGAGCTTAATTATGCAGTAGATCTTTTATATAAAGATGCTTTTTGCCCGGTGGAAATATAATCATATTACACGGGATGGGATCGGAAGGACCTTTGACCTTATCGTTTATCTAGACGTGTTTCAGTTAGACCTATGAACCATTAGGAGTAGTAGATATTGACCAACTACACCTAAAAGTATATAACTTATATGGTTAAGTTGATTGTCTGTTGTAGCTATACAGCCTGTTCAACGATTTCGAACGTTAACGTTCGAATATAAAATTACATTTAAAACAAAAACAAAATTCTAAAATTTGTTTTTGGTTTAAATGTAATTTTCTATGCGAACGTTAACGTTCGAAATCGTTGAACAGGCTGTTAAGCTTCAAAAAAATAATTTTTAAGTACATAAATGAAAAAAAAAATATATACAAAAAAGGGTCAAAAAAGCGGAGCGGGTAGCTTTTGTTCCAAAACAAAAAAAATGCTTATTTTTGTGTTGATAAAAAGTAACCAAAATGGAGAAAAAGTACACAAGTACACATTGGAAAAAAAAGTAACCAATTTTGGTTAAAAGTAATTAGAGTCCTGTTTTAATTTTTAAAAATGTTTAACACTTCTAGTTGTTTCGGTTAATTTTGTTAAAACACTGCTATGAGTAGGTATGAGAAGAAACAAATAACTAAACACATACATATAAAAAGTACGTGAAACAAAAAAAGGTGTTGGCAATCAAACATTTAACCCATTTTTCGCCACATTCCTGTTGATTGAACATTGAAATCAGTCGGCGGAAAATGGGTTGAAATGAAGATCACAGAACACCTCTGTTTGTATGAAAAAATATTTTCTAAACACATACCTTTTGTATATGAGTTGAAACAAATAATTAAAAACACAAAAAAATATGTTATAATACTACAAAAAATTACAAATTTTATTACATCGGTTAATCGGTTAATCGACTGAAATTAACCGGTTTAATCGTTAATCGAAAAAAGCCAATTTG